>OZ026607.1:7680778-7738278 GCA_964020085.1 Micromussa lordhowensis
AAATTATGGAAACACATTAAATTAAATTACCTCAAAATTGGGCAAAGTAATATTCAGGGTTTTTATTCACTGTTTATTTATGAGTATGTAGTTACATTTTTGATTGATATGCGAAAAAAAGTTATATGTAGCAGAAATGAATTTCAGTTAAATATTGTACAACATTTTATTCATCGTGCACCTTTTTATCTTTGTAATGTATTTAAGGAGGCTCGAAAGGGTTTTTTTGTTGATGTAGTGTTTGCGAAACGATGAAAGATTACAAAGAAGGATATTTAATGCTGTAGGCAAACTATGTGTCTCCTTGGAACTCTAATGTTGTAATATATTTTGAAGGTGCTTATGACGTCATATTAGTTACCATGGCAACAACCCAAGGTCCACAAAAAGGCCCTCTAAATGTCAGTTTTTGTAAAATATCTGAAAAACTAATTCGGTGACCTACCGTTTTTATTTCTTTGTTGAAAAGCTCCCTAAATTATTTATCTTTTCAGGCAGTATGAAAAAAATTTATCTAGTGGAATTTAATATATCTGTAAAAACGCACTTTATTGCTTGCAGAAAATTCTACTAGATAAATTTCCCTGAAACATTTATATTTTTATTGTGCCATCGTGAATGACGCATGCATGCAAAATATCGAGATAGGTCACCAAGCAAACTTTCGAGCTAAATACAAATGTTTTCTGCAGATTTTATTTCCAGTTCGCGTGATTTTAAGTTTAGTAAAGTGAAAGCTAATGCAAGAAGACAAAGATTGAAAACGATAGAAAACTCGTTAAAACAGTGGGAGGATGATTGCAGCAGGCACCCCTCCCCTGAAAATATAGAAAAATTGGAAATTATTCGAAGTGAGTATGAATTGTTTTACGAGCATTTAGCAAGAGGAGCGATAATACGTTCTAGAGCCAATTGGTACGAGCAAGGAGAAAAAAGTAATAAGTTTTTTTTAAACCTAGAAACCCATAAAAAATCCAAGAGTTCTATTCGAAAAGCATATACCAAAGATGGTTTCCTTACTTCTGACCCCAAAAGAATTATGAAGGAAGTGGAAGATTTTTATTCTGGTCTTTATAAGAAGATCAATTTAAAAGGGTCAGATGATGATGATGTCTTTAATTCATTTGTACTGTCTCGAGAATTCCCCAAGTTATCTGGGGAAGATGTTATCGGGTGTGAGGGGAGATTGACGCCTACAGAATGTCTTCACAGTCTACGATCTTTTCAAAACAATAAATCCCCCGGCAATGATGGCCTTACAGTCGAGTTTTATACTGCGTTTTGGGAAAGTCTTGGTGAACTCCTTGTGGATTGTCTCAATTACTCATTTGATCATGGTGAATTATCCAACTCACAAAAACAAGCAATAATAACTTTAATAGAAAAGAAAGATAAAGATAAACGGAAAATTCTGAATTGGAGACCGATTTCTCTGATCAATATAGATGTCAAGATCGGATCTAAGGCTATTGCCATGAGACTGCAGAAGATCCTACCTAAAATAATTCATCATAATCAGCATGCGTACGTCAAAGGTAGAACAATTAACAATGCAGTAAGGACGATTGATGATATACTTGAATATACAGAAAGATATGGAATCAAGGGCAAGATGTTAGCAGTGGATTTCCAGAAAGCTTTTGATTCTGTGAATAGGAAATTTTTGTATAGTACATTAGCTGCTTTTAACTTTGGCCCTACATTCATCCAGTGGATACATACTTTTTATCAAAATATTACAAGCAGTGTTCTGAATAATGGTTTCTCTACTGGACCTTTTGAGATACAAAGAGGTGTGAGACAAGGAGATCCACTTTCCCCGTATTTGTTTATAATTAAGTACTAGCTATTAGTATACGGGAAAATGATGATATTCAAGGAATTGTTGTTGATGGAGTGGAAATCAAAATTGAAGTTTTTGCAGATGATCTAACTGCTTTCCTGCGGAACGATAGATCTCTCAAATACTTTTTAGATGTCATTTTAAAGTTCGGAAATTGCGCAGGTCTTAGCATCAATTTAGCCAAAACAGAAATGTTGATCTTGGGAAATACGTGCGTTACTCCAGCCCAAGATCAAGGTTTTATCAATATTGAGATCAAGGAAGCGGTTAAAATATTAGGAGTCTATTTCTCTTATAACCGCCGTTTGAGGAATAAATTAAACTTTGAAGGAATAATAGATGCTATCAAAACAAAACTACAGCTTTGGAGGTGGAGGAACCTGACAATTATTGGAAGAATTCAGATTGTTAAAACCTTCGTGATCCCAATGCTAATGTATCGTGCTGGTTCAATTTGTATAGATAAGGAAGTTATAATTGAAGCCAATAGAATTATTTTTGATTTTATATGGAAAGGTAAAGACAAAGTTAAACGTATATCCCTAATTAGTGATACAAAAGATGGGGGACTGAAAGCCCCGCACCTGGAATCTATAATCAAAACTCAAAGAATAATGTTTTGTAAGAGATTAATGGAAAATGAACCTTGTCACTGGAAAACTATTTTATTACACTATCTGAAACCAGTTGGGAATAAGTTCATTCTATGCTGTAATTTTGATGTTAAAAAGCTTCCAATTAATCTTCCAAAGTTCTACAGAGAATGTTTTGAGTGTTTTGCGCAATGCTCCGCATCCACATGTAATAGTGTTCCGGAGCTATCACACGAAGAAATACTCAACACTGTTATCTGGAACAACAAATTCATTTGCATCAATGGTAAATCTGTGTTCAATCAAAGCTTGGTTAGTAAAGGATTATTCAGAATAGGTGACTTGGTCACAGAAAATAATCAATTTATCTCTCAAGGCAATTTGCATCAGTTGGACTTTTCCCCAAAAGACGTCTTTGATCTGATGTCCTTAATGGATGCTATCCCTGCACCGTGGCGGAAATCCCTTAAAACAAATGGTTATGTAGACAAAATATTGTTTGTCCTTCAGGACCACATTCAACTAGTCTTAGATAACCAGAACGTCTTGATAAGTGAGGTGACCTCTTAAAGGGTCTATTGGGAATTAATTTCTGGGCTTGTGGCTCAACCGACAGCTCAATTGAAGTATAATGAAACCTTTGATGATGTCTGTTTGGATTGGAAGGAAATTTATAGTTTGCCCTTCAAAGTTGCTTTGGACACAAAAACACGAGAATTCCAATATAAGATTCTGAATAGGTATCTAGTGACAAACACTTTTCTAAAGAAAATAGGTAAAACAGATTCGGCAGCCTGTTCTTTTTGTGGTGTGATGGAGGAGTCCCTCGAACATCTTCTTGTGACTTGCCACTTCACTGCAACGCTGTGGAAAGAACCCTTAGTCTGGTGTAACGGTAGAGATATCAACATTGAAACCCTATCTGCGGTAGATATATTATTTGGTGACTGGCAAAGAAAAGATTGTTTCTTGTTATTTAATCATATTATTCGTATCGCAAAGCAGTACGTATATTATTGCAGGACCAATAATTTAAAACCCCTCTTTAATGTTCTATTACTAAGAATCAAGTCAGTCTATCAATTAGAATGCAAGATTGCTAAATGGAAAAATAAGTGGCAATTTCACTTTTCGAAATGGAGTAAGTGCGGCTTCGAAGATAAATAAGTTATTGAAATGTGCGTGATGATGATGATGATCATAATGATAATTACAATTTTAGTATCTTAGTACTTTTGTCATTTGGGTGTGTGTGTGCTTGTATGTAAGTGTGTGTGAGTGAGTGTAGTAGGTAGTAAGTGAGTGTAGTGAATTGTATGTAAAACTGATAATCAATAAATATTATTAAAATACTTTAAAATACTTAATTACTTTGCCCAATTTTGAGGTAATGTAATTTAATGTGTTTCCATAATTTCATTCACAACAAAGCTCATGTTCGGTGTGAAACGAACAATAACATCCTATTGTTTTACCCTTTTGTCCAAGATGCAAATGACTCCCCTAAAAAATAAAATTTTATCAAATGACAATTATATATACTCTCTGACAGCTACAGCTTGCATAGCTTGTTTAACAAATTGGGTGTCAATGACAGAACTAAACTGTACAGCAGAAAGTTTTGGACCTCAACCATGGCAAATTAATATTTATTATAGCATTTAAACGAATAAACAAGAAATTAAATTGCTTCGCTTATCCTAGGAGTGCTCGATGCAGAAATGTGCAGAGCAAAATACAAATATAAAAGAAGGAAAGTATTACTAGTTACTCGAGTTTCGCGCTCTAGGCAATCATCAGACATTTATATATATACGGGCAAAAATCAACTCACATTGAAGACCTAATTGTTTAATATGGTTGTTTTAAGCCATAGCATATTAGGCATTTCCTCGTGCAGAAACTTCAAATATCATTGCTTCTAAAAAGAATACTACGATAAACCATCTAAACTTGCTTACAATACAGCTGACCTTGAATAATTATTGTAAACTTCTTCGCTTTTTGTCGCCATGCTTGAACTGGCCGGAAAGACGCTGGGATATATAAATGGAATTTGGACGGGACATGTGTACCCGCTGAATGTCAGAGTGTGAACCTAGCTAAGGGGTGTGAACCAAAAAAAAGAAAACGTCTTAAAAGTATGTACTGTCATTCTGTGGACCTGTGGACTGTTGAAGACCTTCCCTTACATGAGGTAGTGTTGAACTGTGGACTGAAGACATTCATTTATATGAAGTAGTGTGGACCTGTTGACCTGTGGACTGAAGACATTCATTTATATGGAGTAGTGTGGACCTGTGGACTTGTGGACTGAAGATATTCATTTATATGAAGTAATGTGGACCTGTGGACCTGTGGACTGAAGATATTCATTTATATGAAGTAATGTGGACCTGTGGACCTGTGGACCTGTGGACTTGTGGACTGAAGATATTCATTTATATGAAGTAATGTGGACCTGTGGACCTGTGGACTTGTGGACCTGTGGACCTGTGGGCTTGTGGACTGGAGGCATTCATTGGAGGCATTCATTTATATGCATTAGTGTGGACCTGTGGACCTGTGAACCTGCTAGACATAAATATCTAGGAAGAATCTAATTTCCATGCAATTATGCGGTTTGAAAAATAATTAACCCTAATTATGCACTTTCTCGGTATTAATTTATTCTCAGTTTGATGACGTATACTGTGCTCCGGTACCTACAGAAGCAACCGTTTTATCACAGTGTAATACACGGCTTAGGCTTCTTTATTTGTTAAATAAAGTTTATGTACATGTAATGTAATATAACAAGTATGTCTGAGGAGCTGAACTAGACACAACTCCAGCTTAGTGGTCAGAGTGGGACTTCACCCTGCGACCTCTGGTTTTGATGTCTAGCGCCCTAACCACTTGGCCAGGCTGTGTCCACACTGCTTCCTATACCATGGATCCTATACATGCAGTCATGTAGCAGGACAATAATATTGTCTACTACCACATCCATAAAATCCAGATGAATATATGAACCTCCTAGTTGTAGGTAATAAACAACATCAGCTCTACGATTTTGTAGCATTACAACAGAGTTTAACCTTGTGTTTTTCATGATGCCTAGCTGGTGATGGAAGGAAAGGATATGAACCAGGACAACCATATGATGCCATCCATGTAGGAGCTGCTGCTGCAGAATTACCGTCAGCCGTGAGTGCACATAACACCACTTTGTCATGACATCGAGTCATCCATTTAGAAATAAGATCCATGAATGCTCTCGTACACCTCTTGGTTCATATTTACCCTGTCCTGTTAAATTCTTGGTGAAGGCTACAGGGGGCTAGGCACAGTATCTAACAGAGTACAATGCCCATACCCCTTTGTTTTGGGCGTGATTATAAGTTGGGTTTGTTAAAAAGGCACTGTCATGAGCCTGACTTTGAAAAGTAAAAAATCAAACGACAAGGATTACATCTACACTGTACCTGTCTGGAAGCCAAAGCTCTCCCTTCAACTGACAGAAGTTACTAATACATTCTTCAGTTGTGTGTTCTAGGCATATTGTGTCTTTGCAAGAGTGCTATTGAGCAACGATCCAGCAAAACCTCCATGATAATGTGGCATGAAAATCCTTTCAGAAATGATGTTTTCTCCTGCTTGAGGTTAAGCTTAAACCCTTTTACCTTGTGGGGGCATAGGTCGTTAAGGACGTCTCTCCATCTTGTGACCCCAGTTGAAGCCTGCCTCTCTCATCTCCCTCTCTGTTGGCTGTTGCCAATTCTTCCTTGGCCTCCCTCTCTTCCACTTTCCCAGTGGCTTCCATCTCAAGGCCTGCTTGGTGGTGTTGGTATTTGGTTTTGCGCAGAGTGCGACCCAGCTTCTGTCAGAACATCTCAGTAAATGTTACGAAGCAGTAACAATCCTTCATTGATTTTTATATCTTTTCCTATTTCAGCTTCTAGAGCAGTTGAAACCCGGGGGGCGTCTCGTTTGTCCTGTGGGTCCGGAGGGCAGAAATCAGGTCCTCGAACAGCATGATAAGCTAGAGGATGGCCAGATTGTGAAGAAGAACCTGATGGGAGTCATCTACGTACCACTCTGTGATAAAAAACATCAATGGCCAGGTTGTAAGTTTCCTTGACTTTGCTACACAGTCGTTATTAGTGGTGTTCGTGAGCTGCTGCTTGATCGAAGTTCTTGGTGTTTCATTGTGAAGGGAAAAGACACCACAAAGAACTATCCGTGGCTTTTCCTTCCATCGTGCTGAAACAACGTAAACGTAGATTAACCAGTGGTAAACTAACACTACATGTACATTACCCATAATACTTCTCTGTATTATCACGAACGATTAGCCGAACTTAAATTTTTCTCATCTTTGAATGCCATCCTCATAGCTGATCTTAGCAGTATGCAGGACACACTGTAAAATTTCTTACAGTATATTCCTCACCACTAGTTTCTCCGTAGCTCAATGAATAGAACGCTCCCTCCTTCCGGTGTTTCAGCGTTATGGAAGAAGATAACAAGAGCACGTGCATTCATGTTCTTCCTTCACGCTGAAGCAGCATGAACCTCGATCAAGCTAAGATAAATTATCACTACCCACAATGCCTTTCAGCAGTGTTGAGTACGCGGTGGCCTCATAGTTAGCGTGCTTGTCTCTGGATCGAGCGGTCCGGGTTCGAGTCCTGGCTGGGGACATTGTTCTTGGGTAACACACTCTCACAGTACCTCTCTCCACCCAGGTGTGTAAATGGGTACCGGCGAATTTAATGCTGGGGTTAACCCTGCGATGGATTAGCATCCAATCCAGAGGGGTGGGGGTAGAAATATTCCCAGTCGCTCCTTGGTACAGAAACCGAGTTAAGCTCCAGCCTTACGAGTCACTTGGCTCGTATGCAGACTTTGCCTTTACTAGCCTACCTTTTTCGAAACAGCTTTAGCGACTATTAAATTTTGGAATTCTTCTATTGGACCATTTTTCAATTTGTTTCTTTTATGTTTTCTCTCTAGAGTTCTGAAGGTGAAAAAAGTTACAAGTGGATACAAATTTTACTTCGAGGCGAGGAACACTACAGGGATAAGTGTTTTATTCTACACCACGACTCGTTAGAAAATTTCAAAAACCAGAAAATATTACGTGTAGTATAAAAGGCAAAGTTATGACCAAGCAATTCCCTGATGGGGAAAAGACTGTTTTACATGTAACTTAAATAACACAGTTGTTTTTCTGTTTTAAGCAGCTTGTTATATTCTTGTGGACAAGAAGCTGTTCGAGACTGAAAATAAAAGTTAAAAAATAACTGACTTTGGTGTGCGACTGTGCTCCCTTATTAAGCTAGGGCTGATATGCACTTACTGACTGAGAGAGAGGGCCGCCCGAGAATATATTTGAATTGGACCGAATGTGAGAGGAATTATGGAATATTCAATCTCGTATTTACTAAGCAGGTATTTGAAAACACAGCTTTATTTCTACGGTTAGGCCTACCGTCCATACTAATCCGTCACGAAAACGGAGCTTTTATACAAAACGCTCTTCAAACCGGAGGAATTTGAAAACGCCGGCTTTTCGTTTTAGTGTGGACGGAAAACATTTTGAAAACGCAGCTTTTCGAAAACGATCGCGTCACAATAATCATGTGATTTCCCTGATGGAGTTTCCCTCAAGCAAAAATCCAAAATGACCGTTGATCGTTGTGATCTTAAATTTCACCGGCGTAGTATGGACGGAAAACATTTGATGCGTTTTTTGCGTGAATCCTCCGTTTTCACATTCCTCCGGCGTAGTGTGGATGAGGACTAGATTAAAATAAACGCTTAAAAACAATTCATAACCTGTTTTTCTTAAGTCGCAGCCAGAAACATGTAACTGCTTTTTTTCGTGATAAAACTGATTTGTAGGCGCTCTATTCACGTCTGTCAAAGTTTTCTTTGGTGGAGGCCTTGTGAAGCTTTGACGAAGCGATCGATGTACTAGTTTGTGTTTGTAAAATGAATTGTTAGCCTTGAGCAAAAATAGCTCATGTGGTGGGACTTGTGAATTAACCGCAGCAAATCGCCAGCTACAGTTTAATGATCAGAGGTGAGACTCACAACAGCCAGTTTTGCACCCTAAACGAAGTTTCAACGGCTGTAAGCATGACACGTTTGTCTGCATCGTTCAATTTATTCCTAATGATTGCGGAGCGTTACATGGCGATAAAGCACTCTTTCGCATATGAGAATCAAATCACTAAAGCTCGTCTTATGATGCCTCACATTCACGTTGTATTTTTGCATAACATCAATGAAAATAAGCAATAATAACAGTGAAAATGTCTATTTTATTTATTAGACCTGATTTGGTCAGGACGTTAGAACGAAGCATTACGATACACCTTATTTACAAAATAAATGCCTTGATAGCATTTGCACTCTATACCAACGGGGCTCCTTTATGGGGTTAATTTTTCTTATTTTCAAAAAAAGCAACGAGGAAATTTAATCAATAGAGCACTTTTTTCCGTTTTTACATAGCCTCATCCAAACACAAGGAGGGTTGAGAGAATTCGAGACAGTTATGCAAATTTTCCCAGCCCACAACCACCCCTCCCCCCCCCCCCCCTGAGTGTTTAGATGAGGCTATGTAAGCACGAAACAAGTACTCTATTGCTTTTATACAAAAAATACGCTCATCTAAACACACCTATCGACCAATGAAAGCGCGCGTAGTAGCTCAGTTATTTTATAATTGAAATTACCTCACATTAACTTTGGATTATATTAATGCAAGCAAGCAAATAATCGTAAAAACGTATTTAGATCTCTATTTCTCAAACTCATTAACAATTCTTCAAGTTTACTGACGGTATTTAGATATCTAATCTTTATAGCATGGACTTTTTTTCTATTTTAGTTCTCCGTTTCCTCCTTAGTTTAAAGTGGTACTATAATCAAATTTTTACCCCTTGTTTTTTTTTTGAGTGTATCACAAAGAATTACATGAAAGAATGAAAACGCCGTTTACCGTTTGCAAATATCTGCATTAGTTTCGGAGATATTTAAGTTTGAAAAATGGGTAAAATATGCAAATCAGATGGCTGATGACGTCAGACACTCAACCCAATATTTTATTGAGTATATAAATAGAGTTATCTTAGCCAATTTGCAGCGCAAAACCTTCAAACGTGGCAGGCTAATAGATCTACAGGAAACACACCTGTGACTACAAAAAATTCTGTTCCCATGGCAACTCACTCTTTTCCAGGCCCCACCCACTTTATTTCAATATTTTGGTGATTTTCAGCTTGAAAATGTTAGACAACGCCACAAAGTCGAGCTAACATATTTATAAGCTTGCTGGATCATGCATATGAAGTGCTGTTAGCAATTATCAAAATGGAATGCAAAAGGTGGCCAGAAAAGCTTTTAATATGGGGGAGGTCTGGAACCCAGTATGTTGCCATGGTAACATAATTGTTAAGCTCATATTGTGGAGCACATTTAGTAGAATCTTACTGCAAAGAATCAAACATTTATGTTACAAACTGGCTCAGATATCTCTTTTCATCATACTTGGACAAAATCTGTTTGAGTGTATGACGTCATCACTTTCCTAATTTGCATATTTTAAAAACTTGAATATCTCTGGAACGAAAAGAGATATTTGAAAGAAGTAAACAGCATTTTACTTCTTATGCAGTCTACTTGTTTATGTTTGAAGGACATAAATCTGATGTTCACATTGGTGGTTGTCGTATACTAGCGTGAAAACAACACGGTTTGGAACTTTCTAATTAACAAATCGAATGTGGTTTTGTGACAAATGACGCGAGCAGCGTGGTATGGACTCTCATCGACCACGGCAAATTAGCCAATCAGATTGCGAGATTAGCAGCAATTGTGGTAAAAAACCTAATCGATCGCTCGCCGGCCTTGGTTCTTCTTTCGTCAACGATCGATGAAATCCGCTTGAATGTGTCAGCTTACCACTAGTCAAAGCTACACCGCTAAAACACCGATCGTTTTTCTCATGTGTCCGGTGTTGGCCACGCCGTGTCAAATTATTTAAGCGTAACATGTTGAGGTCCTGCTAAGCAGACACTCTGGTTTGGATTTTCTCGCATAAAACGTGAAATTCCAAAGCAGAGAATTTCTGCTCGCAAGCTATAGCCCTCCTTCCTCCAGTACAGGGTGAATTTGGTTTCCATCAGAGGGCATCTACCGTCAGTAGAAAGTCTACGATGAAAACACTCGCCATTTTTCCCAAGAGGGTCAAATTAAGGAAATAAGTCTAATGGTCACATTAATGGTCGTCAGCCCCATTCTAGCCAAGAGACAATGTGGTTTGGAACCTCTCTCATTAAATGTGGAATTTCAAACCAAATCGCTTGCTCGCAGGGTTTGGTTCTCTTTTTGCCATCGAACGATGAAATCCAATGTAATTTGCCAGCTACCACCAGTAGCAAAGTGTACCGCAAAAACTGGCACCCTTCGTTTGTTCTAGTGATTGTGTTTACCACATGTGTCAAATGATTTAAGTGTATCGGTCACATTACGCTGAGGTCCTGCTAAGCAGACTTTCGATTCTGTTTCGGAGTTTCTCGCATGACACGCAAAATTCCAAACCAGAGTTCCTACTTGCAGGCTATAGCCCTCCTTCTTCTAACAAATGATGAATCCATATATATTAACTTGTCATCTACCATCATCAGTCAGGAGCCTGCATCAGTAGAAAGTACACAACAAAGACACTCCGGCTATTCTTCCCACCAGCCTCGAATGACATACGGTCTAATGGTCACATTGATGGTCATCCTAGCGCGCAGATAATCTGGCTTGGAGCTTCTCACATTAAATGTGGAATTCCAAAACACTCGACGGCAGGCTTTGTTTCTCCCTTCAGCTTCAATGAACGATTAATCCGATTGAATTTATCAGCTACCATTGGTAAAACTGAAGCTCATTGCAAACACACCCTTTTTTGTTTTTCTCATGCGTGTAACTGTAGCGATGATATCTTGTTAAGGTCATGCTAGGTAGAATCTGGTTTGGAGTTTCTTGTGTGATACGTGAGATTACACACCAGAATTAGGGCTAATAATAAAGGGTTGATCTGATTGAATCATAGGGCATCTACCGTCAGTAGAAAGTCTACAGCGAGAACACTCTATTTATTCCAACAGTGTCGAAAAAGTCTAATGATCACATTACTGGTGATCCTAGCGAGCAGAGAATCAGCTTAAGAGTTTCTCTCGCATAAAACGTGAAATTCCAGACCAGGATTCTTGCTCGCAGGTGAATCCGGTTAAAAAGATGAAATCCGATTGAATATGTCAGCTATTACAAGGAACAAATACACCACAAATGATCGATAATTGCAGCGGTATCATCGTGTTAAGGTCCTGTTAAGCAGAATCTCTGGTTTGGAGTTTCTCGCATGAAACGTGAAGTTCCAAACCAGAATACCTGCTCGCAGGCTACTGCCCTCTTTCCTCGAATAAACGGTTAATATCTTGTTGAACGTGTCATCTACCGTCAGTAAATAGTAGATAGTGCGTAACAAAAACACTCCCTATTCTTCCCAGTTGTGTCTAGGGACATAAGTCTAATGGTCACATTGATGGTCGTCTTATACTAGCGAGCAGGCAATCTGGTTTGGAATTACTCGCATTAAATGTGGAATTCCAAACCAAATCACTAGCTCGCTGGCTTCTGATTCTCCTACCACCATGTAACGAACGATAAATCAGATGAGTACAGTGAAATTCCAAACCAGAATACCTGCTAGCAGGTTACTGCCCTCTTTCCTCGAATAAACGGTAAATATTGTAAAAATCAGATGAGTATGGCTAATCTGTGCACCCTGCGTAACAGACGGTTACAGGATATGGCTGTTCTTATGTACAAGACAAAAAACAACATCTGTCCGAAATATATTACAGACCTTTTCCATATGACAGACACCAAATATTCATTGAGAAACAAGGAGTTCCCCATACCAAGATTTAACACGACTACATATGGCAAGCATTCCATGAGATACACTGGCCCTAAGTTATGGAGTCTAATACCCAAAAATATAAGAGACCTTACCACATTATCTGTTTTCAGGCAGCGTATTAGAAAACTTGATCTAGTTTCCTTAATGGCTGATACTCACTGCTCTAAATGCATTTTATGTCAAACATAACAGACATTTTAGAGTTTTATTGTATTGTAAATAGTCTATTCATATTTTGTTTTGTCTATTGTAAATAGGTTTATCAATTATTTATTTAGTTAGCTTAATTAACTTATCCATAAAGTCCCCATTTAGTGGTTGTTTACTGCTATTCAAGTTGACACTTAAACAAAGGTATTCATTCAAAGGTATTCATTCTGAAAATTGTAAGGTTAAAAGAGGAGCACTGTCAGCGATCATGTCTTGCTTGTTAGACGAATTGTCTCATTTTCAGTGCATGGCTGTGGAAACTTACGTTAGTTTTGCTTCTTTTTGATTATTTAATCTAATGATGTATACAATCAGTTTAATTGATGCTCAGCACCCTCACAAAAACGCAGTTACACTGCCGTTTTGGGGTAATATCGAACCTGGTAAAAATCAATCAGATTAGCGAATATTCTTATAGTTTTAATTGGTTATAGCAATGACTCAACCAGCACATTCCTTAGATAACCCTCTTTTTCATGTATTATCTTTAGTTAATATTCAGTCTTCGTTCACTGTCTAAAATCCGCACGCGTCATTGGTTAAAACTGATCACGTGAGTTCTCGTTACCTGGCAACATCAAAGTGACAGAGTACGTTATTACAATAACGCATAAAAACTGTGCAGTGTTCGGGCGGGAAGCCAATGTAGTCTTTCGCCAGCAGTGAACTCAAATTGAATATTAAAAGTGTTAGAGACTGTTAGTTCGTGTTTTGTTTTCAAATACACGCACTTGCTTACTGTAGAATGAACTCGAAATTTTCAATGAAAATTTCTCGTTCATTGTACAGTAAGCGCGTGCGTGTATTTGAAAACAAAACACTCACAACAGTCTCTAACCCGTAAATACTACAAAGATCAAAGTTCCTCTGTTTGTTCTCAAGTATTTTGCACCTCTCGTTGGCGCTCAATATTTTGATTGTGCTGTTAACCTGCGATGATACCCTCCCTTCATTTTTACTGAAAAGCTACACCACAAAAGCACCCTTAGTTTTCCTGATGTGTGTGTTGACCACGAGTGTCAAATGAAGTGAGTGGAACAGTCACATCATGCTGTATTCCTGCTAAGCAGGCTTTCTGGTTTGGAGTTTCTCACATAAAACGAGGAATTCCAAACCAGAAATCTTGCTCGCAGGTGAATCCGGTTAAAAACATGAAATCCTATTGAATAGACCCATTTCAGTAATTCCCAATCTGGAGGACAAACAATGGTTGTTTTCTCCCCTGAGAGAAACAAACCTTTCAAATGCAAAACAATCTTATTGTTTTGTCCTCCAGATTGGGAATTAACTGACATGGGTCTATATGTCAGCTCTCACCAGGAAAAATACACCACAAAAACAACTTTCTGATGTTCCCGTGTGTCAAATGATCGATAAGTGCAACGGTATCATCATCAGTTAAGGTCCTGTTAAGCAGACTCTCCGGTTTGGAGTTTCTCGTATTAAAGGTGAAATTCCAAACCAGAATACCTGCTCCCAGGCTACTGCCCTCTTTTCTCGAATAAACGGTAAATCTTGTTGAACGCGTCATCTACCGTCAGTAGATAGTAGACAGTACACAACACAAACACTCCCTATTCTTCCCAGTTGTGTCTAGGGACATAAGTCTAATGGTCACACTGATGGTCGTCCTATACTAGCGAGCAGGCAATCTGGTTTGGAATTTCTCGCATTAAATGTGGAATTCCAAACCAAATCACTTGCTCGCTGGCTTCTGATTCTCCTTCCACCATGCAACGAACGATAAATCAGATTCAGTCTGAAAGTGGTGAGTTCTAAACAGGAGCACTGTCAGCGATCATGTCTTGCTTGTTAGACGAATTGTCTCATTTTCAGTGCATGGCTGTGGAAACTTACGTTAGTTTTGCTTCTTTTTGATTATTTAATCTAATGATGTATACAATCAGTTTAATTGATGCTCAGCACCCTCACAAAAACACAGTTACATTGCCGTTTTGGGGTAATATCGAACCTGGTAAAAATCAATCAGATTAGCGAATATTATTATAGTTTTAATTGGTTATAGCAATGACTCAACCAGCACATTCCTTAGATAACCCTCTTTTTCATGTAGTACGTGTTTAGATACTACAAAGATCAAAGTTCCTCCGTTTGTTCTCAAGTATTTTAAACCTCTCGTTGGCGCTTAATATTATGATTGTGCTGTTAAACTGCGATCATACCCTTCATTTCTACTAACCTGATGGTAGATTAGTAGTAATTACAATGCAAAAGCACCCCGTCGTTTTCTCCACCGGTATCTAGGGTTTATTCACCTCGTTTGTTAAATGATATAAGCGTAAGGCGTACGGTAACATCATGTCGCTAGCCCTACTAAGCAGACTCTCTGGCTTGGCGCTTCACGCATGAAAGGTGAAATTTCAAACCAGAATTCCTGCTCGCAGGCTATAGGCTCCCCCCCCCCCCCCCCCCTTCCTAAAAAAAATGATAAATCCGGTTGGACAGGTCACCTACCGTCAGTAAAAGAACACTACAAACCACCCCTTTGTTTTTCTGATGTTGCGTTGACCACACGTGTCAAATGATGGATGTGTAACCGTCATGTTGAGGTCCTGCTAGGCAGACTCTCTGGTTTGGAATTTCTCGTATTAAACGTGAAATTCCAAACCAGAGTTCCTGCTCGCAGGCTATGGCCCTCCATCTTCTAACAAACGGTAAGTCCGGTTGAACTTGTCATCTACCGTCCAAAGTACACAGCCAAAAAACAAAAATACTCGTCCCACGCGTGGTGAATAACAGAACTCTAATGGTCAAACTGGTGGTCGTCCTAGCGAGCAGACAATCTGGTTTGGGATCAATTCTCGCATTAAGTGTGGATCCCAAATCAAATCACTAGGTCACAGGCTTTGGTTCTCCTTTGATGGATGTGTAACCGTTACATCATGTTGAGGTCCTGCTAAGCGGACTCTCTGGCTTGGAGTTTCTCGCATAAAACGTGAAATTTCAAACCAGAATCGGCCTGCTCGCAGTCTATAGCCCTCCTTCCGTTAACAATCTGTGAATCCGGGTGAATTTGTGATCTACCGCAACTGAGGGAGTTAACTGCTAAGATCCTAAAAAATGTGATATAGACAGTTTGTGTGTTTGCCATAAACCTAATGGTCGCATTGGCCACCTTCCAAGCGTACACTCTCCAAGCCTTATTCAGGGGGAATGGTCTGAGTATCCGATATTCCGTTAATTTGTGGCCTAAATATGCCGTATCCGTTAATTTTTTGTAGGTTAGTAGAGAGCATACTGGAAAAACAACCTTTCTTGTTTGTCAAGGGTATCTAGGGTGTGTTTACCACGCTTTGTAATTGATGTAAGCGCCAGGCATTAAGTGTCGTATCCAAACTAAATTACTTGCTCGCAAGTTTGGTCCTCCTTATATCAACGAAAAATTATATGCAGTTCTTAGCTACCACTAGTAAATTAGTAAACTGCAAAAACACCCCTAGTTTTCCTGACGTCACGGTATGGTGAGCACGTGTTGCAAAAGATACAAGTGTAACGATCACATCATGTTTAGGTCCTGCTAAGCAGACTGTCTAGTTTGGAATTTCTCACATGAAACGGGAAATTCCAAACCAGAATTCCTGCTCGCAGGCTATAGCTCTCCTTCCTCAAATAAACGATGAAATCCGATTGAATTTGTTACCTACCACCAGTAAAGAACACCCTTCGTTTTCATTTTTCTGATGTGGGCGTTAACCACGCGTGTGAAATGATTTAAGTGTAACGGTCGCATCATGTTGAGGTCCCGCTAAGAAGCATCTCTGGCTTGGAATTTTCAAAAATGATCGATAAGTGCAACGGTATCATCATCAGTTAAGATCCTGTTAAGCAGACTCTCCGGTTTGGAGTTTCTCGCATTAAATGCGAAACTCCAAACCAGAATACCTGCTCGCAGGCTACTGCCCTCTTTCCTCGAATAAACGGTAAATCTTGTTGAACGCGTCATCTACCGTCAGTAGATAGTAGATAGTACACAACAAAAACACTCCCAGCCCTATTCTTCCCAGTTGTGTCTAGGGACATAAGTCTAATGGCCACACTGATGGTCAGTCCTAGCTAGCAGACAATTTGGTTTGGAATTTCTCGCATTAAATGTGGAATTCCAAACCAAATCACTTGCTCGCTGGCTTCTGATTCTCCTAGCACCATGCAACGAACGATAAATCAGATTCAGTCTGAAAGTGGTGAGTTCTAAACAGGAGCACTGTCAGCGATCATGTCTTGCTTATTAGACGAATTGTCTCATTTTCAGTGCATGGCCGTGGAAACTTACGTTAGTTTTGCTTCTTTTTCATTATTTAATCTAATGATGTATACAATCAGTTTAATTGATGCTCCGCACCCTCACAAACACGCAGTTACACTGCCATTTTGGGGTAATATCGAACCTGGTAAAAATCAATCAGATTAGCGAATATTATTATAGTTTTAATTGGTTATAGCAATGACTCAACCAGCACATTCCTTAGATAACCCTCTTTTTCATGTATTATCTTTAGTTAATATTCAGTCTTCGTTCACTGTCTAAAATCCACACGCGTCATTGGTTAAAACTGATCACGTGAGTTCTCGTTACCTGGCGACATCAAAGTGACAGAGTACGTTATTACAATAACGCATAAAAACTGTGCAGTGTTCGGGCGGGAAGCCAATGTAGTCTATCGCCAGCAGTGAACTCAAATTGAATATTAAAAGTGTTAGAGACTGTTAGTTCGTGTTTTGTTTTCAAATACACGCACTTGCTTACTGTACAATGAACTCGAAATTTTCAATACTTCAACACGAATTAATACAATGAACTCGAAATTTTCAATGAAAATTTCTCGTTCATTGTACAGTAAGCGCGTGCGTGTATTTGAAAACAAAACACTCACAACAGTCTCTAACCCGTAAATACTACAAAGATCAAAGTTCCTCTGTTTGTTCTCAAGTATTTTGCACCTCTCGTTGGCGCTCAATATTTTGATTGTGCTGTTAACCTGCGCTGATACCCTCCCTTCATTTTTACTGAAAAGCTACACCACAAAAGCACCCTCCTGATGTGTGTGTTGACCACGAGTGTCAAATGAAGTGAGTGGAACAGTCACATCATGCTGTATTCCTGCTAAGCAGGCTTTCTGGCGTGGAGTTTCTCACATAAAACGAGGAATTCCAAACCAGAATTCTTGCTCGCAGGTGAATCCGGTTAAAAAGATGAAATCCGATTGAATAGACCCATTTCAGTAATTCCCAATCTGGAGGACAAACAATGGTTGTTTTCTCCCCTGAGAGAAACAAACCTTTCAAATGCAAAACAATCTTATTGTTTTGTCCTCCAAATTGGGAATTAACTGACATGGGTCTATATGTCAGCTCTCGCCAGGAAAAATACACCACAAAAACAACCTTCTGATGTTCCAGTGTGTCAAATGATCGATAAGTGCAACGGTATCATCATCAGTTAAGGTCCTGTTAAGCAGACTCTCCGGTTTGGAGTTTCTCGTATTAAAGATGAAATTCCAAACCAGAATACCTGCTGGCAGGCTACTGTCCCCTTTCCTCGAATAAACGGTAAATCTTGTTGGACGGGTCATCTACCATCAGTAGATAGTAGATAGTACACAACAAAAACACTCCCAGCCCTATTCTTCCCAGTTGTGTCTAGGGACATAAGTCTAATGGTCACACTGATGGTCGTCCTATACTAGCGAGCAGGCAATCTGGTTTGGAATTTCTCGCATTAAATGTAGAATTCCAAACCAAATCACTTGCTCGCTGGCTTCTGATTCTCCTTCCACCATGCAACGAACGATAAATCAGATTCAGTCTGAAAGTGGTGAGTTTTAAACAGGAGCACTGTCAGCGATCATGTCTTGCTTGTTAGACGAATTGTCTCATTTTCAGTGCATGGCTGTGGAAACTTACGTTAGTTTTGCTTATTTTTCATTATTTAATCTAATGATGTATACAATCAGTTTAATTGATGCTCAGCACCCTCACAAAAACGCAGTTACACTGCCGTTTTGGGGTAATATCGAACCTGGTAAAAATCAATCAGATTAGCGAATATTCTTATAGTTTTAATTGGTTATAGCAATGACTCAACCAGCACATTCCTTAGATAACCCTCTTTTTCATGTATTATCTTTAGTTAATATTCAGTCTTCGTTCACTGTCTAAAATCCGCACGCGTCATTGGTTAAAACTGATCACGTGAGTTCTCGTTACCTGGCAACATCAAAGTGACAGAGTACGTTATTACAATAACGCATAAAAACTGTGCAGTGTTCGGGCGGGAAGCCAATGTAGTCTTTCGCCAGCAGTGAACTCAAATTGAATATTAAAAGGGTTAGAGACTGTTAGTTCGTGTTTTGTTTTCAAATACACGCACTTGCTTACTGTACAATGAACTCGAAATTTTCAATGAAAATTTCTCGTTCATTGTACAGTAAGCGCGTGCGTGTATTTGAAAACAAAACACTCACAACAGTCTCTAACCCGTAAATACTACAAAGATCAAAGTTCCTCTGTTTGTTCTCAAGTATTTTGCACCTCTCGTTGGCGCTCAATATTTTGATTGTGCTGTTAACCTGCGATGATACCCTCCCTTCATTTTTACTGAAA
Organism: Micromussa lordhowensis; assembly: GCA_964020085.1. Taxonomy (NCBI): domain Eukaryota; kingdom Metazoa; phylum Cnidaria; class Anthozoa; order Scleractinia; family Lobophylliidae; genus Micromussa; species Micromussa lordhowensis. The sequence continues at coordinate 7,700,016 of OZ026607.1, forward strand.
AGCTACACCACAAAAGCACCCTTAGTTTTCCTGATGTGTGTGTTGACCACGAGTGTCAAATGAAGTGAGTGGAACAGTCACATCATGCTGTATTCCTGCTAAGCAGGCTTTCTGGTTTGGAGTTTCTCACATAAAACGAGGAATTCCAAACCAGAAATCTTGCTCGCAGGTGAATCCGGTTAAAAACATGAAATCCTATTGAATAGACCCATTTCAGTAATTCCCAATCTGGAGGACAAACAATGGTTGTTTTCTCCCCTGAGAGAAACAAACCTTTCAAATGCAAAACAATCTTATTGTTTTGTCCTCCAGATTGGGAATTAACTGACATGGGTCTATATGTCAGCTCTCACCAGGAAAAATACACCACAAAAACAACTTTCTGATGTTCCCGTGTGTCAAATGATCGATAAGTGCAACGGTATCATCATCAGTTAAGGTCCTGTTAAGCAGACTCTCCGGTTTGGAGTTTCTCGTATTAAAGGTGAAATTCCAAACCAGAATACCTGCTCCCAGGCTACTGCCCTCTTTTCTCGAATAAACGGTAAATCTTGTTGAACGCGTCATCTACCGTCAGTAGATAGTAGACAGTACACAACACAAACACTCCCTATTCTTCCCAGTTGTGTCTAGGGACATAAGTCTAATGGTCACACTGATGGTCGTCCTATACTAGCGAGCAGGCAATCTGGTTTGGAATTTCTCGCATTAAATGTGGAATTCCAAACCAAATCACTTGCTCGCTGGCTTCTGATTCTCCTTCCACCATGCAACGAACGATAAATCAGATTCAGTCTGAAAGTGGTGAGTTCTAAACAGGAGCACTGTCAGCGATCATGTCTTGCTTGTTAGACGAATTGTCTCATTTTCAGTGCATGGCTGTGGAAACTTACGTTAGTTTTGCTTCTTTTTGATTATTTAATCTAATGATGTATACAATCAGTTTAATTGATGCTCAGCACCCTCACAAAAACACAGTTACATTGCCGTTTTGGGGTAATATCGAACCTGGTAAAAATCAATCAGATTAGCGAATATTATTATAGTTTTAATTGGTTATAGCAATGACTCAACCAGCACATTCCTTAGATAACCCTCTTTTTCATGTAGTACGTGTTTAGATACTACAAAGATCAAAGTTCCTCCGTTTGTTCTCAAGTATTTTAAACCTCTCGTTGGCGCTTAATATTATGATTGTGCTGTTAAACTGCGATCATACCCTTCATTTCTACTAACCTGATGGTAGATTAGTAGTAATTACAATGCAAAAGCACCCCGTCGTTTTCTCCACCGGTATCTAGGGTTTATTCACCTCGTTTGTTAAATGATATAAGCGTAAGGCGTACGGTAACATCATGTCGCTAGCCCTACTAAGCAGACTCTCTGGCTTGGCGCTTCACGCATGAAAGGTGAAATTTCAAACCAGAATTCCTGCTCGCAGGCTATAGGCTCCCCCCCCCCCCCCCCCTTCCTAAAAAAAATGATAAATCCGGTTGGACAGGTCACCTACCGTCAGTAAAAGAAAACTACAAACCACCCCTTTGTTTTTCTGATGTTGCGTTGACCACACGTGTCAAATGATGGATGTGTAACCGTCATGTTGAGGTCCTGCTAGGCAGACTCTCTGGTTTGGAATTTCTCGTATTAAACGTGAAATTCCAAACCAGAGTTCCTGCTCGCAGGCTATGGCCCTCCATCTTCTAACAAACGGTAAGTCCGGTTGAACTTGTCATCTACCGTCCAAAGTACACAGCCAAAAAACAAAAATACTCGTCCCACGCGTGGTGAATAACAGAACTCTAATGGTCAAACTGGTGGTCGTCCTAGCGAGCAGACAATCTGGTTTGGGATCAATTCTCGCATTAAGTGTGGATCCCAAATCAAATCACTAGGTCACAGGCTTTGGTTCTCCTTTGATGGATGTGTAACCGTTACATCATGTTGAGGTCCTGCTAAGCGGACTCTCTGGCTTGGAGTTTCTCGCATAAAACGTGAAATTTCAAACCAGAATCGGCCTGCTCGCAGTCTATAGCCCTCCTTCCGTTAACAATCTGTGAATCCGGGTGAATTTGTGATCTACCGCAACTGAGGGAGTTAACTGCTAAGATCCTAAAAAATGTGATATAGACAGTTTGTGTGTTTGCCATAAACCTAATGGTCGCATTGGCCACCTTCCAAGCGTACACTCTCCAAGCCTTATTCAGGGGGAATGGTCTGAGTATCCGATATTCCGTTAATTTGTGGCCTAAATATGCCGTATCCGTTAATTTTTTGTAGGTTAGTAGAGAGCATACTGGAAAAACAACCTTTCTTGTTTGTCAAGGGTATCTAGGGTGTGTTTACCACGCTTTGTAATTGATGTAAGCGCCAGGCATTAAGTGTCGTATCCAAACTAAATTACTTGCTCGCAAGTTTGGTCCTCCTTATATCAACGAAAAATTATATGCAGTTCTTAGCTACCACTAGTAAATTAGTAAACTGCAAAAACACCCCTAGTTTTCCTGACGTCACGGTATGGTGAGCACGTGTTGCAAAAGATACAAGTGTAACGATCACATCATGTTTAGGTCCTGCTAAGCAGACTGTCTAGTTTGGAATTTCTCACATGAAACGGGAAATTCCAAACCAGAATTCCTGCTCGCAGGCTATAGCTCTCCTTCCTCAAATAAACGATGAAATCCGATTGAATTTGTTACCTACCACCAGTAAAGAACACCCTTCGTTTTCATTTTTCTGATGTGGGCGTTAACCACGTGTGTGAAATGATTTAAGTGTAACGGTCGCATCATGTTGAGGTCCCGCTAAGGAGCATCCCAGGCTTGGAATTTTCAAAAATGATCGATAAGTGCAACGGTATCATCATCAGTTAAGGTCCTGTTAAGCAGACTCTCCGGTTTGGAGTTTCTCGCATTAAAGGTGAAATTCCAAACCAGAATACCTGCTCGCAGGGTACTGCCCTCTTTTCTCGAATAAACGGTAAATATCTTGTTGAGCGTGTCATCTACCGTCAGTAGATAGTAGATAGTACAGAACAAAAACACTCCCAGCCCTATTCTTCCCAGTTGTGTCTAGGGACATAAGTCTAATGGCCACACTGATGGTCAGTCCTAGCTAGCAGACAATTTGGTTTGGAATTTCTCGCATTAAATGTGGAATTCCAAACCAAATCACTTGCTCGCTGGCTTCTGATTCTCCTAGCACCATGCAACGAACGATAAATCAGATTCAGTCTGAAAGTGGTGAGTTCTAAACAGGAGCACTGTCAGCGATCATGTCTTGCTTATTAGACGAATTGTCTCATTTTCAGTGCATGGCCGTGGAAACTTACGTTAGTTTTGCTTCTTTTTCATTATTTAATCTAATGATGTATACAATCAGTTTAATTGATACTCATCACCCTCACAAAAACGCAGTTACATTGCCATTTTGGGGTAATATCGAACCTGGTAAAAATCAATCAGATTAGCGAATATTATTATAGTTTTAATTGGTTATAGCAATGACTCAACCAGCACATTCCTTAGATAACCCTCTTTTTCATGTATTATCTTTAGTTTAATATTCAGTCTTCGTTCACTGTCTAAAATCCGCACGCGTCATTGGTTAAAACTGATCACGTGAGTTCTCGTTACCTGGCGACATCAAAGTGACAGAGTACGTTATTACAATAACGCATAAAAACTGTGCAGTGTTCGGGCGGGAAGCCAATGTAGTCTATCGCCAGCAGTGAACTCAAATTGAATATTAAAAGTGTTAGAGACTGTTAGTTCGTGTTTTGTTTTCAAATACACGCACTTGCTTACTGTACAATGAACTCGAAATTTTCAATACTTCAACACGAGTTAATACAATGAACTCGAAATTTTCAATGAAAATTTCTCGTTCATTGTACAGTAAGCGCGTGCGTGTATTTGAAAACAAAACACTCACAACAGTCTCTAACCCGTAAATACTACAAAGATCAAAGTTCCTCTGTTTGTTCTCAAGTATTTTGCACCTCTCGTTGGCGCTCAGTATTTTGATTGTGCTGTTAACCTGCGATGATACCCTCCCTTCATTTTTACTGAAAAGCTACACCGCAAAAACACCCTTAGTTTTCCTGATGTGTGTGTTGACCACGAGTGTCAGATGAAGTGAGTGGAACAGTCACATCATGCTGTATTCCTGCTAAGCAGGCTTTCTGGCGTGGAGTTTCTCACATAAAACGAGGAATTCCAAACCAGAATTCTTGCTCGCAGGTGAATCCGGTTAAAAAGATGAAATCCGATTGAATAGACCCATTTCAGTAATTCCCAATCTGGAGGACAAACTGCAATGGTTGTTTTCTCCCCTGAGAGAAACAAACCTTTCAAATGCAAAACAATCTTATTGTTTTGTCCTCCAGATTGGGAATTAACTGACATGGGTCTATATGTCAGCTCTCACCAGCAAAAATACACCACAAAAACAACTTTCTGATGTTCCCGTGTGTCAAATGATCGATAAGTGCAACGGTATCATCATCAGTTAAGGTCCTGTAAAGCAGACTCTCCGGTTTGGAGTTTCTCGTATTAAAGGTGAAATTCCAAACCAGAATACCTGCTCGCAGGCTACTGTCCCCTTTCCTCGAATAAACGGTAAATCTTGTTGGGCGCGTCATCTACCATCAGTAGATAGTAGATAGTACACAACAAAAACACTCCCAGCCCTATTCTTCCCAGTTGTGTCTAGGGACATAAGTCTAATGGCCACACTGATGGTCAGTCCTAGCTAGCAGACAATTTGGTTTGGAACTTCTCGCGTGAAACATGGAATTCCAAACCAAATCATTTGCTCGCAGGCTTTTTCTTTTCCTACCACCAACGATCGACAGCATCGGTCTAAAAGTGGCGAGCTCCAAAGGAGAACACTGTCATCTTCCGGTTCTTGCTTTTCAGTGCATTTTTTGGTGCGTTCGTTTCATTTTCAGTGCATGACTGTGGAAACTAGCGGGAAGAACAACAAACGTGAATAGAACACACTTCACGTTTGTTTTGTTAGTTTTGCTTTTTTTCGTCGTTTATCTCACATATATACAATGAGTTTGCAGTTGAGTATCCTTCCAAGTCTTCGCTTTTACAAACGATATCTTAATCTGCTCCATCACTATAATATTGCGTTAGTAGCCTCAATATTGCGTTAGTCACACAACAACAAATGCATTTCTTCAATTTTCCGAATATTCGCAGGCTTAGAAATTGTCCACCAAAGCCCGTGTGCTTTGGCCGCCTTTTTGATTGCTATGTAACAAGACGTTTTGACATGAAAACTTTCGGTATGCCTTAGAGTGCTGGAAAAAGAAAAATTAAGCTGGTGATTTGTCGACAAGTAGGGCTCTCTTTCCTACATTAAACTCCAGAGAAACAAAATAAGACAATGCAATCAACTTGACGGTTGACCTCGGGGTAAATTCACGGCTAAAATAAAATTTCATGATTTCGCGAGAAGGACTACGGATTGTCGTAAAGATTGATCGGTGAGTGCCGGTAAACATGGCTTGACCCTGAATTTTTACATATTCAGGCAAGGAGCTAATTCGATGGCCTTTACTATATCAATGAGTTTGATAAATATCTTTCAGAAAATTGAGAACGACGCCTGAAACCTGCACGTGTTGAGTTTACACGTGCAGCTGTATGTGAAGATGTGCGTGGATGATCATCAACTGAGGTCGATTTGCAGCTTTCCTTACAGGTTCAGTTAAAGCCAAGCAAGTAACTATTGGAAAGAGCAGTGGAAAGAGCAGTGGAAAGAGGTTATACATGTAATTAATCTTGCATGGTAAATTTGGACTAAAAAGCTAGCAACTACACTTGACTTGTGATGTTACATCTAGATTCTCATTACCGACATTACCAAGATGCGGGATGCGTGTCAGAAATTGACAAACATGGGTCTCATCCTCGAAACGTGATTTTCCTTTGTTTTACTAGCTGTGTTTTTTTTTTCAAGTTGTTTGTGTCGCCGTCATCAGTTTGCGTGTCATATTCTGCCTGCACGTATTCTTCGGCGTCGGTGATCAAAGACGCTTTAGACCGTGTCCACGGATCACTAGCCGATCTAGCGGTTACTGCTTTTCTCCTCAACCTTGAACCGGCGATTGCCGATTTGGTGGTGGAACCAGCCACTGAGCAAGTCCCGTTGTCATACGACAACGCTGTTAGCCTAAGGACATCCAAACGAAGCAGCCAGCTTGGGCAAAGTCCCAAGATTGGGCCAGCATATTGTTTTGTGCGCCAGCATATTGATTGGGCCAGCATATTGTTTGACAAAATTATCCTGTTCAAGATGGATAGTATATAATACTAGCACATTGACCTCAATGACTTCAGTTGTGATGTTTTATAAATGTTGATCTTTTATAAATGTTGGAATTATGTCGATCGCCATCCGGCAGCCCATCGATTTTTGTGTCGATATTTATTTTGTTTGTTGGTCTTCCTTGATTAGTAGTCTTAAATTTGGAAAAATGTTGTTTACATGATGTTGTGATAATTATTATTTCAGATACGAGGGTATTTTCTACTTAAAAGGTTAGCTTCGATTTTCTTGTGTTCGGTTTACATTTCATTTGGCAGATAGAGAATGTAACTGACATCTATGGAACTGATTTTAATGCGCTGACAATCAGTTCGAAACTTTGTCATAAACTTGGTAATTTGGTTAAATGTTGTGTTGTAATTATTAACAGCCGATTGAGTTTTGTAAAGACATGAATGATCATAGCAGTTACAACACAACATGTGTAATGAAGCGAAATTAGTTTTGTTTTACGTTACAATGTAGACAGGTTGTTACAATGTTCCGGCTCTATTTCTGAGACGTACCTGTAGTCATTTAAAGAACATTTTTTTGCCGGCCGAGGCTGAACATTCTTTTAGGCTGAAATATTTTTGTGAATATTATAAGCCGATTATAGCGTATGGCATTTCTGTTTTCGAATGTCATCAGTGTCTGGATGGCGTTAAAGTAATTTTGAAGCATGTCTGCAGGCATTAAAGCCTCCGGATATATCACGAACATAACTTCTTACAGAAATGTTATTAACATCGACTGATACGGCCAGTGCTTTTTTGTTGTTTTTTGGCTTGTTTTGCCATTTAGAGAAAGGGAGAATTTTATACGGTTAATTAAAAACATATGATTGTATTGTATTTACAAATTTTCAACACGCAAAATTATATCTCAGCCTCGGGTTATTCTTAAAATATTATTTTCAAATTTCGCAAATTTTAGCCTCGATATTCTTACAAAACATTTCCTTTATAAAAATGCAATCATTCATGTTTCGTAGTAGCTCATTTAGCTTATTCAACCCAAAATTTAATCAGGGAATAATATGAGAACTCTATCTGCTCTATCTGTACATGAGAATTAGCATCGACTGATACTGTTAGTGCTTTTTGGCTAGTTTTGCCATTTAGAGAAAGGGAGAATTTTATACGGTTTCATCTTAAAATTTCGCAAATTTCAGCCTCGATATTCAAACAAAACATATCCTTAATTGAAATGGAACCATTTGTGTTTCCTAGTAGCTCATCTAACTTATTCAACCCTAAACTGAAAAGAATAATATGAGCATTCTGTCTTTGAACCCAGGATGCTGTTTATGTGAATGTGGTTGTAAGACTCAGTTGCAAAAACGAAAGCATTCAGTTTACGAGTCTGGCGAGTACACAATATCCACGAATTATGAAAAGAATGGTTAGTAAATTACGTTGCTTCACTGAGTGGTGATTCAGTGATCGATGCCAGCCGAGCGGTTTAGTGAAGTCATTGTAAGAATGAAACATCTTTGCGAAGCAGCTATAATGCAAAACTGCAAAGTTTGTGACGCACCAACAGTACAGCATCGTTGAATGAGGCGGCAGAACGTCTTTCATATAAATTACTGGCATGGCTGGCCCATGTACATACTTAAGTCAGTAAAGGTTAAAGCAAGACAACTGCGAACTACTGAAAAAGTTTCATTTTCAATCTCATGATTATTGTCAAAGTTGCGCGCTCTCTGGGCAGACGATGACGAATATATATGTTTACATCTAATTGAAAGCGAAGTCGGTTACATGGCGCTGAAAACCACCCACATTAGCCATTTCTAACGGAAGAAGAGTTCTTTTCTTCTATTATACTTCGATGCTACTTTTCTAGCGAAATCGAACATCAAGGTTTGGCAAAAATTCATATTGTACCCGCGAAATCGAACATAAAGGTTTGGCAAGAATGTACTTGTACCCGAGATTCAGATGGAGAAAATTTAAATGAAAACTGAACTGTACTAAACATTTACCAGCTGATCATGAATGACCACAATTACGCTTTATGTTTCATTTAAGATGTATATAAGATTGTGCTTTCATTCTCGAATTGATTTTTTCCTGAGAAGACCTTCGTTGTAAGTTGCCTTTATCAGTGAACCCTCAGGAAACACTGCGCATCAATTTTCGGCGTCTCTGTGACAAATGGCGCCTATACGGTGTGTGCAAAACGGAAACACTTGCAGTAGATAATGTTCATAGAAAGCCAAACACCGAATGATGGTAGAGAAGGATTTTTCGCCAAAAAATGGATCCTGACTACAGATCTTCATCTACATGTACTGCGCGCGCTGATCGCAATAGATGGCACTGTAAACGGGAGGATTGTCAGCGCCACGAGTCTAACTTTTCGAATGTAGGGGCAATTTGTGAAGAACTCAAAATTCGGCTTGGTCTGAATGGTCTGCATTCTTGTCTGTGACTGAATGCAGGAATGTTTTCTAAGCAGTGCATTGTCGACAAACGGTAAGAGGAGCGCCGACAAAGTGGAAATTGTAGTATTGTATTCAGTTAAACCCAGTAATAGTTTGGCAAGTTTCTTTGTCTGCCTTTAGTTGCCGTGGTGATGTTATATAAAAACTGTGAAAGATTAAGTTTCAACCAGCTTACAGCGGTTAACTTGAATTGATCTTTCTCCTTCATGACTGAAGAGGAAGTGCGACCTCAGCAAGAACAGTTGTGAATCAGTTTAAAGTGCGCAGATTTAGAGTCTAGATTGCAGAGAATTATGCAAGCTTTCAGGTCAGTATCTTAAGCTTTTGTTTTTTGCAGCGAACAGCTAGTCAAAGACAAGTCAAGTCGAAATCAACTTCTAGTATCATATTTAACTCTCCTTCAAGGCGACTTTAATGAAGTGCATTATACCGAGGTCATACTTGGGTCAAAACGCCATTGCCGCAATAACTTTCAATACAACGCTTACAAAAGCAAGAAGAGTCAGGAACAACTTTAGGTTAATGTGGTTTGGCTAAAGCGTGTAAATTTGAAATTCCCTGCGCGGATTAGGTCTGCAGTTTGTTAAGACTAAACAAATCTAACCATCCTAAAAAGCTAACCACTTTCACCCAGTGATCAAGTTCGTGCAGAAACTCACGCAACCTAGATAATGCTGACTTTTGCACATGATTTTCCGCAAGCGCATCAAATAACAACAGAGTACTACCTTTGTCTTTCCTCGCCAATAATCTGTGTGGTGAACAAGAATGGCTGAAATTAGAGTAGTCATGCCTGATTTTCCATAAACTGACGCCATGTTGTAGAAATTGGAATATATTCACTCTGATTTTTTCCATGTTAAGTTTACCGAATATTTCCTTGTTCAAGTATATTTTGGAAGAAAAAGAAAGACGGCGCAGAATTCTTGACGAAAACGGTTTTCTTATGTCTACTATGTCTACTGTAGCAATATGAAGAGCATTAATAGTGAACCATTACTAGCGAACAAATAACTGATTCGAACTCAAGGACAAAAATATTTGCCTTTCTATCGTCTATCTCTGCGAACTAGCCAGTAATATGATCAAAGCAGATAGGTCAGTTTGTCAACAAAGAATATACGTTTTGGCACCCGGCATCTGAATTCAAATAAAATCCAAGGCCGTTCTGTATAGCTAAGAACGGGCGAACCGGGGCACTCGCCTCGGTAAAAAATCAATTTATTTATTCATTTCAAGTTCCCCTTAGCTATGGAGGCTCTACATTAAAAAACCCAAATCATTGTAAAATAAGCTTTTTTCCGGTATTGTCTTGGTAAGAATCTTAATCGCATCAAACCTTGATTTTTTCAGGGTCCCCTATAAAGTGATTCATCGTCCGCCTGGCAAACGGGAGACTTTCCCTGGCCATGTTGGAACTACAGGTCTAAGAGAAATGATCCAGCTTGTGGAGATATTATGATTTATCCAGGACTCAAGGAAAGCTAAAAAACTACTGCTACAATTTTAATTAGTGATCAACTCTTGAAAGATTTATTTCAATCGTTTATTACGTTTGAAGAAATGTACTCAAGATGGTGTTTATTGTCAGCATATATTCGGAGACATGATCAGTCAAGCTACAGTCCTGAAGGTTTCATGAGGAAGTTATTGGATGCAGTTCTGGAGGTGTATAATGAGGCTTTTAACTTTCCTTCTTGCTCTAGGGTACATTGGTTTTTGCTCGAGCGCATGCTTTGCACCAAATTTACGTAAATGGAAACTTATAAATTCCGATTTGCCGCGGAGTGTTGTTGCACTAAGAAGACCTTTTAGGTCAGTATTGATTATTTTGCGCAAATCTGTTTTATGATGATATATATTGTAAATACGTCGTATGTAATGGCTTTGTAAGGTTGCAGCTTAAATGGATTATAGATATTTTTCCATACACGACACACTGACTCGTTTCGGAGAACTACATTTTGCATTTCTTTGCTGATAATTTGTGTGGTAGACTGCCAATCGCTCAAATCAGAGCTACTATGGTCGATTTTGCAGAAATTGGCGCCATGTTGTTGAAACTAGGATATTTCTCTGACCCTTTTGCGTCAATTTTTGGCGGATAACTTCTCGCTCGAGTAGTTTTTTGAAAGAAAAGAAAGAGTTCGATTTCTAGACGGAAACTCAGGTTTCTTACGAGCAACTATTTGTATCATACTTCTCTCTTCAGCCGGATGAGAGGTCTGTAAACTTCATGCGCGACATCCAGTGCGAAAATGTACTTTCCGCAAGAATACAGCATATCCTTCGCGATGGCCACTGATATGCAGCCATTGTTCGTTAACAAATTGAATTTATCGACTTCATAAAAATCGAGAAGACTGAAATAACTAGCTAAATACATTGTGCTTTCCCTAGCGGTGCTACTAGCAAAGATTGTAATACTAAGAAAACAAATCAGTTTCTCGACGAGTGTCTATACACTTCGACGTCATCTCAATTGAAAGTCGTAAAAACCTTAAACGTCCGCTTTACAAACGCATAGACTTGGCATAGAACGTGGGAACGACTGCAAATTGCTTGAGAAATAGTCCAGCGTCTGGAGATGTTGCGATCTATTTAGGACCGGAGGAAACCTAAAAAAGCGAAGGATGTCTCAGCTATAGTGGTAAACTCTTGAAGTATTCATTTATTAATTTTTCTAGAAGTATTTATTGTCAGCATTTATTCGGACACGTGTTTCAAGGTACAGTCCTGAAGGTCTTATGAGGCGGTAACTAAGGAACAGTCCAGCAGGTATAATGAGGCTTCCAACTTTCCTTCTTGCTGTGGCATAGATCGATTTTTGCTCGAGAGCATGCTTTGCACCAGATGTACGAAAATAGAAATTTTTATATTCCGATTTGCCGCCGTGTGTTGTTGCACCAAGAAGACCTTTCGTGTTAATGTGTTATTTGTTTTAGATGCGTGATATATACTGTCCTTGTAACATGCAATTTCAGTGGTTGTAGCTATTTTTTCCGCAAACGAGTCAAATAACCAGCGAAGGACTACTTTGTCTTTTTTTGCGAATAATCTGTACGGTGATCTTGGAATCGCTGAAATCAGAGCTGTACTATTTGATTATGCGCAAATTGACGCCATGTTGTTGAAACGAGGATATTTCCGCTCTGACTCTTTTCGCGTCAATTTTTTAGCGGATGTTTTCCTGATCGAGTATTTCTTTGAAAGAAAGGAGAGAGCGAAATTTCAGGACGAAAAGCTATTTGGAGCAGCTATTTGGAGCGTGCTTCTCTTTTCCGGTGGTGCAGAAGGACAAGTTCGGTAAATTCTATGCGCGACAGCAGTGCAAAAATGTAAGACTCTTGTTTCCTTCAGTCATTTTATCTCGTTCTGCAAAGATGCAGCATGTCCTCCACCATGGCCACTGATATGCAGCCATTGCTCGTTAACAGATTGACTGAATTTATCGACTTCATCAAAATCAAGAGGACTGAAATAACTTGCTAAATACAGTGTTCTATCCCTGGGCTGGTAAGAAAGATGGCAATACTGAGAAAATAAGTCAATTTCTCAACAAGTGATTATACATTTCGACCCGCATCTCAATTCAACTAGGATCACTACAACTTAATTGTTTGCTTCACAAACAGGAATCTTGGCAGCGCATGCTTGAACTACAGGATTACGAGATGAATGATCCAGCGACTGGAGATGTTAGTTTACGACTCGAGGTGGTCTACATCGCACAATTAGTGGTAAACTCTTGAAAAAAATGTTTCAAAACTTATTACATTTGATGAAATGTACTCAACATAGTGTATATTGTCAGCATATATTCGGAGGCATGTTTCAAGGTAACAGGCCCGCAGGTCTAAGGAGGGAGTTACAAGATGCAGTCCAGCAGGTATAATGAGGCTTTTAACTTTCCTTCTTGCTCTAGGGTACATTCTCGGGATCATGGTTTGCACTAAATTTGCGTAAATGAAAGCTTATAAGTTCCAATTTATCGCGGTGTGTTATTGCACCAAGGAGACCTTTTAGGTCAGTGATGATTTTTTTGCGCAACTTTGTGTTATGATGTTCGGTATTGTAAATGCGTCGTATAATATGTCCGCTTTCGAAGGCTATATTATGAAATTGAATTGCAGATATTTTTCCACAGACGAGTCAAATAACCAATGGAGAACTACGTTTCTCTTTCTTTGCTAATAGCCTGCACGGCGAACTTGGAATCGCTGAAATCAGAGCTACTATAGTCGATTATACGCAAATTGACGCCATATTGAGGAAACGAGGATATTTTCGCTCAGACTCTCTATTAGCGGTAATTTTTAGCGGACGTTTTCTTCATTGAGTATTTTTTTGAAGGAAAAGAAAGAGCTAGAGTTTTGGCCGAAAACTGGTTTCTTACGAGCATCTATTTCAAGCGTGCTTCTCTCTTCAGTACAGGAGAAGACTTTTTGTAAATTCCATGCGCGACATCAGTGTGGAAATGTAAGACCCTTGTTTCCTTCAGTCACTTTATTTCGTTCTGCAAGGATGCACCATGTCCTTCGCAGTGGCCATTGATATGCAGCCATTGCTCATTATTAAATTTAATTTATCGACTTCATAAATATCGAGAGGGTGACTGAAATAACTAGCTATACACATTGAACTATCCTGGCGGAGTACAACTAGGCTGGTTAGAAAGGTGTTGTCAACAAGTGACTTTACATTTCTAGACTTGAGGAAGCCTATCAAAGCAAAGGATGCCCCAGCTTCGTCCTATTAGCGCTAAACTCTTGCATATTTTTGGAAATTTTATTACGTTTGTAGAAGTAAATACTAAATAGTCGATGTCAGGATATCTCATGATTCGGAGACATGTTTCAAAGTACACTCCTAGATTTTTGAGGCAGAAACATGATGCGGCAGTCCTGCAGTTATAATGAGGCCTTTAACGTTCCTTCTTGCTGTAGAATACATTGATTTTTGCTGGAGAACATGCTTTGCACTAAATTTACATAAATAAATACTTCTGACTTTCGGTCTTTCGCCGGATATTGTTCCACCAAGAAGACCATCTAGGTCACTTGATTGTTTTGCGCAAGTTGGTGTTATGAAGTTAAGAACTGTACAAATGCGTCAGATATTATGTCCTTGTAAGGTGGTAGTTTAGATGGGTTGTAGATGATTTTCCACAAACGAGTCAAATAACCAGCGGAGTACTTCGTTTGTCTCTCTGCAGGGTGATTTTAGAATCGCAGAAATCAGAGCTACTATGTTCGATTATGCGCAAATTGACGCCATGTTGTTGAAATGAGATTATTTTCTCTCTGACTCCTTTCACGTCAATATTTAGCGGACGACTTCTTTTTTTCGGATAGTTTCTTGAAAGAAAAGAAAGAGCTAAATTTCTGGACGAAAACTCTTTTTCTACTAACAGCTTTTTGAAGCAGACTTCTCTCTTCACTGCAGGAGGAGAAGTTCTGTAAATTCCATGTGGATGCATCATATATAATGACCTTGTAAGGTTGTAGTTTAAATGAATCCTAGATATCTTTCCACAAGCGAGTCAAACAACCAGCAGAGAACTATGAGTTTTTATTCTTTGCTAATAATCTGTACGGTGAACTTGGAATCGCCGAAATTAGAGCTACTATGGTCGATTATATGCGAAATTGACGCCATGTTGTAGAAACGAGGGTATTTTCCCTCTCACCCTTTTCGAGTCCGCAAGTTTTACTAGAGGATATTTTCTTTTTTTTGAGGAAAAGAAAGAGCAAAATTTCTGGACGAAAACTGGTAGTGCGGGGAGCTATTTTAATTATGCTTCTCTTTTCAGGGTAACAGAAGACGTTCTGTAAATTCTATACGCGATATAAGTGGGAAATTTAAGATCTTTGTTTCCTTCAATCTCTTTTATCTCCTTCGGCAAAGATGTCCTTCGCAAAGGCCACTGATATGTAGCCATTGCTCGTTGACAAATTGAATTCCTAATTCCTAGAGGACTGAAATAGCTAGCTATACACACCGTTGTACGATCCCTGCGGAGTACTAGGCAAGTAAGAAAGATAGCAATACCAAGAAAACCAACAAATTGTTATACATTTCGACGCCGATCTGAATTCAATTAAATCGGATAAACTTTGATACTCTTAATAGCCACAAAGTTATTTATCGTCCGCTTAACAAACGGGAGATTTGGCAGAGCATCTTGTAACTATGAGAAATGATACAACGAGTGGAGATATTTCGATCAATTTAGGACTCGAGGAAACCTAAAAGAGCGAAGGATGTCTCAGCCTCGCACATTTAGTGATGAAATCGCGAAAAATATATTTCGAAGCCTTATTGCATTTGTAAGAATAAAAACTAGGTCCTCGAGATGGTGTTTATTCTAACTACATATTCGGGGACATGTTTCAAGGTACAGTCCTGAGAATTTTATGAGGCAGGTTTAAGGTGCAGTCCTGCAGTTATAATGAGGCAGTTATAAGATGCAGTCCTGCAAAGATAATGAGGCCTTTGGACTTTCTTTCTTGCTGCAGGGTACATTGATTTTTGCTCGAGAGATTTTTGCGGTAAATTTATGTAAATAGAGACTTATAAATTCATTTTCCGCCAGGTGTTGTTGAGTGAGTGAGTGTTGTTGCACCAGGAGAACCTTCTAGGTCACTGTTGATTATTTTGCGCAACTCTGTGTAATGATGTCATATATTATAATTGCGTGGTGTATGATGTCCTTGTAGGGTTGTAGTTTAAATGGAATTGCAGATATTTTTCCACAAACGAGTCAAATAACCAGCGGAGAATTTCGTTTGCCTTTCTTTGCTAATAATCTGTACGGTGATCTTGGAATCGCTGAAATCAGAGCTACTGTGGTCGATTATCATGTGCAAATTGACCCTTGTTGTAGAAACGAAGATATTTTCGCTTTGACTCTTTTCGCGACAATTAGAGAATGTTTTCCTGTTTATATATTTCTTTGAAGGAGAAGAAAGAGCTAGAATTCTGGACGGAAAATGCTTTCTTACGAGCAGCTATTTGAAGCGTGTTTCTTTCTAGCTTTAGTGCTGAAGGGGATGTCCTGTAAACTCCATAAGCGACATCAGTGTGCTGAATGCGAGACCTTTTTTTCCTTTATTCATTTTATCTCTCTCTGCAAAGATGTCGTATGTGCTTCGTAATGGCCCACTATTATGCAGCCATTGCCCGTTAAGAAAGTGAATTTCTCGACTTCAAAAAAGTCGAGAGAACTGAAATAACTAGCTATATACATTGTACTACTCCAGCCGAACATTGGGCTAGTAAGAAAGATAACAATACAAAGAAACGAAATCAGATAATCAACAATCGATGATACCTTTCGCACCCATTTGAATTCGTTACAATTAAAATCGCAACAACTTTGATACTCTTAAGCGTTATGAAACAGTTAAGTTAAGTTAAGCAATGCCATTAGAAAGAGAGAGGAGAGATCTATGGACCTAACTAACTGCGCAGTTAATGTTGGATTGAATATCAGTATATAACGATATTATGATGTATTTAGGACTTCAGGAAACCCAAAAAAAGCAAAGTATGCTCCAACAGTGCACAAGTAAATTAATTCTTGAAATGCTAAATTCAATTTTAGAAATTAAAACCAAGTACTCAACATATGGTTCTTTGTCAATACACAAAGGGTCGGGCACATAGGGGGCATGTAGTTCACAATTTCTTCAGAGTTGCCCATGGGTTACAGTATTCACTACGCTATTTGTCTCTCCTTGCAGTGTTTTGTGGAACTAAGGAATTATCTAGCTACTCGCTACGAGAATCAATATCGTAACTACTGTGCTTAATCTACTAAGGAGTGATAGGTCTAGGGGTGAGAAGTTTTACTAAGGAGTAATAATAGGAAATGACAACTGAGGGAGTCACTACGCATGGTTTAAATTCTTGAAACCTTTAACAAAAGAGAGGCCTATGCTCTTGATTTTCAAACCTTTTTATGTTGTTTCAGTTGTGCACCAGTTTCTTGCCGTCATTTTACAAAGGACAGGAGTAGTCTGCATGGACCTTGACTTTACACCGAAACAGGAGCATCTTTCAAAACGTCATTTAGACAATATTAGAAGTATACACAACCAGTTTAACTATGGTTGTATCAACTTCATTTGCAGAAAATGGATTCACATAAAGCTTCGAGAATGCATTGTTTTTAGGGAAAGGATATTGATGTTCTGACACTTTTGAAAAGATGGTGTAAATAAATTCTGTTTCCAACAGAATTCGAAGTGCAAAAACGTGGCTTTAATGATTATTTATCATGGAGTGCGTGCACGCGACCCATAACTTTTTTACGGCTCTGCAAAATGACTGAACTCAAACGGCCTTTCATTAAAGTGTGACGGATTCATTGGCATAAACGCTGTTATAGCATATGAAATTATAAATAAAAGCTGTACCTGGAGTTTAGGAGCGTTGAACATTTGCTCTGTCTTTATACGCCTTGTCTTTGTTAGTTCAGTGCTGTTCGATGTGCGTTATCAGCTCTCGTGTTTCATTGGCTAGGAATAACGGTGTCGTAATAGGGTAAAACTTTGGTAAAACTAAAAACGCGCTTGTAAGAACCCATATTTTTGGAAGTCTGGCTTATATTTTAGGGTAGTTATTGGCATCTTAGGCTAAATAGGTTCTCAGTTGGAATCTTTATTTCTATGAAGGAGATATAGTAGTTGATTACCAGAAATAATTTTTAAAAAAACTTGGCTTTGGTCCTTGAATATACAGTATTTATTCACAACTTTATTTTGTATTTTCTTGTATTTGAAATTTTCACTGTGTGATCTCAAAGTCGCACTCCTTGGTTAAAATGTTTGTCATCATTTAGCTGTAACCCACATATGAAAACCTGCTTGATCTTGTTTGGCGAAACAGGTTCTTATATTTTTGGGCATTAACATGGTAAATTTCTGCCGCCAGGCTCTTAAGCCACAAGACCTTACATTCGGGTTTTTTACTGTAACACTGCGTAGCGGGGCATCACTCAGACAGCATTGATATAGGGAGAGGGGGACACATGGTATTTAATTATTCTAATATCTTTAATGCATGGCCATCTTATCAAGTGTCTCAAGAGTCAACCTTTTCTTTCGTGTTGGTTCACGATCCCATGAGATGGAGCTAAGACGACGGCCAACGATGTGATCATTATCCGTTTACCTCCTGATATACGGAATTTAGCAACTGCATGTCTAAAACTGTTCCATTTGGGAAAAATTGAAAAGCGAACAACATATAAAAGCAATGTTCCATATCGTTCATTTGCATTGCCGCTCACTGGGACTATATTAACAGACGAAAAATTTGGAACGATATTACAAGACTGAAAAGTTTCCTTCCATGAGGAAAGGCTCTTGTTGTAATAATATGCTATGGAAATTGAAGTATTTTTATTGGAATAGATGTGGAGGCCTGGTGCCTCATGGTTAGTGCGCTTGACTCCGGATTAAGCGGTCCGGGTTCGAGCCCTGGCCGGGGACATTGTCTTGTGCTCTTAGGCAAAACACTTTACCTTACAGTGCCACTCTCCACCCAGGTGTACAAATGGGTACCGACGAATGATGCTGGGGGTACGCTGCGATGGACTCAATGTTTCTCCCTCCATCCAGGGGGGGTAGAAATATTTCTAATCGCTTCAAGCTACAGAAATCGGGTTAAGGCCCATCCTGATGGGCCACTTGGCTCGTATGCCAACTTCTCTTATTGGAGTAGATACATGGACGACTGGAATTCCTTACCGAATAATCTTGCCAAGGCAGACAATTAATTGCATTTAATTGCTCGTTAGCTCTCCATAATTAATAAGTAATAATTAGTAAAGTATACTGTGTATTAGAACATTTAATCTCGAAATCTTAATATAGTTTTATCTTGTAGTATAAATCTTTATTTCTCTATTTATTATTGATTTTTGGCTTTGGAAGTCAGCTTGGGAAGATTATGTTCTACCCTATTGGCACCATCTTTGTAATTTGTAAATATCACTTTTAATAAAAATAAAGTTGTTAAAACTCTCTCAGTTTATCACTGGAAAGTGTATCTTTTTCGTGAAAATGAAACGATTTATAAGAATGGTGAGAAATGCCAGCATGAATAAAATTTGTCCTTGTGTAGTTTAGGAGAGCTACACTTCAACACCTGTCTACTCTCATTAAATACAGTAGAACCCCGCTCTACGGACATCCGCTTATAACGGTCAGTTTCGTTTGTCCCGACAAAAAGCTCATATATTTTCTCTAAAATTGACCCGCTTTATACGGACACCGGTTAATACGGACAATGGACACTTTTCTGTGTCCCATACTTGTCAACCCCGTTTTACGAACACTGGTTATCTGCACACTGTCTATTTTCATTGTCACAATTATATGATAATTGTAGACATTGTACCCTGTTAAAATAATGACAGATTTTTACAGGTTAATAAAATTTTAGTACTAAAAAGAACAGTAGCAACTGAAGTAGCGTGAAATATTTGATTTTCAACAGTCTGTTTTTCTTCCAGTGTTTGACTCTTATACTACGTGTAGTCCTTTAATAACTCCCGAGTTTTCTGCCTCCTGTTACACACGTTTCACTTCCTTGGCTTTTTGTTGTAGTCATTGCTCTTAGCCTTCTTCCTCTTTGACGTTGTTTGCTTGCTGCGAGCTGTACCATCCTCCGCTCGTACATATATCCCTGACGTTTTCTCTGAGAGCCCGCTTAATACGGACACCCGGATAATATGGACACTATGGCATGTCCTGTTGGTGTCCATATTGACCGGATTCCACTGTAGTGTCGTTAATCTGTGAGGACGACTGTTTTTGCCTCATATCTTTGTAGTAGTCACGTGACGTATATTCAAAAAAGAAAAAAATTACACAATGAATGCACGTGATGTTTCACACCACTGACATTTTCCCCAAAAGGATCAACATTACAACATACGTTTATTCCGCGTTAGGGCTTTTCAGTGAACTATCAATTAAACATTCAGTGAGACAATCGCTATGCAATTAAGATTTGTAGACAACAGTTGGTTCGTAATTCATTCTACTTAATTTGTTCCCGATTGAATGCCAACAAATCGCGCGATCTCAGCTGTAACAAGTCATCGGCTGTGTAGACCATGTTTTTGTCACGTGTTTCTGTCACATCCCGTGTTTTGCCTATTTCCATTCCACATCCGTAAACGTGCACGCAAGCTGCACAAACGCTTACACGTGCACTCCCAAGACTTCCGTTTTATCCTTAGCGCCGGAAGGGTGATCCAGAACAATTTGTAGGGGTGTGCGGCGAGCTTCTTGAAATCCTTACTCTATTTTGACCAAAATTTGTGATTTTCTCTACCCTAGTTCAGAACAGACACAAAATTGGATATCCTATTTCAGACCTAACATTTCTTAAAACATACGCAACTCAAGACCAGAAACCATGCCCTAATTCAAACCAAAATGGTTAAAATCGATACCTTATTTCAAACTAAAGCGACTCAAAATTTGGCGCCGCATATACCCCACTCCCCCGGGTCCTTAGATAGCCCTGGGATTGAAGTTGGTGAACTCCCTCCTATTTCCAGTTTTCAATAAAGTCAAGAACCTTGGCATGTAGATGATTGATAAAAAATAAAAAATAAATAAAAAAATAGTGAAACACCCGCTAAGAAGTAAATAAAACAAGAAAATGGTGTAAATTCTAACGAATCCTATTCCTGGAATAAAAACTCGTATCCTTTGTTAAGTCCATGGGGTTTGAGGGTGCATAATTGAGCACACCAAACATGATAGCCCATGTTGTGAACAGACGGTCATCAAGACTATTATTGTAAGCACTAAGGTTACACAACTGTTCAATAATTCAAAATTCAAAATCTGCTAGAGCGTGAGCTTCTTTGTTAAACTGAATAGCAACTTCACAGGTACGTTTTTTAGTGATCATAGGGGACTTGCGGTTGCGGAAACAAACTTTTGAATTCGTCACTTGTGGAACCATCATCTAGTACTAGTGCTAGTAAAGCAATTAGTTTCCATTAAATAATTGCGTCATAGTTCACACTTGGCTTTGCATTTAAAGCAACCCCGCTGATAATCGGGGGCATGATGTTGCCCGGGGGGTACTCCCTCATATGGACTATATAGGTATGTTGGACCCCAAAGGGTAGGGTTTTCAGCCGTTTATGTCAGAAATAGGGTATGGTTTTTTCATTCTTCTCTTGAGCTGGGTATGTTTTTTTAGAAGATCGACAAGATCATCAGCCAAAGCCCTTCATAAATTCTGTTTAGGACAACTCTGCCAGCCGCAACAGTCATAAATAGGACATCAAATTTGTAGTCAGGTCATAAATAGCGTAGGAAAAATCGCAAATTTTTGGTCATAAATAGGGTAAGGGCTTTGGGAAGCGGGCCGCACACCCCCACCCAATTTTTGTAGGAGTACCTCCCCCCCCCCCCCAAGGATGTTGCTCACGAGGCTTACTGCTCAAACTTTCTTTTATGCTTTTAGTTCTATGAAAAGCAGGAATGATGGACCCTGCTAGAAATATTTTCCCAAGGGATGGTGATCATAAATTAGGTGCTTGTACTTCCTAAGGGAAGGTACGTTTTTTATTGGGGGGGTGGGGGTGGGCCGGGGCTTCGGAGGGGAGGGTCATTAGTAAATATTTTAGAAATTGGGGAGGGTCAAACCTTTTTGATACGCAGCCGGGGGAGGGTCATAGTTCTTTTTGGCAAGGAAAATATAACTCCATGTCGGTTAGTTGACTTCTATTTACTAAAAAACACGCGAAGGGTATAAAAACCTAAAACTTGTATATACAAGCAAAGCTCTCAGTTAAAATTAATTTCAATTATTTCGTACAGATGTCGAAATATTCTGTCAAAAAACTATGTTGTCCCAACTAACATAATTGTCTCTCTCGACCCGTGCCCGCTTTCGTCCATATTTTGACGTCGGTAATGTTTCCACGCAGGGTTCTGGTATAAAATCAGTCTCCGGCGACGATTCGTTACTTGAGCTACTCGGGCTTGATCCGACAACTCGATCTACTACATCACTTTGTGAGTCGGTTTCCACCTCGGAAAGTGATGAGGTCACTTGTTGCTGTACATTTCTGAGTGGGAGCTGCCGATGTTGTTGACGCTCCATTGAATTGTACAGCAAGCTGCCAATGTGCACTTTAATGATTGCGACCTTTTCAGCTTTCTTCCCTTTGAAGGCGATCTTGTGATGGGAAAAGTACAAGGATAGCTCGTCCACCCTCAAGGACGCCAGCTTATCGGAGTTGTACAGTCCAACCCAGTCAATGTCATTGTACTCCCGGTTCAGCCGTTCCGTTCGCTCCCTTTCAGTCTCCTCTTTCTTCTTCTCCTTGCGCATTTTTATCTGGGAAAGGTGCTCAACATATTCTGCTACAAGCTTTTCGGGGACAATGTATTTTTCTGAAAACCTTCGAATTGCCTCACTGTCCCCACTGACTAGTTCACTCTCCTCAAACAATCTCTTGATCTGAGCTCGAGGCTGGAAGTCGTCCGGCTCACGGCCATTGGTGGGGGTTGCACTCCAAGAGAGATAATGGAAGTTTGGAAGCTTACCATAGTCGGGATATGGTCATCGAGTTGGAAGTGGGGGGCTTCCCACTGGCGCTTTCTTTCAGTCACAAAACAGCGGCGAAAGCGTTCCTTGTAGGGACAAGTGGCCCAAAAGGACAGGTAGAACTTAGGCAGAATACAATTAGAGAACTCAGTATATTCGCCCTTTGGGTTCGGGAACCACCCCAGATATTCATCTTTCCATTTCTCTGGACTAGTTGCACTTTGACCTGCTCCCGCACCAGATGAGCCACCAGAGTCAGAGGAGTAGCGGGCATCCTTTTTACAATGGCGAGTCGGCAGACAGCCACAATAGCCACAGGTTGCTCCATCTGACCTCATAAAATCCTCGCATTCTCCACAAGCGCATTTCCCTGTTTCTATTCCTCGCACATCCTTGCCCATTTTCAATTTTTCAATGTGCAAACCGTGTAGCGCCACACAATTAACTGCTTTGCGAGCAGACACGGTTATGTGAGCAACACTTCCGGTCAGTTATTTTCACTTCCGGTTATTTTTGTCTTGAGTCGAGGAGGTGGGGGGAGGGCCAGATGCTTTTGTTTAGGTATTTATGAAGGGTCATGCATTAATCCAATCTGGGAAGTGGGAGGGCCACTTCTTTTTAAGCATAAAAATTCTAAAATACCCCGGCCCACCCCCCCCCCCCCCCCCCAATAAAAAACGTACCTTCCCTAATAATTTTTCCAATGTTGGGTAAGAGAGGGTTGAAATCAAGTGGAAAAATTTGTTTCGACTCCTTAGGCTGGGGTTGAAGCAACGTTTGACTAGGAGTAGTATTGAAGAACAGGAAAAAGCCCTAATGCTCTATTACAAATGTATAACCCTGCAGGGTTACAACTTTTTAAAGGCGGACAATTTCGAATATTCTTGACGTTTAAATCAAGTTTTTAATGCCAGATATATTCATCTGATATGGATACAGGTTAAAACGCGTGTTTTAAACATGTTTATTTAAAGGGAAAAAAACGAAAAATAATTCAAGCAAAATGCTCCTCGTTCTCTGCTCCCCCCTACCCCCCTCATGGGGGTAGGGTTAACGGGAGCAGAGTCTCTGCAGAGTCCCACCCTCACCGGTCCACCCGCACGAGGAGCCTCCAACATCTCTTCGATGCAACTAACTTTAAGTAGGAGGTGAAAAGCTCTTTGCCTCCCTTTTGGGAGGCATTTCTTAGACTCGCACGAGGCGTAGCCTCGTTTTGGCGCTAAGCTTGTTTTCATCCTATAACGCCATGCAATTGCTGTTTTCATTTGTTATCTTGACAGACGTGTTAAACTTGTGATTTTCTTCACACCTATTAGCTTGACAGTAGCTACAGCTTGAATGACCTTAAAAACTTCCTCTTAAGCCATCAGGCCCCAGTTGGTCGAAGGTGGGATCGTTTCCTGACAGAGGAAGCGTGGCAGACATGAAAAGACTAATGTATCAACAGAGATGCCGACAGATATTTTTTTAAAATTAATTTTTAATGCAATAACATTACATTACTTACACAAAGTTACCTACTCTACTTACAATATAAACGTAACTTACAAATTAACGATACTAACATACTTACATTACCAAACATTTTTAAACAGTTTATTAATATCTTACATTGCTTAATTTAGGGCATCAGCTATAAAAAAGGTGGCTTTCTCGCATATTAATTTGTGACTTAGATTTATGTTTCTCAATTTTAATTTTATTTGTCAAAAACGCTAAGAAGGCATCGAAATAAAACTCTTCTTCTTTTCTTGAAGCAGTGTATAAATAATATTTGGCTATAATCATGCAGAGGTTTAAGCCAAGAAAGCGAGCGAAGTTGTCTGTCACGCCATAGTGATCGTATCTCCGTTTTTGGAGTTCCACCAAAGATGCCGAAAGATATGCCAATACGACTTATGTTCACTCGCTGTTTACACCCCGACAGATATGCCGACATAAGACCCATACCCGGGTACTCCCTTAAATGGGCTATACAGGTATGTGCGGCCCCAAAGGGTAGGGTTTTTCAGCCGTTTTGGTCATAAATAGGGTATCGATTTTGGCCCATGTTTTGGCGCCATTTTGGTCATAAATAGGGTATCGATTTTTGCACTCTAGTGTTGAATTCGTCCTTTTTTTGGAAGAAATAGAGTATCAAATTTTTGGTCAGGTCATAAGTAGGGTAGGGAAAAGCGCAGATTTTGGCCATAAATAGGGTAAGGGTTTTAGGGAGCGGGCCGCACAGTAGTAACAGTAACATGTTTGTTTATTTGGAGTCTTATACAATAAATATACATCGACTTCAACCAAATAACTAAAAATTAGAAACAACAAAAATACACATGGCTAAAAAGTTACTAATTAATTACAACCTTGAGTATTTACTTTTTGCCGTCTTCCCCATTCCTTTTTTCAAAGCATTCGAATATATGTTTTGCTATTAGTTTTTGTATTTTAATATTTCTGCTAGGGGGATTTATAAGAAACATGAATATTCTGTTAGGTGACATTCTGCTTATTTTTATTCTATATTCCTTTTCCAAATAATCTAGTAACGAACATCGTTTTTCCTGGTAAGCAGGGCATATATTTAGAAAATGGTATTCGTCCTCCATTTTTATTTTACAAATTGGGCAAGTTCTTTCTGCAGGTTTCTTGAACGGTCTCGAATAACTTCCAGTCTCTATGGCTAATTTGTGGTTGCTTAGTCGCAGTTTTGTTAGTGCTATTCTGTGTCTTACATTGGTGACCTGATGTAGGTAGTCTTCACATTTGTAATTGTCTATCGTTTTGAATAACCGGTAGGTTCTCATTTTGTTACTTTGGTTAGCATCTTTTCTGATGTCGTTATTTATTTCACTTAGCCATCTTTGTAGTTCGATATCCTTAAGTCGTTGCCTGATAATGTTTACAATTCCTATGTCTACATAGTGTGCTTTCATCCAGAGATCTCCTAATCCTATCTGTTCCAATAAGCTTTTGATTTTTTTGCTCCAGAAAGCCTTATTTTCCTCCCATTTAATGTCATTGTATGCTATTTGGGATAATTTGTATTCATTTTTGGTTAAGGTTAGCCAGAACTTAAAGTTCCTACATTGGGCAGCAATTGTCATTGGGAACCGTCCTGTCTCAGCCCTGCTCGCATTGTTTTTGCAGTATTTGTTAACTCCCAGCAGCCACTTTAGGAATTTATTTCGACTGTATACCTCGACAAAAACTATTCGACAAGCTAAGAAAAGAAGGTGTGCAAGGGCGTTTCCTAGACGTTTTAATATCCATGTACTCAAATGATAAATCGGCAGTTAAAATTGATAACAAATTAACCGAAGCCTTTACTTGTTTTGACGGGGTAAAGCAAGGCTGCATGATGTCTCCTACTCTTTTTAATTTCTATCTAAGTGATCTACCAAAATTCCTAAATACGGCGAGTTCAACCGACATTATGCTAGGCGATAGATTTATAAATTGTCTCTTATATGCGGACGATCTAGGATTTTCTCTAAATCAGCAAAAAACCTTCACACCCCTACCCACCCATACCCGGCCTCAACGTTCACCAGAGAACGCACGGTAGACAATGAAGACTATAAATGAAGCCTGGGATTCAATGCAAAAACTTCGCTCCCAGGGTCCCATCCAAGAATAAAGGGCAAGCCATTGGGAAAGAGCTTGACAGGGCACGTGCGGGCGTCAGTGTATGTACAGCATGCGTACACGTGTATGGGTAGGGAATGTAAATGGGAAAACACGAGATAGTACTCCAGTACACGTTTCCTGACAGAGCCGGAGGCGTTATCATTATACGATTTGTTATGTTAAACTTGTTGTTAATTTAGAAGACCTAAGACCAAGCAACACCCCGTCAGATAGTCGGACTTAAGACCTCGACGTTCATTAGATAACGCACTGTAGACTAATCAAGCCTGGGATTTATCTACAACGGCAGAGCCATTAGATCTTGACAGTGCACGTGCGGGAGTCAGGGTTTCTGCAGCTTGCGTACAAGTACATACCGAAAAGACGAGATATTACTCCATTACAAGTTTCCTAACAGAGCTTGACATGCATGTTGTCGCGGTTTACTGATTTTTACTCGGGGATATTTTCGTAGATGAAATGATAATGGCCTGTCTGGCAAACTGCCAAAATCACTCACTGATCTTATCCTGCGAGTGGACCTCCTTCTGACCCTTCTCAGGGCCCAGTTATATGGTCTCGGGTACCCGAGACAACCCTCCCCCCGAGCTACCCTGGCCGAGGTAACATTTAGCTTGTTTCTTTCCAAAATTCAACCAGCCGTTTACATTAGGATCGCCAACTCGTCTCGGGGGGCGAGACAACTCGGGTGGGCGAGTTGTCTCACCTCGGCAGGTAGGGTAACCCTGGCAAGCGGGACAACTTTTCTACATATAAACGCTTTGGCTCGCCTGACCGGGACATCTCTCGGCGTGGCGAATGTCACGTAATGCTTAGATTTAGGTTTTATAGCAGAAATTCGTATTAAAGAAGTAAAAATTAACTAGGCAAAACCCACTGTGATCGAATGACCGAGAAAAACCCAAAGAAAGAGGGATATTTGCACATTTGATTATTCAGTAAGGTTTATGAATAATCATGCTGGGTTAACTTTGACTCGGCCTACTGGAACTATGTTTTCACATATAAACGCTTGATAAAGTTACCTCAGGGGAAGGGTTGTCTCGGGTACCCGAGACCATATAACTGGGCCCTCAAACATTTTACTCGATAGTCTTGTAAACCATTCCATCTTTACAAATTTTTGCAGAGGAAAGTGAAAGCTAGCTGGCCAAGCTTTATTAATGAAGTGTGATTTTAACGTTTACGTTTGTAGATGAAGTCTCATTGTGTGGCCGTTTAAATGAAAGCTTATCAGTAGTACTTTTATGTGATATGTTATATGGCACCATAAAGCTAGTTCGTTTGGTTGCCTTATGTCACACCTAGTCGCGAAAGAGTTTTTGGTTTTTGTTTTTTAGATGAGAGATATTGAAGTTTACTATATATTATTTGAAGTCGTTGGCTGTCCATATAAAAATGTTTCCCAAAATGGAAGGCATGCAGTTGCTAATTTTTTTTGTTTAAGGAGATAAATATTTTAAAACTGAATTATCAGAAGGTTAATATAAACAGGTTCTACTCTTACGGTAGTAACAATGCCCCGCTAACCAATTTTACGCCCTATTGCTGCTTATCAACAGCCAATCAACACGAGAACTGATAAAATGCATTGATCAAGAGTTGATTGCTTTTGGCTTAGCGAATGACATGGCGCACTTGAAGGTAAAGCAATTGTTCAACCCTTTTTAAGCTCCAGGTACAGCTTTTGTTCATAATTTAATATGCTTTAATAGCATTTACGCCAATGAATTTTTCACCCCTTTATTTTAAAGCAGTTGGAGTCCAGTGATTTTGTAGAGTCACACCAATCCTAAACTTCCATGTACGCCCCCCATTTATAAACAATCGTTTAAGCCACGTTTTCATACCCCAAGTTCTATGTTATAACCAAATTTGTTAACACCATCTTTGCAAAAAGCAACACATCAGTATCCTGTCCCTAAATATTGAGCGTATTCCGAGCTTGATCCCTTGTCAATGTGCTATATAACCAGAATCAAAGTGGTTGTGTTTACCCTACTTTTGTCAAACGAAGGTTTTCAAAGACTCCTCTTCTTCCGTGTAAAGTTAATTTTATCACGCAGACATTCTATTCGTTGACATAAAGAACATAATATGCATCAAACTGGTGCAAAAAGAAAGGCTGATAACCCTGGAGCACAGGCTTCCGAGACCGAGAATTTAAACCATATACGGCACTCCCCTTCTCACTTCGTATAATCGCTCCTTAGTGAGACTTGAAAGTCACTTTCGACAACCAAAATGACCAAAGTGAACGCCATATTAATCCTTTTAATGAGTAGCTACTAGCAAGCTCTAGCATATAACTCCTTAGTTCCACAGATCAACAAGACGCTGCAAGGAGAGACAACTAGCGGAGTGAAGGTATAGCAACTCGTAGCCAACACCTTGAAGAAATTTTCAACTAGATGTCCTCTATATGTGTCCCCTAAGTGTACTGACAAAGAAGAATATCTTGAGCACTTAAGTATAATTTCTAAAAATTGACTACACTTTTGAAATTAACCTTTCAAGAATTAATTACTACTTGGGGTATTGCTCTGCGATTACGATTTAATTCAGAAGGGTGTCGAAATGTGTAATCACTTGTTGACAACACCAATTTGTTTTCTTAGTACTTAATTCTTTCTTTCTTACTAGCTCAATACTCCGCCAAGTACAATGTACATAGCTAGTTATTTCAGTCCTCGCAATTTTGTCGACGGTCAAAAATTCAATTTAATAACAAACAATAGCTGCATATCAGTGCCATTGCAAAGGACATGTTAGTCATTTACACAACGAGATCAGTAAAATGACTGAAAGAAACAGGGTTCTTACGTTTTTGCACTGACTGCATGGAATTTACCGAACTTCTCCGTCTGCACTGAAGAGAGAAGCATACTTGAAATAGCTGTTTTACGATAACTGCGGAAATTCTCGCGCGCTCATTGGCTAATTTTTATCGTCAATATGCGGACAGACACATGAATTTGAAATTCGTGCCACGCGTCAGCAAGCGAGAGCGGGCAATTCGACCATTTGTTATCGCCTCGTGGATCCACAGCTACTTTGACAATGTGATGACGAAATTTATGATCAATAACAGGACAGACGCATGAAAAACTGACGCCAATTTGTTAATTCGTATAGAAACCAATTTTCGTCCAGAAACCTCGCTCTTTCTACATTTGTTATTCCACAATTGACGCGCGCAGAGTGAGTCGGAGCGAAAATATCCTCATTTTTACAACATGGTGTCAATTTGCTCAAAATCGACCATAGTAAAGATCACCGTACTGATTATTAGCAAAGAAAGATAAACGAAGTTCTTCACTTGTTATTTGACTCGTCTGTGGAGAAATATCTACAATCCATCTAAACTACAACCTTACAAGGACATTATATAGAGGATATTACACGAGGGCGCGAAGATATGAATTTTATTTTCGAGTGGCAAAACAATATTTTACGAACGAGCGCAGCGAGTGAGTAAAATATTGTTTTTTGCCACGAGAAAATAAAATTCATATCTTCAAGCCGCCGTGTAATGTTCTTTTTATTATATAGACATGCTGATGACGGCGTTTTTGATGATTTCCCGAAGATTTCCGACCACCTTCCGAAGATTTCCGGAGAAATTTTAAAATTGTTCCGAAGGCAGGACGAACGCTCCCGAACATTTTCCGAGAATTCCGAAAATTTCCGAAGATGCCCGAAGATTTCCGAAGATTGCCGAAGACTTTCGAGGAAGACCCGAAGATGTTTCGATGATACATCAACGAATTTAAGTACAATTTAAGAGACAAACTTGATATCAATGAAATCATCGATAAACTCACGTGTGAGATTATGGAAAATAAACCACTCGGGTCCCGGATGTATTTTTTATGAATTTTACGAGTGGTATATTTTTCAGTAAAACATCCGTGTCTATCTAATAAATGGGTCTATATGCGACGCACTCATTTACAATACAAAACATCATAACACAGAGTTGCGCAAAATAATCATCACTGACCTAAAAGGTTTTCTTGGTGTCAGAACACCTGGCGGAAAATAAATTTTAGAAGTCTCCATTTACGTTAGTTTAGCACAAAGTGTGCTTTCGAGCTAGTAAAAATCAATGTACTCTACACCAAAAGTGAAGTTTAACGCCTCATTATACCTACAGGAATGCGACAACAAGTGCCTCAAGGAAAATCAACAGAAGAAGGTAATACTGACTGTTATAATTTTCAGAAGAAAGAAATCGATATTCAGAGTCGTTAGTCAACTGTGAACAAAATTCAGAAAAGGGAGAATTCTCACAATGTCAGCAAGGACTCGCAATTATCTTGGAAGCCGCACGGTTCGGCCTGAACTGTGATCAGGGACTTCCACTCCAGTAACTCATCATACTTCAGTGATGCGCCTGGAATCTCAGGAAAGCTAAAATCTTTTTTCTTTCATTTGCCATTTTATGAACGTTATGACACTTCTGCGTTTAGCCAACCTTACATAACAATTATTCATTCATAAAATTTGGCTGATCCCTGTATTTACTTTGGCAAAAGCAGCTTTGATGTTATCGACCGTCTTCGCTCTTGTTTTATTTTTCAACTTCGAGTTCTGGGATTAAGCAAACGCAAACCAGGAGAGTTACAGCAAATAAAACGTTTTTGAGTAAAAGCTTCTCGACATATCCCTTTTGTGTCCAAAATTTAGGAAAAAAAACAAAAGGTCCCTATACAGGAAACAGGTCAAATCCACTAGATTAAGCAATTGACTCAATTTCCTTTTCTTATTCCCTTATCCATATTTACTTTTCAGTAAACACTTCATCATGTGGAATCCTTACTCAAAGACATAGCTCGCTTTTGTCAGTGCCGTCTGGCTACATGTACTTCACCGAGGTGAAATAGCTGCTTCGCAGGCTGGAAATGAAACAGAAGGCGTAGTTACTAAATAACTTAACTCAGACTCAAAAATTGTTACAACGAGAAACTTTTCCCCATTTCCTAACAAACAAGCCAGACAGTTCTGTTTTCTTTGTTGTCCTTTGCCCGTTCGTCTTCAATTAACTGTGATCAACATGATCTTGTTTAACAGTGATTATCTGTCGGCCTAGTCTTCTACAGAGTCTGATAGAGTTTCAGTGTAAGCAGTGCACACAATTCGGTAGCCATGAATTTGCCTTTGCCTCCGTCAGACCAAAAGGACTAGCTTTAGTCAGTCGAAGGGGTTGAACCCTTCGCCTCAAACTCGGATGAACTGTCCACTCGTTGCCGATGGAGTAAAAAGATATTTTTCCGATGCTCACTCATCAACTCTCTTAAATATTTTATTTTCTTCTCGGAACTAGCAATCTGTGCCGTCGTGAGGTGAACAGAATATAATTTTGACTTTATGTCCTCCAATTTATAAGCACTGAGAAAAGCCAAGTATGACGTCTGTGGTCGTTGTAAGTCTTATTTTCGTTATCCGCTGCGTAACATTCTATCTGGCAGGCGCAATCGGCCGACTGTCGCGTCCAAGACCGTCGTGACAGTGCAGCTTCCAATTTTCCAGTACCTCGGGGGCGGAAATCGAGCTTTGCTTGTGTTTACTGGTTCTAATCGAAGGTGATCTCCATCACACGAAAAAGAGAAGTCGGCTAAATCCGCATGATTCCGTCCTCTCTACAGAGAAGCCGCGCAACGTTGGCATCATTAAATTAATCCCAATTCATCAACATGTTCGTTGCTCTTTTTCCGTGTTGTGTTACATCAACGTTCATTCAGTATTCTCAAGGGCCACGACAGAAATCTGTACCGAAGGAGTTCAACACCTCGTTTAACGATGGCCGCATGCTTCACAATTCAAAAGATGTGCTGTGCGATCCCTCATTGCTTGACAATCTCGGCTGGCTACACTGAAATAAAGCAATTCACTAGCCCTTCTCTTCCTAGCATTTGGATACTGTGAACTTTCATACTGTTTCGCACCAACTTTTTTTGCTGATGGTCAATTTACGTAGGATAGGCTGTAGTCATAATTGAGTACATGTAGCACGGGGTTAACGTCTAAATCACCAGAACGAATTAAATAGAACATTTACCTTTAGATAATGTTGCAAATGCACAATTATTCCGCCCAGCTTGAATCGACAAACTACTTCGTATAGCTAAACAAAGAACAGGCTTTCAGTCGGTCGATTTGAGTCGGTTACAGCGGACAAAGATGTACAGCGACAAAAGATGTTGCAAGTTACTGACGTGATAGTTTTGTTACTGGATGTCCTGCAGACTCAGTAATAGTCGTCGCACTGCTAAAGTATATTATACAAGCCTTCGTTCGTTACTTCGCTAACTTTGAACCTGTGAGAGGCGGTGCCAGTCGTTTTCTGTAGCAGATTAAAAAAGAAAAAACTGGCGCGAAGTTAAACGGTCTTAATAAATTTGTTCGATCCAAGACAAACTTTATGATATGCACACAAACACGGCTAACGTCATTCCATTTATTTATTGCATTTTAAACAGCTCTAGCCTGTCTAAGTTTGCCGCAGCAGAACCAAAGCAAGTTATGCTCTTGTTTTCTTGTGAGAAGAAATTATAAGTCGCGCAGGTTAATAATAAATGATTAGTTGTTGTTCCACCTTCCTTCTGTCGATTGTCTTTGGTTCCATTTACAATGGTGTCTTTGTACTTTTAACGGTAGTACCTCTATTTCAGTATGCCTTTTGTTTCTGTCTTTGCATTTGTCATCAGTTTATTGTTGTAGTTCTTCCTCGTTTAGCTCCAAATCCATATTTTGGACTGCCCCTGTTTTTCCGATTCGTGAATGATAGTGGGTAATTAATCGCAAAATCCTCAGTGCTTACAGTTACAGATCGAAAGAAGCAGTCTTCCTTGACAATAATTTGCGTCGTGGTGTAGAGACTTGTCGGATACGTTTTACTCCATGTAGATGTTTATGGGAATGAGGAATTGAAGAAATAAGGATTTCCAGGTCCATTGAAGCAGATTCAGTCCTTCTTTGTCGTTGCACATCCGTCACAAGTTCATGTCTTTAACGTGTCTCCGAGGCTTACCAAGCCATCTCAGGAAATCACGTTTCATTCGTCGGATTCTGGTTATCTTCACGGAACTTCACTTTCCAGAGAGGTAACTCTGGGATATTTTCATTAGTTGTTAACGATTACAATATACGTCGATTATTCGGTTTGTCCGCTTTTTGGAATTGTTTCCCTTCTACATCACTATCGTACTAATCGTCTTCGTATTAAAAATGCCACAGATGTCCGTAAAATACTATCTTTGTAAACACTGAAATGCTTATGGGTTACATCAATATAAGATAATCAGTCGATTCTGAAACATATACATGAGAATGTTACCCTAAAGGCTCCTAAAACACTCAAGCTGAAAACAAACGAACGACGGAAAGCAAACTAAATCTTGATATTAAAAAAAAACATTACAAGGATTCCAATATTAGAAGATCACGACAGCTGCCATCTTCGTGTCCCTCCTGTTAATTCGGCAGAAAACCAAACCATATGCTGATCCAGTCTTTGGATGCGTCAAAGCTGCCTTCCTATGTCCCAGTCCGGCAGCCATGTCGATTAAAACTGACTCGTCAAACTTTTGTTTCCATCCCGGGTGTTTCCATCACCAGCAAGATCTGCCCCGCCAGCAAGATCTGTTTAACTAGCCCGTGGACATCAAAAATCAAACCTGTTTTGAGCGTCTTGTGTCAACTAGCGGAATATGATACGAAAACACATGGCGGTCACGAAACAACATGACTGAAAAAGACAGCAATAAAAAGAAAGATCACGTTTGAAGGACTACTGCTAGAATCAGAAACGCATGTTTGACGGACAGTACACGCGCTTTCCCCCACGACTTCATGTTGTTATGTTTTGGTTATAAGAATTTAGAAGTAACACCATAACATACATCATAAGCTCGCGTGAATCACCAGGTCAAGCGTGATTGTGAACTTTTAAGTCAAAATTTAACTTGTGTGTGCAAACATCTGTTCAGTTGTTTCCTCAATCTGTAAAAAAACATTTGTCGGATGTGTTCCACCGACACGTGCCGTGTTAAAGCGTGTTCGCAGTGTCATATGCGCTATTTGTTAGTCGCTGATGACAGGTAAAGATATCACATTAACTCAGTCTTAACCTTGTGCAGCGGAATTTTTTCATCGATTTTTTAGCAATCGGCGCGATTCAAATTTTCCATGAGGTCAAAGTCTGTGTTGTTGAATTTTCTGCCTCGAGATTTCAAGCTGGGAAGCGAGCAATGCCCCTCATCGACCAATCACAACCACTCTAAGGCGTAAGGAAAGTTCTCAGGTCGCAACATCTTGTTACTCAGCAACCAACAATTTAATATGGCAGACAACAATTTCCAGGGTTTTTTCTGCACTTCCGATTAAAACTCCACTCTTTGATTTAGTTTTAAGTGCTTCCCACTTGTTATTATCGAATTATAATCTACATGTCAAGGTTCAACTGTGCACAAAGGTTTAAAAAGAGCGGAGTCAGAGCCACTTTAAATTTCGTAAAAAGAAACTTTGTGCAATTTTTTCAAAAAACTTTTCCAAAAAAGCTCGACTAGAGAAAATGGGAGTCACCGGACTTGCTTTGGGTCATAAAGACTTAAAAGGTAAAATTTAGCGGTTTTCCAACGAATTGGCAATCGCCTGCGACACAAAAACCACCGTTTTCACCAAAAACGCAGGGAACAGCGAGCAAGTTTAAACAAGGGAAATCATGACCATAACGGTGTTTGGATATCTGACCCTAATAAGCACAGATTTTTACGATTTTATTTCTCAATTTTCTCCTTTCTTTATGTTTCCATTGAGAAGAGTAGTGTTTGACCCATTTCCAAAGCCGGACCTGAAGTTGGTCAAAAATACTACGCTGTGCGTCGTATTTTCAACTCTCTTCTCGTTGTTAGAAATGTGGTCAAACATGGTCTTTCGAGTTTGATATATCGGTACATGAAAAAATTATAGAGCTGATATGAATTCTGTTTCCCCGGGGCTACGGAAGCTGTTCATAATTAATAAGGACAGTCTGGGATGAATGTAATGAGATGATTGACTGCAAATTGTTTTATATACACGACTAGATTACTGACAAAAGAGCAAAGTTGACGTAAGTTGTGCTAAGTGCTGTTTTTTCTTTTGGCCAGGATATACGGATCATTATCAGTAGCTGGGAGCAGAATGCTTCATAAAAGTAGTCATAACAAGTAAAAACAACCTTTTGTAATTCAGCTCATGTAATCACCGCTACGTAGCACAAACGCATGTTCAGAAAAGCATCGGGATATCCAAACACCGCAGCGGGGTATATTTGACCAAAATCCAGGTGTTTGGATACCCGATGAAGCACTATCTCTAGTGTTTGATATATCTTCTCAATCGAAACAAAAACTAAGGAGTAAACGGAGAAAAAATCGTCAAAATCTATGCTTATTACTGAGACCGGGAATCCAAACTTCCTTCTTTCCTTCCTTCCACGGTTATGATTTTCTTTGTTTTCACTTGATGAATAAGTTTGGGAAGGGGTCATAAACGAGTTCTAGGGAGTCTTTCAAAGCGTACTTTTTAAGGAGTCTTACAAGCCCAAACTAAACTAGTACTTATAAAGCGGTATTTAGAAGAGCTCGTTTTTTCATAAGGCATTTTTTTAAATTTGTTATGACCATTTTTATATGGCATTCTTTTACTGAGCTACTGATAATGGTACCTTAACACTGTCCTAACTGTGGTAGATGACATATGACATATGGACTCTAGAGCTTCATGCGAGAAATTCCAAAGTAGAGAGTCTGCTTGCTAGGAGGACCATCAATTAGACTTTCATTTGATACACAAACACATTCGAGGGTGGTTTGGAATTTGGAATTTGGCGCTTCATGTGAGAAACTCCAAACCAGAGAGTCTGTTTGCTAGGATGACCATCAATGTGATCGTTGAGCTTATGTCGTTCAGCAAAAGCGACACACACAAACAAATACCGTGTAGTCGAGGACAGACCAGTTTGTCTTTTGGCCACTATTTAATAACTTCGTTAGTCATAGCCAGTTGGATTTTTTAGTACAACTATACAAGCAACAATAGTTAGCACAGCCGGTGATGGGGTAATCAAATGGAGAGTAGTCAAATAT
This sequence comes from Micromussa lordhowensis, assembly GCA_964020085.1. Classification (NCBI taxonomy): domain Eukaryota; kingdom Metazoa; phylum Cnidaria; class Anthozoa; order Scleractinia; family Lobophylliidae; genus Micromussa; species Micromussa lordhowensis. The sequence continues at coordinate 7,736,148 of OZ026607.1, forward strand.
CTTTTTTATTGCGAGGCATATTTTAGAATTAATGAAATCGAGAGCTCGGTTTGTGGTCGCACTAGTTTGCTGAAGAGAAAAGGTTGAGACAAAGAATGATAACAAGGTGTTTGGCTTAAATGGCCACAAATTAAATGTGACGAATTTATTTTAAAGCAATGAACATCTCTTGAGCAAAGGTAGGGACGAAAAATGCGCCATGACTATACAATGATACAATACAAAAGAGCATATAACTAGAATAACTAAAGACAAGATAAATTCAAGACAAGACAGTCCGCAGGTTGGCGAGTTGGGGAGGGGGGGGGGGTAAAATTGTTCTAGTTCACGTCAAGACGTTGTTAAACGGCTGAGGCGATAGTAGAAAGGGACGCATAAGACAGATAACAAGTCTTTTATTCGGATCTAGGACACGCACCGACTTCTGATTGGTCAAACAACTATAACCCGCGGAATGTCGGGGAGCGTAATAGGATGAATACCTCACAACAAAAATGTCATTATGATTGCATTTCAGGACCTGTTTACATGGAGGTGGGGGACCTCAGGTAGGTGAGGTAACCCGCCTAGCCGTGGTCGAAAAATGGCCAGCGTTTACATGCAAACTTACAACCCCGGGGTCCCGGGGTGACTTTACTTGACGTTGTTGCGTGGTCGCTAGGCATGTAAACATTGAAAATGGCGTCAATGTTATTTTATCTTTATTTTCTGCTCTCGCTGCAATATTTCAATGCTGTGGCGTTTTACTGTCACTTTTGATGATACAAAGCCTCCGCCAGAGGCAGTTAACGGCCATATTGTTCTGGTTCAAATTTTTACGCGCTTTGGCGCGCTTACAAATGTAACATGAACTCGACCCCGGCTAGGCGGGTTACCCCACCTTCGTTTACATGGCAAAATGCGACCCCGGCTAGGCGGGTTACCCTACCTGGCAGACCGGGCAACCCGCCTAGGCGGGTTACCCCACCTATCATGTAAACATGATCAAATAAAAATGAGAGATTATATGGAGAGGCGGGTTACCTCACCTACCTGGGGTCCCGCACCTCCATGTAAACAGGCCCTCAATCATCATAATGTTTATTTTACTGTACGGAGTAGATCTAATGAGAGGAAAGGATTTGCGAACTATTTTGTCCTTTTTGCTATGACAAGGTTTTACAAGCTTTTTTGTTATTAACTTTATTCAAGGCATATGTCATTGCAGTTTTTCGTCAATGGGAAGAAAACAGAACAACTATCGGCTACTAACCACATAGAAACTCAGTCGATGATCTTGATCTCGCGATCAGTGAAATCCTTATCAAAAGCGTTGTGAATACGTTTGTCAGCCTTTTAAGCTACCAAAGATCACAAGTAAAGTTCTTATTTTTGGTGCTGGCCATGGGTTTTTTAACGACAACCAGAGAGTCGGCTCGCTAAAAGGACCATCATTTGGAGCATTAGACTTTCATCATTTGAGACACTGACACATTACACACTGACCCAACTCTCGCGATAAGTGAAATCCTTATGAAAAGCGCTGTGAATAACAAAATTCTTATTTTTAATTGGTGCATAGCAATGGCATTCTAAGGGGAACGCATCCGAATCGTAAGTAAACATGACTTCAATTACCCGGCATTCAAGAGCGGGCACTCAGGACAGTCTTTAAATCCAAATCGGAGGTCTACAGTGAGTCAGTACCAACAACAGTGACAAAACATCGCCATTTTAATGTATAAACGTAAAAAACGGACTTGTGCCCACTTATATAACAGAAATATTCAATACTATCCCGAAACAGTATAATAGATCGTTTTCACGTGACGTCATCACTTTCTAAAATCTAAAACTAAAGATCCTCATCAGGTATAAGAGGTGACATATTTATATCTGTTTACAACTTTACAGCTCAATAGCGTGCTTCGTTTGGAAACCAGAGCATTTTGAATTTCCGAGTTATGGAGGGGCGTGACACAAGGCTACGATCAAATTTGTTGAAAAATATACACTTATCTCATGATTTTGAGCCCTGTTAGAAGCTAGAGCATTAGGAAAAGTGCTTATGTAAATACTTTTTTTTTCAGTACTGATAATCAGTCGCCTAGAAAGCCAAAGTAAGTTCCAGATGTTTACACTATTTTCCTGC
>OZ026607.1:7745778-7765778 GCA_964020085.1 Micromussa lordhowensis
GATATCCATGAGCTTGGTAATGTCCTCGTGTAGCCCCAACCAGGTGTTGTTGATCTTGTAGGCCCGATCAACAAGAGTCCTAATAAGACCCAATTTGTAAGAGTACGAGGTGAAACCAAAGTAATTCGTTAATAACCCAGTAAACCCAGTCCTCATCCACACTACGCCGAAGGGATATGAAAACGTTTTCCGTCCATACTACTCCGGTGAAATTTAAGGTTTTTACTTTAAGCTACCTTACATAGGTCATTTCTCTGTTGTCACTCAGAAAAAGGTCCGTCGCCTTATCAAGCGCTATTGCCACGATTTGGACATCAAATTAGTTTTTTCTTCCTTTAAGATAGGCAAGTTGTTTGGAGTGAAAGACCCTATCCCTGGCTGGCTTCGTTCGCGTGTTGTATACAAGTTTGCATGTGCGGGCTGTAATGCCTGTTATGTCGGCGAAACAACCCGGCATTTTTCCACACGCGTGCGTGAGCACTTAACCACTGATAAGGCCTCGCACATTTTCAAGCACCTACAGAATTCTGAACACTGTCGCGCTTTGTGTTCAGTGGACTGTTTTCACATTTTAGATCACGCCTCCACGAGTTTCCAACTCAAGATAAAAGAGGCATTTCACATTCAAAGAGAAAAACCTTCCTTGAATCAACAAGTACATCATACTAATCTTAAACTATCCTTTTAATTCTCACGTTGTCACTTTCCATTTACATTCCGTCAGTTACTAGCATAATTATCATTTTTTCCTATTTATAAATTCAACTTGTAACGCTTTGAACATTAATTAACTGAAGATGACAGAAGTTTCTGTCGAAACATGTCTTATAAACTTAAAAGTGTTGTCGTTTTCTTTAAAGTAATTCATAACCTGTTTTTCTTAAGTCGCAGCCAGAAACATGTAACTGCTTTTTTCGTGATAAAACTGATTTGTAGGCGCTCTATTTAAGTCTGTCAAAGTTTTCTTTGGTGGACGCCTTGTGAAGCTTTGACGAAGCGATCGATGTACTAATTTGTGTTTGTAAAATGAATTGTTATCCTTGAGCAAAAATAGCTCATGTCAACTGTTTGATAGAAACTGCTGTTGAAGATCTGATGAACCCAAAGGGAGTGCTTCAGCTGCTATCACAATTGCAATAGTAAAACGATTAAAAAATCATTGAACAACGAAAATTGTGTTGTTTTCTCTTTTAGCTTCCACAAAGTGAAAGCTTTTATTGAAATATTGACGATATTCGCTTGACAAAGTAATAAGCCCGCTTTCAGCAATTCTCTTAAATTCCGGTTACACCAACACTCGACATAAAAGACAAACTGTATGTACAATAGCTAATAATTTACCAACCAAACCATATTTAGTACGGGGAATTAGCTACTGCACAAGAGATAGTAGCTTCATTTTATGGACAAACAAGAAACGCAAAAATGTCAGAGGCGTTTGTCAATCCCGAAGCTGAAAGGTGAACCATGCCACCTTCATCGCGTTGCTTCCTTATGCCTTTGCACTTGTTCCTTCTTTTAACCCAGCAAATGCTTCATCGAGTGTTGTCGGTGGGTTCATCTTCAGGACCACTGTGAATGCAATAACATGTTGCCTTATCATTCTGTTGAACGCGCTGGAAACAAAACGACAGCTTCGCGCCAAGTCGAACATAATTCTTGCCTGCTTGGCCACAACTGATCTCATGGTGGGACTTGTGACTCAACCGCCGAAAATCGTCAGCTACAGTTTAATGATCAGATCAATAGAATGAAACTCAACGTGGAAACTTTAAAAAAAAATTACGCGCGAATCTAAAACATTACAACCCTGTTTACATACTCTCATCTAAACACACCTATCGACCAATTAGAGCGCGCGTAGTAGCTCAGTTATTTCATAATTATAATAATACACATGAAAAAATTACTCAATTCTGATTGGTTGAGAGCAGTGCAGTTCAAGTGTAACACCAGTGCAAAAAGCGTAACACCAGTGCAAATTACACATCGTAATTCTGGATAATGATTGGCAGAACGACAATGAGAAATTTTGTAGGCCAATGATATCATGTAAAGCAGTGACAAAAATTTTGTTCGAAAACTCTGAAAAAAGTTTTCTCGAATGTGAAAAAAATGGCTTCAAGAAACATCTTCCGGCAATTTTTCTGCGCGAATTTTTTCATGTCTGTATTATTAATAAGTAATCATACGGTTTTTCTTGTTCAATTTGAAATTAATTTGCACTTGTGAGTTTTTAAAAAGCTGAAATTGCACTCGCCGAAGCGGCTCGTGCAATTTCATCTTTTTGAAAAACTCACTCGTGCAAATTAATTCCAGACTGAGCTCAAAACCGAATGATTACCTATACAAATTTCCTTGCCATGGACGTTGAATTATATTAATGTAAACAAGAAAATAATCGTAAAAATGTATTTAGGTCTCTATTTCTCAAACTCATTAATAATTAAGTATTTAGATATCTAATCTTTATAGCATGTATTTTTTTTTCTATTTTAGTTCTCCGTTTTCTCCTTGGTTTCAGTTTCGATTGAGAACATTCATCAAACACTCGAGAGCGCCACATTTCCAAATATTTCAAAGCTCGTCAAAGATACTCCGCTATGCTTCGTATTTTCAATCCTCTTCTCTGGTCGAATGCAGTTTAACGTAGTTTCTCCGATCTCACAAATCGTTTTAGCTGTTTATTTCACAAGTGGATATTCCGAAAATAAGAATACAAAGCTATGAGGTTTATACTTATGTTATTGTCTGTACATTCTAGATCTGTGGTAAATCGATCTTTTCGGATTCAAACTTGTCCCTTATAGGAACACAACAATCCCATCGCAAGAGGGGAAACTTTGTTTACAATGCATTTGCTCATTTATGAAAGACAAATTTCTCCTTGAATATTACACCCAGACAGGCAAACATTTCACTAATTACTAAGTTTCACAAGCTACTTAAATGTTTGAAGTCAGTTGGTATTTAGCATGATGCCCTCTCTGAGCAAAGTTGTGTGTTAATGCGGGCGAATGTAAACAATGACATATGACAAAGACTAATCGCTTTTTCATACTAGTAGAATCGTTCTGTGTAGAGAGTGTACCGACGTGCGGCGAACATTTGCTATTCTGTGTTTAAAGCGGTATTGAAGATATAAATTTCTTGTACGATCACCGTGACTTCTTCTGTAAAACCCGACAACGCATTGTTGTAAATATATTGCGGTTAAGTGATTCTAAAAATAATCTTATTTTTATGTCATGTATATTATACTACGTGAGGTTTAGTTTTTAAAAAGAGGTTTTAGTATATATATATTGCACCCGGAAGCACATGAAACTGAAACACAAATCGCACCGCCATAAAATAACCTATAATTTCATCTCATGTTTACTTCAGCATCTTTACTCCATCTATTTACTCTTTATTTGAACCGGAAGCTTGGCTGTGAAGTTAAATAAGTACGCCCTCAAATAGCGGTTACCTAATTATAATGCATATATGGCGAAAATCCTGCGATGATATTGAAATTAAAAGAGGGGCTATATTATATGCAGAAATATGATCTCTAAGAGGGTCGGAAACATTTGGTTTAATTTTGTGGTTTTCATTCCTTGAGTTTGCACGTATTCTTTACGTGAAGATTTGACTTACAAACTATGATCGGTTTTCCTGTAAAATATAATGCACGCAAGAACCACAAAATGTTACAACGGAAAACTAGTCAGTCGTTTTCACATACCAGTAAAGAAGTGACTTTTAAGTTACACCAATGAATTGTAACGGGGCTATTTTTGGCACAAGTCATTCCAGACAGTTATCTCAGCATTCCAGCAAACACTACAACTCTGAGAACTTGATTGGATATTGGCAAACATTTGCAACAATAGATCTCACAATGCTAGTGATTCCGGCCCCCTTCAAAACCTACAAGAGTGATGGAGCGGCATTAAATTAGAAAAAAACCCGGAGAGTACCCACTTATTTCCCCTATATTGGAATGTACGGGGAGGCTCCGCCGAAAGACAGTTTCTTTTTCAAGCCGGAGGTAGATACTACATACTAATGGTTAGGAATAGCACCTTTTAGGTATTTTAAAATAAGCCTCTCAAGGTATCTAAAAAAAATTAATGTAGTGTGCTTACTGCAGATATATATCAGTGTGATGGTATATGGAAGGTATATGTATGCAGGGGTTATTATTTCTGATAAAAGCTTAGAATTTGAAGCTCAATGGGCGAAGCCGGGCTCCTCCAGGCAAAAGATGAACGAACTACGTTTTCTTGCTACATTTCTCAATTTAATTCCACTATTTGTTTCAAAAAACGTTTTAGCGCCAATCTCCCAAAATAAGAAACTAGCGTATTGCACACAACAAGCCGCTTACGGAACGAATCAATTTGGCGATTTATTTTCGACAGTCATTCTACGCGTGATCTTGTCTTGTTGGCCACTTTCAATTGCTGAGCCTGCGTCGTACAGGAACCAGTTTCGTGAAAGCATCTTTAGTCACAAGGGCCTCTTCAGATACAACTCAAGTAAATATATGAATCTGTCAATTTTGTAAATCTAATAATAAAGCAGAATCCATACTAGGCACTTGAAAAATACCCGATAAAATCAGCAAGGCTTCATTCTTTCAGTAGATATCGTTATGGCTGTGAAACACATCGTATCGTTTACATTCTTGCTGTTTTTGAGTTCCTTATACTTCGCTTCTAGCAAAGAAAAGAAGTGCGAACAGATCAAGATACCCATGTGCCAAAGTATTGGCTACAACTTGACTTCTATGCCAAACATGTTCAACCACGACACACAAGAAGAAGCGGCGCTTGAGATTCATCAATTCTGGCCGCTAGTCGAGATCAAGTGTTCACCAGACCTAAGGTCCTTTCTCTGCTCTGTATATGCTCCCGTGTGCCAGCCGAACATCAACACAAACGTTCCTCCATGCCGGTTACTTTGCAAACGGGCAAGAAAAGGCTGTGCACCTTTCATGCGGCAATATGGTTTATCATGGCCCCAGCGAATGAGATGTAAAAACTTTCCAAAAGGCGTCGGTGACGACTTGTGCTTGAGTGGAGCCAGCAACATTGCAGCTAATCATACGTTTACAGCTCGACCGACGGAACTTACCAAAACGAAAACAACTAGCAAAAAGAGATGTGAACAAATCAAAATACCTATGTGCCAAAATATTGGCTACAACTTAACTTCTATGCCGAACATGTTCAACCACGACACACAAGAAGAAGCCGCACTTGAGGTTCATCAATTCCGGCCGCTGGTCGAGATCAAGTGTTCGCCAGATCTAAAGTTCTTTCTCTGCTCCATGTATGCTCCCAAGTGCCAGCCGAACTTTAAATACCAACTGCCCCCATGCCGGTCGATTTGTGAACGGGCAAGAAAAGGCTGCGCACCTCTTATGCGTCAGTATGGCTTTTCGTGGCCCGAGAGAATGAAATGTGAAAACTTTCCTAAACTGGGTGACAGGTTGTGCCTGAATGGAAATAGCGTTGGAGTTAATCATACCACAACAGCTCCACCGACGACTGAACTGACAACAACAAAATCAACTAGCAAAAGGAAATGTGAAAAGATCAAAATACCCATGTGCCAAAATATTGGCTACAACTTAACTTCTATGCCGAACATGTTTAACCACAACAAACAAGAAGAAGCGGCGCTTGAGGTTTATCGATTCTGGCCGCTAGTCGAGATGAAGTGTTCGCCAGACCTAAAGTTCTTTCTCTGCTCCCTGTATGCTCCCAAGTGCCAGCCCAACTTTAACGAAGAAGTACCCCCATGCTGGTCAGTCTGTGAACGAGCAAGACAAGGCTGCTGGAATTTTATGTTCAAGTATGGCTTTCCGTGGCCCGAGCGAATGAAATGCGACAACTTTCCTAAAGTTGAGGATGGAAAGTGTATGGACACGCAAACAGCTTGGCCGACGGGAAAAATAGCAAGTAACGGGAAGAAATGTGAAAAGATAAGGATACCTATGTGCCAAAATATTGGCTACAATTTAACTCATATGCCAAACATGTTCAACCACAACACACAAGAGGAAGCAGTGCTTGAAGTTCATCATTTCTGGCCGCTTGTCAATCAAAGGTGTTCGCCTGACCTCAAGTATTTCCTCTGCTCCGTGTATGCCCCCATGTGCCAGCCGAACATTACAAGAAGAGTTCCACCATGTCGCTCACTTTGCAAAAGCGCAAGAAAAGGCTGTCTGCCTCTTGTGCGGCCGTTTGGCCTTTCGTGGCCCAAGCGGATGAGGTGCAGGAACTTTCCAAAACGTGGTAGCGGACAATTATGTATAGGAAGTAAAGGAATTCCAGCTAATTAGACGACGGAATTGGAACATTGAGAGGTTCGCTGCACTGACTGAGGAGGTACATGAAACAAATTCTCTGCGAAGATGAACGTAATAGTTTTCGTTTGCGTATTTTCATTAACTCACAGTAAGAAACTGTCACTTTTACTTAATTCGCTGGCAGTAAAGCAAAAAGGCCGTAAGTAAACTGTCTGCTAGTATCCTGCGTATGTCACGGCCTGTAATCCAACAGTCATTATGTATAACCATTAATTTGACGATAAAACAGCTGCTCCTCTCTGTCATAGAACATCAGAACAGCTATAACACTGTAAAGGACTAAGGAAACGGAATTTCCTTAATTTGATGAAATTCCCTTTGACTTGTAGCTTTCAAAAGGGGTCCAAACGATGATGCGGACGCTCACATTTAGAGGTCGTAAAATATTCGACAATTATATTCCTTTTATTTCAAAATTATACAGTTTGATAGCCAGCTCTATAAGCTTTAATTTGATATAGGGGTTAAGTATCTACAGTTTACACCAGACGCGCTTCATCGCTTGGAGGTGGCACACCTCTGAAGGTAAACGGTAACCTTAATTTCTCGTTCTTTCAGTCCTCCCTTGCCCTACTCCTTTCACCTACGAATCCCTCCCCTCTCAAGGAGTCGGCTAACTGGAAGCACGGAATAAATGAACAAACTCGAAGAAATAAACAAACACAAAAGATTACAGGCATATCAGTTCCCTCCCTTCTCCCTCAACTCTTCACCATACACTCCCCTGTCGCCCCTCCCAAGACGTTGACGATGTCTCTGTCCTGGATGAATCATCGGTAGTAAACATCAATGGAATTATTAGCCGTCCTGATCCCAGGCCTCCGGATTAAGTCAGACACGATGTCCGGTTATTCATTTCATTCGAGGTTAAATTAGCCTGCGATCAGGCGATCTTTTCCCCTTTCCCCGTTCGCCGAAAAAACCCCGCCCGATTGCAAGTTAACTGTAAACACCAACAGAAGGTAGAAAAAAAAAACAAACAAAGGGATAGAGTCTTTTAGATATGATGCTCCAAAGCCGGATAAGGAACTGTTTAAGGACGTTCGCGCCCATTGCTACTGCGCATCTCTAGTGCGCACGCTATTCATTGGTCACGCGCGTGCCACGTCATTTTCAAGCGCGCGCACCGAGTCGAAAACTTAACAAAATATAGAGCTGATGACCTTTGCGTTAACTTGGTGTGCGAATATTTTTGTTGGAAGCTCGGTGACCCCCACTTTTTTTTCGGCAGATCACTTCCTTTTTTAACTCTCTACATTATACTAAAAAACCAAAAAAATCTGTGTGTGGGAAGTTGTAATTATTTGTCATATACTATTAAAAAATGGTCGAATTGGTACATGGAAACAGGTGTGCGTGACTTAGAAGTTGTCTTTTTTAAGGCTAATTCTAGCAGATTTAATGACATATGTAGCAAAGATCTATCAATTAGGCCTATATAAGCCGTGTTAAACACTCATAGCTTAGAGATGATTCTTCAACTTAAATATATGCCGATAGTAATGAATCCGGCCAGAATCGCCTCGAATGACTGAGAATCGTAGAAATGCTATGGTCTGAGCTACGCTTTATTTTTAAAACGAGTTCGGTGACCCCCGATTTTTTTTACGTTTTTTATCTAATCTTATCATTTTCTACCGTCAGTCAAAGTTTTAAAAAAATCTGTGCGTGGGAAGTTTTTGGGCGCGAACGTCCTTAACAGAAAAACTACGATCGGCAACAAACAAAACCTTTCACAAACAGGCACTCTGGTAACTAACCAATTTTACCTAGTACGTTATATGTAAATGCTTTTTACCATATTTTTTTTCTGTTTCAAATGGAGTTTTCACTCCAAAGCAAAGATCTTCAGTGTATTTGTTGAGATAAGTGAATGAGGATGGTGAATTTTAAGCTCGGTTAAGAAAGAGAAGAGAGAAAGGTGAATTGATCAACATGATACGAGCGTGGGACAAAGAGACATTATAAGTTCTCGTAGCTCAGTGGATAGAGCGCCCGCCCGGTGTTCGGGGAGGTCATGGGTTCGATTCATTCGGCGACTCAGATACTTTCTTTCTCCCACGCTCGTGTCATCTTTGCCGAGCTTAAAATTAACCATCCTTTTTCACTTATCACTACTCACGATAACTTCGACAGTGCTGATCCAAGCAGTATGCAGGCTGCCTGTCACATATGAACTCAGTTAAATGTGTATGCTCTCCATGAGTTCTCGTAGCTTAGTGAATAGAGCGCCCGCCCGGTGTTCGGGAGGTCATGGGTTCGAATCCTTCGGGGATTTTCCATAGTTTAATATGTGTTTTTACACGGAAGTTAACTGTTCTTTCTTCCGTGGTTAAATAAGGTGATATGTATGTTATGTTATCATCAATCAGTCAATCAAAATAGGCTAAGAATGGAAAAGATTAAAGGACAACAAACAACGAATGAAGATTTGTGCCTGGAAGCTTGAAGCCGGGGTTTCTATATTGGATCGCCCATATACTCCTGAAAGTAAATATTTTCCGAATGTAGCGATATCACAGTGCTCCTTGGGGCTGAAAACACCTGGCCCCGCGGGGGGGAGAGTACTTCCGTAAATTTTGGATAGGGGTGTGCCGCGAAGGGTCTTAAACCCCGACCCTATTTAGGAATAAAGGTTAAAGTGCCACTATGATCAAATTCTCGATATCCATTTTTTTACATTTTCGGACACAATAGGTCTTTCCTAGATTTCTTGCCAAATTTCAATCTGTTACGAACGTTAGAACTCGCGGTTTTTGGACCTTTATTTTCGAGAATTTACGGCCGCCATTAATTTTCCTTGTTCCAAGTCTTGGCTGAGATTTAGAGAAAATGACGTCATATTCTCAAAAATACCACACGGGTTGAAATTATAATAACAATTAGCACAGCAATTCGCATAAAGAATAACAAAAACTTTGGCTCATATATTTGTGCAATTTTCTACATTAATTGTTATTATAATTTCAACCCGTGTGGTATTTTTGAGAATATGACGTCATTTTCTCTGGCGGCCTTAAACTGTCGGAAATAAAGGTCCAAACTAAAAAAAAACATGAGTTCTAATGTTCGTGATAGATTGAAATTTGCCAAGATATCAAGGAAACACCTTTTGTGTTGGAAAATGTAAAAAAATGGGTATCGAGAATTTGATCATAGTGGCACTTTAAGGCCCCAACCCGAAAAATGACACCCTGTTGAAGGGAAAATCAAAAATTAAGGCATTAATGGACACACTTCTGAGATTCTTTTAGGCATGTGAAGTTTTAGCAGCTTTGCGTGACTTGTATAGAGAACACGGAATACAAAATTCGTAGCAAACAATCCATATCTCACGTCCTCAAGAAAAAAAGTAGGCAACAAGATGTTTTCGACACTAACGAAAACTAAAATATGTATACGGCATCATGGCATTTTAATTCCTGTATCGTCTCTAGATTCTCGCCACATTTAAACGAAGAATGTTTTTGAAGAGCTCGCAATTTACAACATAGAACATATACTCCAGCGGCGAACGAGCTTCAAGCCAATATCTGCTTCTTTAAATTGATAACAGACCCAGGTAGGTCCAATAAAGCCATAAATCTATAACCAACATGCTTTAGCTATATTAACCCAAAATATTTGCATGCTGTTCAGACGGAACATTGTAATAAGGGCGGTTACATGAAGATCATAATATATATCACAAACAGTCTATTTCAAGGGTGAGACGTCCAGATCAAGGTTTTCATTACATTGTACACGACTATCATTTAGTCAGTATTATGACCGTAAACCGCATCATGCTCTTAACATTTTTGCTGTTTCTGAGCGCGTTCCACTTATCCTCAAGCAAAAGGAGGAAATGTGAAGCGATCAAGATACGCATGTGCCAAAGTATTGGCTACAACTTAACTTCTATGCCGAACATGTTCAACCACGACACACAAGAAGAAGCGGCGCTTGAGATTCATCAATTCTGGCCGCTAGTCCACATCAAGTGTTCGCCAGATCTAAAGTTCTTTCTCTGCTCCCTGTATGCTCCCAAGTGCCAGCCCAACTTTAAATACCAAGTGCCCCCATGCCGGTCGATTTGTGAACGGGCAAGAAAAGGCTGCGCACCTCTTATGCGTCAGTATGGCTTTTCGTGGCCCGAGAGAATGAAATGTGAAAACTTTCCTAAACTCGGTGACAGGTTATGCCTGAATGGAAACAATGGTACAGCTAATCATGCGAAAACAGCTCCACCGACGGAATTAACTACAACAAACACAAAAGGCAAGAAGAAGTGTGAACAAATCAAAATACCTTTGTGTCAAAATATTGGCTACAACTTAACGTCTATGCCAAACATGTTCAACCACAACACACAAGAAGAAGCGGCGCTTGAGATTCATCAATTCTGGCCGCTAGATATAGTAGACATTGAGTGTTCACCAGACTTAAGGCTCTTTCTCTGCTCCATGTATGCTCCCATGTGTCGGCCGAACTCTAAAGACGAAGTGCTCCCATGCCGGTCAATTTGCCGACGAGCAAGAAAAGGCTGTGCGCCTTTTATGCGTCAGTATGGCTTTTCATGGCCCAAAAGAATGAGATGCAGAAACTTTCCTAAAGATAAGGGCAACGGGTTGTGCCATAATTGCATACGCAGAACTCCGTTGAGTCATGCTTCGACAACGGAACGACTGACGAATTCATCGTTCAGCCTGACGTGTAAAAAAATCATTGACGGAAACCTCGGCATTACTTCAGGTGACCGAGGCAGCTCACCAAAACCACTGCTGGCATTTACCTTCATGCTGTTGGCTGTCATTCTCTCTATACCACAGATACCATTCTAAAATGTTGTGTTCCTTTTTTTCCAGCAAATCGACAAGTCTACGTTTTCAACGGACCTTCAAGTATAATTATCATCATTAGACAGTTTAAGTATGACGTTTACGGCAGACGGCAAACGGCAAAGAGTACTCTGATTTTTTATTATCTATCGGGATACCCTAGGTGGTAGATTTTTGGAGTACTTCTAAAGAAAATGGAAAACTCCAATCGGACTCTCGTTAACATTGTAACGTTTGTAATATCAGTCTTGGGAGTAACATTTCTCTCCTCCGTTTTCTTTCGTTTTTTGTTTCATGAGCTTTGATAAACGACAAAAAACTAAAGGAGCTGTGATTTGTTAATTCTTGGATGTAATTCAGAGTTAATTTCTAAAGGAACCTTCCTAAAGTCAACACTACATAAGAAATGGCTCAATTAACCGGAACCGGTCTGAATTAGAGTGAAAGATCTAACATTACCGGTCAGGGAACTGGCCAAGGACACGTTTTAGTACTTCTAAAAGTACAGGACTTATTTGTACTGTAACATCGCAATGTTCAATTTCTAAATCTAAATTTCAATTCCTTTAATAGACAAGGCACGCGTTGAAAAGTGCAGCGGAAATAACCGCTTTGTACTAAGGCGCCTAATGAGCAGGATATCAAGGGCACAAAGGATGAGCCCTTTACACCGTAAAACAACAAACCTGGCAAATATTGCAATGTCATAGTTAGCCCACGCGCGGTTTTTGCGTTTTGCTCGCGCGAGGGCAAAATTTAGGTTAAAATGAGGGTGGAGTTACTAAAACAATAACACGATTGTTTCCAGTTGGTTTTTCAAAAAAAACAATAGAGTGTTTTCACATTTTCACGACAGCCATGTTGGTATTCCAAAACAAGGAAAAGGCGGCCATGATGGTATAGCAAGCCAATCCTCTTTTCTTATGTTAACACCTTTTTTGTTCCAATAAATTTGTATACTGAGCTGCTGACCAAGTGAGTGAAAACGCTCTATCAAATTATAGATGAGTCAGATTAACTGATACAGGAGCCCATCACTAGGAGCCAGCAACTACTCCATATTCCTGTCACGGCGTTTTCACAGACCTGTCTATTTTTAGCTTGAATTTACCGCGAATTCAGACTCCCGCAGGGACAACAGTGACAAATCATAAGCACGGACTTGATTCTTTAATTGACGTCGGCATTTTCACTGGAAGATTAAAAGGAAAAGCCGCCATTGTTTCCCTTACCGATGCGCGCTCGTGTAGAACGGAACTGACCTATTTTGCGGGAAAAGAAGTCTAAAAATAGACCGGTCTGTAAAAATGCCGTGACATAGGCTTAGTATTGGAGTTGCAAGCTCCTAGTGATGGGCTCCTGACCGATACTAATCATAGTCATAATCATTTGCTCTAAAGTGACACATTTTACATATTCAGCTTGTTTCCGATACCAACAGAGATCTAAAATAGATCGGATTTGAAGGATGAAGGTTAGTTTTAATGCTGACATGTCGACCGAACCGCTAAAAAAAGGCATTCCGCAGGTAGGAATGAGAAACTGGAACTGGACTGGACTTGTCTCAGAAAGGAGAGGAACAGTGACTGCATGATGGAAATGGAGTGGCAGCCAGAGTGAAAAAGGCAAGTAAGATGGCCAAAGATCACATGGAGAAGGACTGAGGGGAAGACAAGAGGGTGTGGACCGGCTGGGCTGAAGCTAGGGGGGGGGGGGCAGCATAAGGCAGGGCTGGTTGGAGAGCGAGAGTTGCAGCCTTGTGCGCCTCCTGGTGTGAATTAAGCTCACAAACTAAAGCCGTGTTCACATTAGGCCTCGATTGTGGTCGAATTATAATCGAATTAAGGTGGTTCGAAATAGTTTTATGGCGCGCGCAAACTGGGTTCTAATCATCAAGTCGATCCATGCCACGAGGAACAAAACATCCGGCTACTTTGGCAAAAATAATAGAGTACTTTGATAAAAACTGATGTTTTAAACACATATTGGTCCCCGAGAAAGGTAAAATCGCCCAATTGTAAGTTGTTTTAGAATCTTGTAGAACAAAACATCACATGTACAAAACACTGCCAACTGCGAAATCTCGCGCGTGCAGTTGACGCACATGCGCAAATGCTGATCTTGTCGTGTCGAAATTTTGGAGTTTTTATAACTTTAATCGCTCATATTTCCGCTTCCGCACGGTGGATTTTTTTCATTTTTTCGGTGATAACCAGGATCAATTGGCTGCATACATAGTCCGATTTTTAAAAAATTCTGTAGGCAGGAAAAAAAATAAGAGAACAATAGTCAAAAAGAGGATTTTTTCTTAATCTACCCTACAGATTTTTTTTAAACTGAAATATTTTGAAGGTCATTTCTGGTGACATATAATATTGCAGTTTGAGAAGATTTCACCGACCAATTTTTTAAAAAAGACAATAGATTTCGATTTTAGGGGCTTAACTGAATGCGTCATATGGTTGCTATGGTAACAGGTTTTCTGAAATGAATGTCATGTAATGAATCTATGATGTTTCTTTTATTTCTGTGCCAAATTTCATAGTGATACGATGAACCAAACATAATTTAGAAAAGAATTTGTGAACTTGTCTCGGGAAAATGAAAACTATTTCGAACCACCTTAAATATGAAATGGGTTCACATCAACTAATTACAGTCCCTGATTACAATTGGATTACAATTACCTCAAACAACCCAAAGGGGGTTGTTTGAAGTAATTACAGTGCGTGATTGAACAAAATGGCGGACACGTGGTGGTTTGTCTCATCCGTTGTTGCTGTTTCAGACGGCGTATTTTTCTTCTTCTAGCCTTCAAAGTTTCCTTTGCCTTTCCCCTGGCCTCCAAATCAAGTATTGCGGTGAATATCATGGCAGCTGTTCGATAGGGCGCCATTTTGTTTTCAACTTTAGATTACGAGGTTACCCTGCCTAGTTTATTTGAATTTTCGCAGATGTAAACAGAACCATAATCGAATAAAATCGAATGGAGAATGATATGTTGAATCGTAAGTGAGTTGAATATAATTAACATTTAGTGTGAACACGGCTTAAGCAACTAAACTCGATACTAAAAAATAAATTGCTCAAAAAACTAATTAAGAATTAATAAACAACCGGTTGAAATTCTTCCTTGAGAGGGTCTTTTTATTAGTCTTATGCGTAGAAGGTGCCGGCCAACATGGGCTGCAGTTTACTTAGATTAATTCTTACTTGTGCTTAGTCGAATAATACTCGGAGAACCTATTTGATGTTGGAAAACATCGAGCGTATGGGAGGATATCCTTCCCTACCAGAAGCAATATTGAATTCATATCACTTTGAAATACAAGTTTCTAAGAACAGACCCCATCACGTGACTAAGGCACTCCCGATGGGACAGGGCTTAAGCACGTGCAGTCATCTGCTCCGGTGGGGTAAACCTCTGACCAGTAGTAAAAGTGAGCCCATACGTTCATGCTGGTAAACTTGGTAATCTAAGAAAAAAATTAAAATGAAACATAAGCAAATAAAAAGCTTGGATATACTTGTAAATTGCAAAATTGTAAGAAAATTAAACGATGTTTTTGCTTTGGGTTTTAATGTTGCCACCAGACAAAAAGAGTAGATGCTGCCTTTTGAGCCTTTGCGAAAATGTTCTGTGAAAATGAAATTCGGCTGGTTTGAATTCAAGCGTCAAGTGGCAGGGACAAAATGACCTCAAGTTCGTGCGCACCGCTCTTCCAAACTGTCCCCGCTAAGACACGTTTTTATGTTTCAATCCGCTTCCTGTACACCAACAATGGCTTATGTCCCGGCAACAGGCGTCCTGTGCGTAAACTCGAAGGGTTTTGTACTCGCTTTGCGTGCCCTAGTGTGTTCCAACAATGGGTGTGGTCAAGGAGTCATTCAGTCATTCATATGTTGGTAATCAGCGCCATTTGTTCGGAAAAGAAAACGTCTGAAGAAAACGTTTCAATTCCAACATTAAAATTTAAATTTGCCATCGAGACTGCCACTCATTTTTCTGGCGCTAATTGGTGGCGTAGTCACACTTGCATATGAAGTAGTAGCCCGAAAAGAAAAAATCGAGAATTTTGGGGTTAAATTTCAATTCTGCCGAGAACGGGAATGTCTGGACGAATTCCTTGATAGAGAGCTTGCATTATGACGCAGCTAAAAGGGTTTCGCGGTTAGGCTATTTTTAAGAACGAAATTGCTCGAAATATATAACGTAAATGTGAGAACTATGAAATAAGTATACAAACAAGACTTTTTAAGCTACCCATTTCAATTTGAGAATAGACTTTATTAAAGGCAGATATCAGATCTTCTGATTACACGATATATCAAAATATCTAATTACTTTCCTTCATTTTTCTCTGCCAGGATCAGTTGAGTTTGCGAGCGCGCGGGGGCACGAGAAAATCACCTGCCACGAGAAGGCACGTCACTTCGTCCTCCTGGGGCGAGTTTTGTGAGCCCTGGCGAAAATACTCACAATAAACACCGAACAAAAACCACTTTGTTTAAAGTCACCTACCATTCCTTTTCGAATGCACAAACTACCCAGAAAGAAAAATAGAAGCTACCAAGAGACACAAATGCTTCCAGTAAATCATTTCTCCTCAAAAATTAGCGTGAAATCAAAGCGTAAACTGCTTTGCACTAAAATAATGGTAATAACATAGATTAGATGAGTAGTGAAATATTTTGGTTTATGTTTCTCTTATTGGCTGATTTGATTTCAACGCCGCCGGACAGGATATCCATCAAGGGAAAATGCCACAATGATCAAGAATCTCTGAAACAGGTAGATTTTAAAACGATAAACACAGCTTGCATTCTTACAAAAGGAATCACTCCATGCATTCTCTCTCATGGCTTTTCCTTAAGGTGGCTCGAAACAGTTTCCAGTACTTTCCAAGACTTAGAGTTTGATTGGTCATTATAACCACTCTACATCAGTTGATACCCAAATCATGGTATCAAAAATCTGCCCAATCACTGGTTAACAAATTGCTGACAATTTTATGGCTCAATAGGTTTCGATAGCAACAACATGATAAGATGCAACTTTTTGCAAAGTTTAAAAAAATTATACGGAGGGGGTTCAGAGCCACCTTAAATTTTCGAAAATCTGATCAGACAGATAGTTCCGAGACGTACTAGTAAACACTGTACTGTCTTTATTGTTTTTCACTAATTTTTTTCTCCGCGCGCCAGTTCAAGAATCATATTGATGTTTTTTTAACTTTTATATATGAAAACCGTGACAGCCAAATGTAAAATTAAAAAAAAAAAACAGACCAGAGCCCACTTAATACAATTTCAATCGTTTCTTTTCTACAAGCCCGCTTGTTTAAAGAAAAATTTTCACGGACGAGTACTATCCATCCGGGTATTTTCCGCGGACGGGCACTATGGGCTGATTAGAGAGATTAGAGACCTTAAGATCGAGGTTTGGAGATCTTACCACAAACGGCAAGCCGCGGTTTGCGGCTAGCGGTTTTACGTTAGCCGTCTGCCCATATTTGGGACTTAAGATTCGCGGGCTAAATAGCCGGCTGCCATGTTTGTTTTCATTCGTTCGTTGGCTTCTGTTTTAGCTGAGAAATTATCTTCAAACTTACGTTTCTATGAAAGAGAATTCGATAATTAATTAGCGAAATAGTTTTTAAAAGTAGTATTTCCTCTCAAACGTGGGATTGTGATGTTTTAGGGTGCAAAAAACCTTGCGGTAAATCACTTACCTCTAGAACTTGGTCTAGCCGTACAAACGTGAACCTCAAACTGCAAACCTGACGCCAACGCACTCATCACGTGACTTCTTGACGTTCGCGGTTCGCGGTAAATGCCGAAAAACCTCGATCTTAAGGTCTCTAATAAGCATGACGTTACGTCAGACGGCAAACGGCAAAAATGAAACTTTTGCCTTCCGTCTTTAGCTGTTTGTACAGTGAAGTAAAAATATTTGTATTTGCGTCACGTGATCAATTTAAACCAATAAGAATCGGAGAAAATTTATTGGTGAACGTACAATGGCTCAGCCAATCAGATTACAGCGTTTGCATTAGTATACTGTAGAATTTCTACTAAACCTCGATAGAAACACGGTACGTGTTTTCTATTTGTTAAATAACTTGTACTCTTGGAAACCGGTTTTAAAGGTTTCTTTTACAGTCCCCTTAGAACCTCTCAGTGCGTGCAACTTCAAACACGTCAGATAATTTTTTTTATTTAACGTTCAAAATCTGTCTGTCGGGAAAGAAAAAAAGGTGCATAACAAATCCTTGTATATTGTCAGGAGCCCATCACTAGGAGCTTGCAACTCCAATACTAAGCCTATGTCACGGCATTTTTACAGACCGGTCTATTTTTAGACTTCTTTTCCCGCAAAATAGGTCAGTTCCGTTCTACACGAGCGCGCATCGGTAAGGGAAACAATGGCGGCTTTTCCTTTTAATCTTCCAGTGAAAATGCCGACGTCAATTAAAGAATCAAGTCCGTGCCTATGATTTCTCACTGTTGTCCCTGCGGGAGTCTGAATTCGCGGTAAATTCAAGCTAAAAATAGACAGGTCTGTGAAAACGCCGTGACAGGAATATGGGGTAGTTGCTGGCTCCTAGTGATGGGCTCCTGATATTGTTTATTTCAGTGTGCAATATCACCGCATATTTTAACTAGTCAGAATACAGTTTTCCCTCGACTTCAATGCTTCCGATTAAACACAATGGCTCCGAACATGACTCGATCGTACAGAGGGGTCTGTGACATTTCTCTCTAATGTAATGTAGAAAAAGACCATAAAATCCACATCTCCTGTAGTACCACGGAGGTTCTTTAGTCTTGTCAACAATTTTCAGGCAGCGATCGAACCTGGGTCGGTACCATTCCTCGCCGTCCATAAAAACCGCATTATCAACGCAATTCCTTGCAACCCTGTTTTCGTCGCAATCTTCCAAGGAAATACGACTATCGCATTCGAAGCATCTAAAGTACTCTTCACCTGCAACTAGAAACCAAGAAAAAATAGAGAGCTGAGAAGCAGGCACTCAAACTCGCGTTACTTTAAATACGTAAAGTACGCCTTATTTATTTTAGTAAGTCTAAGGAACACGCCGTACCCTTTTTTCTCAAATCGAATTGCCTTCCCCTACCTAGCCTATTTTTCAGAGATTGTAGCTATTTATTGTATGATATCAACAGACAGACAGCACCAGTTAGTATACTCAATCAGTTCGTTAAAACAAGTCAGATTCACAACTACAGAACGAGATCAGTCTCTAGCGAGTCGTTTTACGTTAAGTTCTCTAGAACCGATAAAATGTACGCCTTTTTCTCCAGAATCGGCGCCCAAATTTGGAACTCTATTCCTTATTCAATTAAAGTACCTAAACGTTCGTCTTTTCGTAAAAAGATAAAGGAATTATTACTTAATTTCTTGCGGTCTGAAGATGAATATGTTGAAGTCTCCTGTCTTATTAAGTTATTTAATACTTTAGGTTAGCCTCTTTTCGTAAAGTTTTAATATATTTGTTCTTGTTTTATGTTACTCTATTCTATGTATTGTATAGGTAGTGTTTTCCCTGTTATTTAGTCCATCTATTTGTAAAATGTCTTTGTAAAATGTCCCCGCCTCGATTAGTTTATAAGCTATTTGCGGGGGGAAACTTACGTAATTACTTATATTTGTAACCAATAAAATTTTGTTGTTGTTGTTGTTGTTGATTGATTTTCTTATCAATATCACCGATTGGTATGAAGGCGAATAGACAATTAACAATACGAATATCTTAAAAAAATCTCTTTAGAAATAATAGAGTTCTTCTAATGAAATAGACCGTTCAGCTGGTATAGAATAGTGACCCGCAAATATGAATTGGTAAACTAATGTGTTTTAAAATTACAAGCCAAGAGAAAGGTAAGATTTATAACGAAGTTTATAATACTACTAACGTGCTTATTGCCCCCTACAAGTATGCTTTATGTGCTACTATGCTATTATTCTACAATTATGCTTTATGTGGTCTAGATTGCCAAACAAAAATACCTAAAAAATCGGAAAACTAAAGATTTGTATAAACTGGATAAAGTGCTCAGTTCAGATGCCGCGGATTAGCGGTTCATTCGTACACAGGCACAGTACCTGTGTTTACTTCAGAGCTTGTACTGCAGTCATGCTACCTCTTAGCTCAGTAATAAAAAGACGACAATGGCCGACTATACTAGTCAATTCCTCCATTTCTCTGAACAGTGTTTATACCGACGGACACAATTACGACATTAATACACCAAAAGGCGAAAAAGTGTTTCCTCAGACAGATTTCGAATTCCTTTCAGTTTAAGACGAAATAAAAAGGCTAAGTTTAATGTAAAAAAAATTTCGATGCACGGAATAAAATGAAAGCATGTTGATGCAATGAATTCCCTCAAAACGTAAGCCAATGTTTTAGATTGAAGGAGTTGACCAGTCGTTTGACAGGAAGTCCAATTTGCACTTCAAGAAATATTATTTGCACCCATGTATTACATTTGAGGAAGGCGGAATTTATGTAGGGTTTGATTGAATTTTGTTCCTTTTGACAGTACAGTAAATAATTCTATTCTCTGAAGATCAAGAGTGCAGAGTAATTATTCTGTCTTCTGCGATATTCTTCGACATCTGTATAGATATCTGTTTCAAAATGAGTACTTTTACAGAATTACCTTACGAAAAACATCTCTTCAGATTAATTTAATGAAGCACTGATCATCCCAAAATGTTACAGCAATTACGTAAAGGATAATGAAAATGCGTTCCTCTGAGAAACAACTGAACAGGCTTAATCAAAACT
>OZ026607.1:7770778-7898278 GCA_964020085.1 Micromussa lordhowensis
CACCTGGAAGAAAACAATGTAATGCACTTTACACAAGATGCTGAAGACAAATAATAAAGACAAATACACACACCCCCCATATATCTTGCCAATGAAAAACAACCTCGTTCCCAGGGCTTTTCCCTCACTTGGGGGAGGGGCTGGAAATAGGGGCGCCCCACCCCCAAGTGAGGGAAAAGCCCTGGGAAAAAGGTTGAATAAAGACATAAATAAAAATGTTGTCAAGTCATCAAATGTAGCATATAAACAATCATTAACCGATACGCTCAGCATTATAACAACACTAAGCACAAACACCCACGACAAAGACAGAAAGGAAATGAACAATAACAGAAAAGACACACGACACCAACACAGTTAAAAACCTTCCACAATTTTTTCGCCTTTTGAAAAAAACTTATGAAATTGAAACAAACGAACTCAACCTCCAGCCTGAAAAATGGAAACTTCTCCTTGGCCACCTTAATTAAAGAGTTAAGTGCGAAAATTTGCAAAACTCAAACTCAATCTGCGTGATCTTATCAGTGATATTACCGATATTAGTGCATTAATTAATATATGAGCCGGAATACTTAAGACAAACTTGATAGAAAGTGGCTAATAAATAAATAAATAAATAAATAAGTTAAGCTAATTGTAGTTTGCTAGAAGCAGTAGTATCTGTGTTAATATTGTATAGTATGGTGTATTTTAATACTGTTAAAGTAGTGGCAGTGGTACTCAATTGTAATAGTAGTATGTATGTAGTAAGTAGTAGTATTCAATAGTAGTGTACGTGTAAGTATCGAATTGTAATGTAAGCAGAGTAAGCAACTGTTGTTTAACTGTAAATAATGTGAGTAGTACTGAAATAATAATAATAAAAAATAAAAAAAAAAAATAAAAAAACACAGTTAAAAACAAAAGCACTGGCACAAGATAAAGAAAAATAATCTGACGAGAAGACATAGAAAACAATATACACATCGATGCAAGACACCCACACATCGCACAAACATTGCAAAGAAGCATGAACTGGCCGCTGCGCTGACAGAAACATAGAATACCATATACTGTAAACGTTAACAAAAACGGAGGACAAAGAGACATTAACGACGTCAGCACTGACATGAAACACGGAGAAAAAATATGAACACAAAACAGCAATGACACAGGACAAAAGGACAGTATTAAACATGAAGTACTGACACAAGACATGGAAAAAATATAAACATCAACACAAAACGACGATGAAACAGGACACAAATTAAAGACAGTAAAAACATGAAGAACTGACCCAAGACATGGACAAAATATAAACATCAATACAAAACGACAATGACACAGGACACAAATTAAAGACAGTAAAAACATGAAGTACTGACACAAGACATGGACAAAATATAAACATCAACACAAAACGACAATGACTCAGGACACAAAGCCGATTAACACATGAACACTGGTACAAGACATGGAAAAAATCTAAACATCAACACAAAACGACAATGACACAGCTAGAACATAGACAGTAAAAACATGAGCACTGGCACAAGACTTAATAAACATCAAAACGCGACGACAATCATGTCACAGGACAAAGACAGTAAAAACATGAACAAAGACACGTAAAACAACATCAACATTACTACAAGACAGCAATGACACAAGACAACATTAAAAACTGTAAAACTTGAGAATTGACAATGACACAAGACACAAAAGGCAGTAAAGATATATGAACACTTTTTAAGACAGCAAACGATATAAACAGGGTACAAACATCAGCACGTCAAAACAAGAGGCAGTAACACATTAAGGTGGCCGAACACAGTTTTCAAGTGTCTATGTCTAATTCACCATAACTTTTAAACTATTTATGCTTTGGCGCCCATTTTTTGCAAGAGTCAAGGTTGATTGCAGAAGTATTTATTCTCACATTTTGATTAGGGTGTGTGCTGTTGTCATGGCAATGGGGCTGGTTAAAAACAAGGCTTAAATAATGGTTTTTGTTTATTTAAAAAGGATCCAGTCTTAGATTGTTTTTATATTTGGCACTCTAAGAATTAATATTAAATCCCTTCTGTCAGCACGGTTCTAATAAAATTTTGACATGGGCGATTTTCATAATTCGCCGTTAATCGTTTTCTGTATTATTAAAAATCCCCTATGTCAAAATTCAGATTGTTTTGATAGATCATTCACGTGGTCTCTGATCCATTTTTCTGCCAAATTTCTTGAAATTCTAACGACTGGATCGTTAGAAATAGGCATGTTTCTGCTAAAGCAATCGGTCTCAATTTTTCGAGCAAATGCGCGTGCGCTGCATTTAACTGGGTTCTTTTCGGTAACAAACAAAACCTGAAAATTGCTGGGTTCTTTGCATCGTTACCTTTTCTAGCATATCTTTGTAATAAAAGACTAAAGCCATCAATACACTGCGATCAATTATAGAGAAAATTAACACAGATAGTGCGGGTGTCGAGTAAATAAAATGATCGCCCTACTGACGGCATGTCTGTGAAATCCTTGTGCACGTGTTAAATATTGCATCAGCAAAAGCACGTGCGAAAACTGTGTTCGGCCACCTTAAACAGAAAACACAGGCACCGCGGAGAGGGTGGGGCTGGGGGGGCTTTAGCCCCCCCACTTTTTTGGCTGATTAAATTATTATTTCAATTTTTTAGCAAAGTCTTACACAAAAAAGTTCATCGCGTTATTTTATGTCAAACGTGTGGATCTCAGAGGAAACATTGCTTTTTCCTGATTGCTCCATTTCGATCCAATATAGTTTTTTGGTGGTTATCTTGGTGTCTGAGTAGACAGTTTGCAGAGTTTCTCGTTAGGAGCAGACGTTCAAAGAGTCAAATTTCCGGGTGACTTTCTTCCTTTGTGTCTGTTGAGTTTAGCTTAGAAGTTAGCCAATACATCTATTTCATGATATTTTGTTAAAATATGAGGTTGTAATACGTTTTTTTCTTTGTTTTTCATTGTAAACAATTAAAAATTAACTTAATGTTAGCGTTTTTTGGATGTATTTCTAGCCATTTCAGAAGTATAATATTTCAAATTTTCCCGGGGGACCATGCCCCCGGACCCCCCTAGTTGGCTCACGCTTGCGCGTTCGCGTTAGCCCCCCCACTTGAAAATCCGCTCCACGGGCCCTGAAACAAAATAATAAACATCAAAGACACACGATAACAATGACACAGGATACAAAGACAGCAACAACATGAACACGCGAAATGAGAAACAACATAAGACAGCCATGACACAGGACACAAAGACATTTAAAACATGAGTAGTGACGCAATGCGAACATGAATACAAGACAACAATGACACATGACACAACTAAAGACCTGCCTCCTCCGCAGGCTTTTCCTATTTTTTTTTCCTTAGCCTAAGAGGTGATTGGGAGACTACCACGCAAGCGACTGGGGACGAGGCAGACTAAAGACCGTAAACACTTGAGAAGTGACACAAGACATAGAACATAACATAAACTTCCACACGTGATGACAATGACACAGGACACAAATACAGTAAAACACGAGCACACAGACACAACACAATTAACAACGTAATTATCAGCACAAGACAGCAACGGAACAGGGGACAAATACATTTACAAACACGAGCAAAGACACAAATATAAAAATAATGTAATTGTAGCTAATTATTTCGTATATACATCACATCATTTCATTCCTCACGGGAAGATATGAACTCAATAAATTGTCCTCGCTGCCAATGTGTGGCTTCATAGCTCAGGTGGTAATGCATGGCACCGGTATCGCGGAGGTCACGGGTTCGAATCCCGTTGAAGCCCTTTTTTTTCAGGCTTCTTCTTTCCAATTGCTTAAATTGGAAAATATACTATGATGATCATTCTCTACTTTCACTTTTATAGCTAATTATAAACGGCACAAGGCAGCAAAAAAACAACATGATTAAAAAAAACAGCATATTTATCAACACAAGACAGCAATGGAACAGGAGACGATGACATTAGAAACACGAGCTCAGCCACCAGACAAAAAACAACGTAATTATCAACAAAAAAACGCACTGGAACAGGACATAAAAACGTTACATGATAAAACACGACGCGCATTTGAGAACACGAGGGAAATGTAGAAAACACGAGTCGCAGGCATAGGCTTTATTTGCTTTAAAACTATGATAAAACATGGGTTTTCGACCAATCAGAGCACGCGCAGGGTCCTATCTATATTATAAATCAAAACAATTATCAACACAAGACAGAAACAGAACAGGACACAGACATTCAAAACATGAGCACTGACACAAGAAATAAAAAAAAACATCCTAATAATCAACATGAGACTATAATGGAACAGGAGACAAGGACATTGAAACCACTGACAGAAGACTTAAAAAAGCAACTTAATAATCAACACAAGACAACACTGGAACAGAAGACAAAGACAGTGACACAAGACAAAGAAAACAACATAATTGTCCACAAAAAAAACAACAATGTTACAGGACACAAGGACATTAGAAACGAACACCAACAAATGACATAAAAAATAACACAATTATCAATGCATAACTGAACAACAATGACACAGGGTACAAAGACAAAAAAACGTAAACAGCGACACAAGACATAAAAGTCAACAAAATTATCAACACATGAAAACAATAACACAGGAGACAGCAGACAATAAAAACAACACTTATAAAACACTATAAACACCGCTAAAAGAGAAACAAAAGAGCGACAACAATGAAACAGGACACTACGACATTAGAAACGTGAAACACTGACATAAAACATAAAAGAACAACTCCAATTATCAACACAAGAGAACAATGACACAGGACACAGGACACAAAAATATTAAAAACGTCAACAGTGACAAAAGACAAAGAAAACAAAATAATTGTCAACAAAATAACATGGAACAGGACACAAATACGTTAAACTGCTACTACGATCAAAAAACAATTATTTTTTTCTTCGGATTTCAAAACTATGTTAACTAAACACTAACTGAACCAAGTTTTAAGTTCTGATTTTAAAAAGACACCTATTTATTTTAACTGGAATTTTCAAACTTATTCTTCCGCCATTACTAAGTTTAAAATCTTGAGAGAGCTGGGTCGAGGAGAAAATAACGTCAACGACTCACTAGTTTAAGAATGCAATGCATGTGTACGCGGCTGAATTAATATGCAGCACGGAAGTTTTGGGTTTTCAGACTTTTAAACCCGTGTTTTGCATGTATAATAAATTGTGTTTACACGCTGAAATTTTAAGCTAGTGAGTTAATCCAACCCTCTGAGGTCTAATCGATCAGTTTTGAACGTGACTAATGGCGGACCGTGAAATCCAAAACTTGCACTCAAAATTAACAGCCTTTGGATAAAACACGTGGTGGCACTTTAAACACTGACACAAGACATAAAAACCGACAAAATTATCAACACAAGACAACAATGAAACAGGACACAAAGACATTAAAAACATGAAACAATGACACAAAACATAAAAAACAACATAATTATCAACACAAGACAACAATGACACCAGAAGTGTAGCAGCTCTCGTAAGCTGCTATTGTTTGGTCATTGTAGCAGCTGTTATTGTTTTAGGGCTAGGGGCATTGTTTCTGTTGTTTGTTGTATTGTTCACTCTAAGGGTATATATCGAGCCACTCATGTGAGACCTTACGACAGCTGCTACATCACCCAATGACACAGGACACAAAGACATTAAAAACATGAAACAATGAACACGACATAAAAAACAACATAATTATCAATACAAGAAAACAATGACACAGGACACAAAAATATTAAAAACGTAAATAGTGGCACAAGACATACAAAACAACAAAATTATCAACACCACACAACAATAACACAGGACACAAAAATATTAAAAACAAAACCAAACAAAATTATCAACACAAGACAACAATGACACAAAACATAAAAAACAACATAATTATCAACACAAGACTGACAACAATGACACGGAACACAAAGACATTAAAAACATGAAACAATGACACAAAACATAAAAAACAACATAATTATCAACACAAGACAACAATGACACAGGACACAAAGATATTAAAAACATGAAACAATGACACAAAACATAAAAAACAACACAATTATCAACACAAGACAACAATGACACAAAACATAAAAAACAACATAATTATCAACACAAGACAACAATGACACAGGACACAGGACACAAAGACATTAAAAACATGAAACAATGACACAAAACATACAAAACAACAAAATTATCAACACCACACAACAATAACACAGGACACAAAAATATAAAAAACAAAACCAAACAAAATTATCAACACAAGACAACAATGACACAGGACACAAAGACATTAACAACATGAAACAATGACACAAGACATAAAAAGCAACATAATTACCAACACAAGACAACAATAACACAGAAGACACACACTTGTACAACACTTATAAAACGCTATGGACACCGCCAAAAGAGACACAAAATAGCGTAACAAAGCATAAACACTGATACAAGATGTACGAAATACGGTATAATTAACAATTATTCCATGAGCGCGCGTTGGATATGAGTTAGCTATAACCAATCTCATATCCAACGAGCGCGAATGGAATAATTGTTTTATTAAATTCTCAACCTTCGGTTCGGAAAGTGATGTGACTTCCGGGCGCCAAAACGAAATGATGAAAATTTCATGCTGAGCGACATTTGCCGCATTCATTTCCATATAAGGTCAAACGCAGGTATAATGGCTGGTAACCGAGATCTAGTGAACCAATCAGAAAGCTAGAATTGCATTATCCGAGGTTGAGAATTTAATTAACATTAATATAACAAGACAATGACACACTGAATAAAGACAGTGAAAAATATGAGCACCGTCTAAGAAGACAGAGAACATAGACCACAAGTGATCAATGAGATTACCGGCAAGTATCCCAAGAGAAAGATAGCCAACATGAAGCAGCTAAGACATAAAAAGGGGAACTTCATGAAATGGAAGCATATAAAGCTAGAACCCCAGGGAAACCTAACAAGCAGGTTATTTTCACCGTGAAGGTTCCCTGGTGCATTGACGAACAGACAGAAACTTGTGGCACATTTACAAATACAAGTTGACATGTTCACACATAACTTGACGCGCAGCACACACCCACAAACATTTATACTGTACGTACACAACACGGCACACACACGTTAGACTACATGTTTATTTCAAAGGACATCACAACACAAACTAGACAAAGACATAAAACGTAGTAAGCTGATGTAACATGCACCACACCCTCAAATGAAGAAACTTATATAGTTTCTTTTTCTACAAACCTGTAAACACCTCAAAATCACAGTTATACAATTTCACGCAAATTGCCCGAAGATATAGGAATTTTGCTTGGGAATGGTGTGCAACTAAGTTTTTAAATCATCTTCAAAGCAATTCACCAGGAAATACGTCACGCCAACATACATTATTACCAGTAACAAAGTATGGCCCTTTACTTCCTGGTGAAAATCATAACCTATCCCTGGATAGATCGAGAAAATAATTTTGTAAATTTTCAGATGAAAACGGCTTTAAAATCATATTCTTCAGGGAGGGGGGAGGGCAAACCGGGAATGCTCAATTCCCACTGCTCAGGCAAATTGCTGCATCACACGTAGTGCGCGTCAAAACTACATGACAAGTGTTATACGTATCTGCGTTTCCTCAGTTCCGTGCTTAGTAGCGTCTCGTTAACTGTGTGTCTACTTCCCAAAAGAAAGTGTCCGTGTCTCTGTTAATCGTTTATTGTCAGGTTTGTCCAAGAGGTTTGTCTGAGTATTGTCTCTAGTCAGTTGTTGGCTGCCCAAAGTTTTCTACGAGAGGCGTCAATCGAAACTGAATCCATGTGTGGTTGTTTCATCTGTCTGTCACGGTACGTCGCGTCAGATTTATAAAAAGTCGTTACCTACAAATTAACAAGAGACATTCCTGAATTAGCTCTCGAAACAGGACGATTGAATGGAAGCTGGCCAGAAGTAGTATTTACCCCCACCACCCCCTCCTGGGATACTAGTTCATAGCAGATTGCTACCCGGTATTTTGTCAGCTTGCTCCAGCCATTTATACTGAGTGGAGCGAAGCAGTGAGAGTAAAGTGTGTTGTCTAAGGACACAACACAAAGGAAGCTAGAGCTCGAACCCAGATTGGAGTCCGCCGCACAAAAAGTTAGGCCACCGCGCCTACAAATCGATTTTAGCAAAAGGATTATTACTTAAGCAAGAATTTCAATATATCAGTAATGTTATGTACATAACGAATTGTCTCTCAATACCATGCAATAAGAAGCCTAAATACGTTCTTAACTTAAAACCAAGATATATTAAAGGTGCTGCTTCATTTAATGAAACCAAAAGAAAAGTTTAGAGATTTCTTCTATATGGTTCTGTTTGTATTCTTTAAATTACACGAAATAGTACTTTTTAACAAGATACAGTCAACTCTCTCTAAGACGGACACCATCGGGACCAGCCTCAGCCTCGTCTGTCCTCAGCTGTCCGTCCAGACGTTTTGTTTATGGACGTGTTTCTTTTTATTTTTCAAGTTAATAAAGATCTTTATTATTATTATAATAAGGAATAATATTTGAAATTAAACGAGAATTTCCATTTTTATTAGCAAGTCGGTTTCTAAAGTCTACTGTAGTTCAAATCTAGACAATAACCTTTACCGAGATTCTTAAGTTATAAATATTCTTTTTATACTGTACTTTCATCTTTTTTTGGAGCTGTTTTGACTTCTTGTAAATACATGTAGTAACAAAATTATTGGAAATCAAATAAAGTTTGAATTTAAATTTTTTAAAAAAAATTATTATTAGTAATAGTAATTGGACCGAGTGGAGTACAATTCAGGGAGTAATCGCGCGAATAATTTCAAAATCGGACGAGCGCGAAGCGCGAGGCCGATTTGAAATTACGAGCACGATTACTCCCTGAATTGTACGACACGAAGTCCAATTACTAGTTAATCGTATCTATAACAAATTTTGGAATTAAAAATGTCTTCTAAGAACTTCTTTTGAGCGAAAACGTCCGTAGCGCTTGTCCTTAGTTTCGAAAACTGTAGAAAACACTGCTAAGAAAGCCATTAAAGCGCGCGTAATTGATGTGAAAATCACGTGGGTATCCAATTACAGCTGTCCGATTTGAAAAAGTTCAAATCGGACACCTGTAATCGGACACCCACGTGATCGCGCGCCGATAACGTGACAAATAGGCGCGCGGAGAACCAATCACGATCGAGAATTTTGTTATAGATACGATTATTATTATAATTATTATTATTATTATTATTATTATTATTATTATTATTATTATTATTATTATTATTATTATTATTATTATTATTATTATTATTATTATTAGAGAGGTGTCCCGCTTATAGAGTCAACGTAACATGACCCCAGGAATTTTAAGATAATAATGCTGCACCTGAATGGGACAAAATGATGACTGATTTAATTTTTGACTTGTACTTTACTGTATGTAATTTGCCGACAAGATAAGAGCTGTCTAGTGTTAAAGAGACACGTGCTTGGTAATTTAGAATTTTTCTTCCCTAAATTGTAATTTGTGGTCACATTCAGCACCTCACAAATGTCCGTTGACCATTTCATAGTGTCCGTTGTCCGTCTTATGGAGGTGTTCGTCTTTCGTCGAGTTTGGTTATAGTAAAATGACTGAGAAACGGCCGGGACCAGCACCAGGTGTCGCTCTTATAGAGGTGTCTCTGTCTTATAGAGGTGTCCGTTAAGAGAGAGTCGACTGTACTCATAATGCAATAGTTTTTATACACACCTTTGTTTTTTATTCCGCGTATGCATAACGGGTTCCAGATCATGTTATGGAATTGGACAATTCATTTTCCCGCCTTTTTCATCCGCCACCCGCTAATTCTTGCTAGGCCCAGTCTTCGTACGGTCAGGACTCTTTCACTTCAAACTGAGTTTATCCATTCATTTTATGATGCTGAATAAATGATGAAGGCAATAACTAAGAACTTGGTCAGTCAGGAAATCATGTTTGCCTAGAAAATTTTTTGAGAAATGTTATAAAAATCGCAAAAATATATAATATCATCTTAGTAGAGCACTATATTGGCTTCAACGGTGATTTTCACCTAAACATCTTTATATTTTTGGGTTGGTTTTGGTGATATACGTACAGTTTAAAATGACAATAAATTTGTCTTGCAAAATTGTTCGCTGTCTGTGACACTCACTTAAGAATTATAAAATGGATTCATTTTCCACAGAACGAAAGAACATATCATCTTGCTCTGAGAGATGACATGTTCCCCTTTCAACCCTTACAATGATCAAGGACCACTTTCCTTTCAAACAAATATCAAGAGAACGAAATCTATTTAAGGCGTGACAATTATGGAAACGATCAAGGATATAATGAATTCCTTATCGGTTTGTGATCAAATTCTCTAGGCTAGTGCGATAAGAAATGCATCCAGACAAGTAAAAGACATTTAGATTTACATTTTGCAAAAGGTTGAAAAGATTCTCTCCATCTATTCCAAAGAGTCAATATTTAGACCGAGAAAAGAATCGAACTTAATCCTGAATCACCAAGAAAATTGTATTCAAATTTTACGAAAAATCAAGAATGTGTTTTCAAGTCAAAATTATGTTCCTCTAATAAACTGTACCTTGTATTTCTACCTCTGGCAAAGTCCTCTACACTGCGTTTATCACTGTAAAGTTCCTCTTTATGGTTTTGCTTCCCATCCTGTTATAAGTCAATGGGATCCTCTTCTTGCTCGCCAACCTTAACGGCACTCGTACAAAAAGCGATTTGCTTAGTCCTTGAATAACGTTCTGTTTATGCACTTAAATTCTGCCACACCTTAAAAGACAGTTTCAAGAACGTGTAAATTTAACCAATCGCTGCGCTTGACTGGCTATCGTGAAAACCAAGAGTTTCGTGATCTCCTAGAATGCTAGTGAGATGAACCCACGGTTCAAGTCAATTCTCTCTTTATAAATGTGATGGACACCAGTTACCATGGTAACACACAAATGATTGCTTGATGTCATGCACTTGTTAAACCTGTCAGAACCACCCGTTTTGTAAATTCTGTTATTGCAGGTTCTTGAAACATAAAACTCTATCCTTGTAACTTAGTTGAAGCCATTCACAGGACAAAAATTATTTCAAAACCTCCATTTAACTGATAATTTTCGGCTATCCTTAAAATTAGGACAAGTCATCGAGGCGTTCAAGGGATCCATGAAGCTTGAATAGGATGTAGAAGTCAAGGAAATCGTGAGTTTAATGTGAATATTGTTGTAGTGAATTACAACAAGTGATTTTTGTCAAACGCTATTGATTTGTTATTTAATATATTCTGAGACGAATAAGCCAAAGAGCTCTTAATTCAGTAGATTTCGGGAATTTAAAACGCAACGTGTGTCTAATCACCAAACGAGGGCTATTTTGTTCGTCAAGTTACTGTTAGACAGAGTCAATTGCTGACGTTACCCGGGAACTTTAGTTTATGCCGGTGCGTTAAAGGTCAGGGAGCTTAAGCAAAGGCGTTTTTGAGCGACGTACGGCAACCGGAAATGAGACGTTTTCTCTTTTTACTCGCCTTGGCGCTACAACATTAATAATAATAAGTGTCATTGCTCTTATAGAGACGATTTACTAGAAAATTAGAGCGCATCCACTGCCCAAAAATGAGAAACGTCCACTTCCGGTTGCCGTACGTCGCTCAAAAACGCCTTTGCTTAAGCTCCCTTATTCATGTCCGCGACAGAAACTGTTTTTTCTTTCACATTCACTACAAAAAAAGTATATTGTTATGATTTTATTTGCCCCCGGCATTTGCATCTTGCTTACTCAAAAATTTAATCTTAAAATTCCTATATCACCCGCTATTTTAGCTTTTGCTTTTTCATAAAAACAAGCCTCTTGACATTTCAAGGAGTATCAAGCACTTTCTTATCATAATTAAAATTAGCAAGCCCTTCTATGTTGTGTCTTTCTTAAATTCGATCCTACTTAAAAAATGGCGTTCCCCTCAGTACACAAGAATATATTCTATAGCTTTGACGTGTTGGCTGCCGCGTTATCTTTTATTGGAGTTACCATGGAGACTAGAAGAGACTGGATTAGAAACTCGCTAACGCGACCGTCGCAACCTGGTGGAAATTTGTGACGTCACAAAAATTCCATTTTGATCGATCGGCTATAGTTGATCCAAGTGCAAAAGTTTTTGGCTTCAAATTTACAAAAGTCAATGACTCCAGTGGCATCAAGGACATCTGCTTGTTGCTTACAGGCATCAAATCGTAAACGGGATTTCTTGAAGACATTTAGCAATGGCTGGACCGTACACATTCACGATCATAATACTCGTCAAATCCGAGAATCTTCCAGGTTTTCAAATTGATTTTTTGACGGTATTTACGTTTTTTTTTGGTTTTCTTTTTTTGCAAAATGACGCCGAGTGTTGGGAACTGGGCGCCAGCGATGTTTCATTAACAGAGAGAATGTTTCTTAAGCTGACATTTCAACTTTTCGTTTTGACGGTCTTTTATATTGTTGTGTTTAAGTTTAGTTTAATAAAATACAATGGGTCAATAATTCTAAGTAAAAATACAGGCTGTGACGGGGGAAAGAAACAGAACTTGCGTCCCAATTGCAATCTGACCCCCTACTACTACAAGAGAAAGCTACAATCAGATAAAACTGCTATAATAGAATGCTATTATAAAGACAGCATCCGGAAAGCACTAGCCTGCGAACGCAGACGTATTTCCGGCTGTCACTGCGCAACCAGTGACAGCCGGAAATACGTCTGCGTTCGCAGGCTATGGATTTCCTAACAATCTGATTGTTTTTAATTAATTTATTTCATTTATGGCTTCCTTCCATACAGCCCCCCCTACCCTCTCCTCCCCCATTCCAACTATCACCGTGAAAATGTTGAATTTAAGAATGATCTCTTGAGGGTAATTTGGGCAATATTTCTAAGTATGAATTTTTATTATTTCTGTCGACTTCAGGTACTGTAGTGCACTTTCTTATATTTCGGTCTCATTTACTTTGAATTGTAATTTATCCATAAGTTTATTTATTGGTTTTATCACATCTTTAATAACAAATTTGCATGTTCTGTTTTAGCGGGTAAGAGCCCATTTGGTCAACTGCCAGTATTGGAAATAAAAGATGGCGGCAGCTCTGAGCCTATTGTTCTGTGCCAGTCGGTTGCCATTTTGCGGTACCTGGCAAATGAATTTGGTATGTATTCAGTCTGCAAGAACTTTTTTAAGTTGTTTGCAATGCAATGTTGCCCATTGGATCTATTTGCAATTTAAAAAGCCTAATTTGCAGTTTCTTAAAATTGTTGCATGACATGGTTAATTTTCAAATGCTCCACACTGGCGAGAATAATTTCAAATCACTCCAACTTTGGACATTTCATTGCCTAAGGTTTAAAGAATTGCTGGATGAAATTCGATTAAAATTCATTGCATTCTGTTATTGTGAGAAATCTTTGTTGAAAGTGGAATTTTAGAGCTAATTTCGGGGTTTTATCCCTGGGATTTGATGTGAAAGCCCTAATACCCCAGGGATTGACCGGGAGAACAAACTACTTTGTTGTTTACAATGTTTAAATTCTGTCGCTGTGAGCAAACAGGAAAGTGTGTGGTGTGATTGACCTTATTCTTGAATAAGAATTATGCATTCCAACTAGTTCAAGAATACCGGTATGTGAAATTTCTCACCATTTGCAGTTTATTTTTACAGTTCATCTGTAGAATGTAGGTCTCGGGCACTGGGAGCAGACGAGTCCTACTTGACGGTATTTCTAGTTAAATTCACCGTACAGTTTTAGCGCAAATCAATTTGTCATTGATGCAAATGATGTCAAATCACTCTGTAAACATGCGATCGTGTTACACATCCATTGGAATCCTACCCGCAAGATGAAAGCTGCATACAGTACTGACAGTGGGGAATCACTCTGATGACTAACAGCAACGATTATAGAAAGAGACTAGATGAAAGAATTTTGGTTCGCCCATTAATGAGGGTCCCCAATAAGGTTCTTCAATCCTGCCATCCCGACCGGAATTTTCCCTCAATCCCGTAATCCCGACAGTTTCTGCAAGCTAATCCTGATCCCGGTCATATTTTCTTAAGTCCTTACATGTACTTCAACAAAAACGATCCTTGAAGTTCCGTTTCAGATTTTCCTCACAGCAGACCCAGCAGACCCAAGCACTGACTATTAGGTTCAATTAGCTGTATTTCTCTAAAACGATGATCTAGTTCATTTGTTTTTCATGACTAGTTTTAAACGAGTTGCGTCAGTCAATCAGTCATTTTTATGGTCTTTTATAGCTCGTTTCTTTTTCTTTTTTTCTTTTCTCTGTTTTGCCTCTTTTGTTCGATAACACCAGCCTTCCTGATCACTTTGATGCCAGAAAAACGTGTCTCTCGGAGATGATAACGATCAAAGAAGAGCATTAAGGGTACATATCACAACGTGCCGACGGCAAATTCACCGTTCACTGCACATACATGTATGGCAAGTCACCGTCAATGGCAACTCTGACAGTTTGCTCATTCACAATTTTCAGTCATGGCAATGATCATCTGGAAATTCCATAAAATCGAGTACAATTGTGCTTAAAGGGACACTTTCACGTTTTGCGCATGCTTGCGCTGC
Source organism: Micromussa lordhowensis (assembly GCA_964020085.1). Classification (NCBI taxonomy): domain Eukaryota; kingdom Metazoa; phylum Cnidaria; class Anthozoa; order Scleractinia; family Lobophylliidae; genus Micromussa; species Micromussa lordhowensis. The sequence continues at coordinate 7,785,531 of OZ026607.1, forward strand.
CGATCGAAACTTGAAAAAGCCAGCCTGACTTTTTCAAGTTCAGTATTCACAATTTCAAAATGGCGTCTACTAATGGAGGATCCAGACATGGCGGTAAACGTAACAACTCGGGGCGAAAACGGAAGTTTGAGGACAGAGGTGAATATAAGAAAACGTGGTTAAGAAACCACAAGCGCATTTATTTGGAAGAAAAGATATTCAAGTCGTGGCTACAAGCAAAATATGATGTAGGCTACGAATCTTCCAGTGATAGCGACTTCGCGGCGCATTTGTTGTCTCTCAAACCTGTTTCGCAATTCAATAATAAAACACATGAATTTCATAAACCTCATCTGCATGCATACCTTATTTCTGCATGGTTTTGTGCTCGTTCCACAGTTACATTCATCAGTGCAAACCACATTTCTTCCTTTGCATGGGCACCTGCGGGAACTGTTTTCTTTGCGCTTCGTGGTACAGGCACTTTTGCATTTACAAAAGGCTGCCGCAGGTTCCTGAGTAGAAAAATATCACTTTCGTGGGCATAATTCTACCACTTACCGATATTTCCATAATGGCGGTCGAGCGTGACAAGTCTTGGAGGGAGTGAATGTTACTGCGCATGTCAACCCGTGACAGTGTCCCTTTAACAGATACTCTTTTTGACCCCAGTTTAACCAGCCCTGCATGTTTCGGCTCAAATGCTGTAATCACCAGTAACGAAAGCGTACTATAAGAGGTTGAAATAAGAGCCTGTATGGATTTAAATTTAGAACGAAAACTATCTCTGTTTTCCTTTGAAAAGCCACGATAAAGTTCGAAGGCTCTTTAAGTGGTTTCCTTTTTATGTTGCTTTTTAAACGCTTGTGTATGACATTTGAGCGATTTTGATGCGTATAAAGAGTACGCATCGCTGTATTGTAGCTTTCAAAGGAAAAACAGACATAGTTTGAATTTTAAACCCATACAAACTCTTGTAGTACGCTTTGGTCACCTATGGCTAAATTAATGTGAAATGTGTATTTGATAATTGCTATCATCTAGCAGCTTCTTCAGTAATTCGCTGCAATTAAACTATAATTCTGAAACTTGACACTAGAAATATCACGGTCAACAAATAACAAGTGCCACAAGGACGTTGTGAAATTGGAGTCTCATTTCGGCCAAGGTTCACAAAAATAGACCACAGATCACCATAGGGGTCACAGAGCAGCATGATAGGGTCCTGGAAAACATGGATGTCGACTAGGTCGATCATTGTTCGGCTACATGTATTTCCGACATTAATTTAAAATAAGATGAGCTAAGATGACAGCTTGATTTTCTTTGCATATTTCAGTCTCTGGAATTCCCGAATCTTGGTTTCTTTAAAGCAACATTTCCCGATTCCCGCCTGTTAAAATCGCCAAATCCCGTGTCCCGGTCATAATTATAATCCCAAATGTCATCCCCCTTTTCCTTCAAAATCCTGAATCTCGGCCTTGAAATAAGCCAAATCCCGGATCCCGAAAAACCTATTGGGGACCCTCATTAATCAGTAAAATTTGAACAAAAATGCCTAATTTCCAACAAGTGGTGTTGAAATAATATTTTCTCCACAGTCTTGGTGTGTAACCTAACCCTAACCCTAACCCTAAGAAATTAACTAGAAAGCTTGAGAATTCAGTTTTCAGACAACACATTTTTTAGCACTGTACATGTAAGTTGGCACTCATACAATGTGGACCGGAGGGTAACGGTGACAGAAATGTGTCATCAGCGGTAAGGTGATGCTTTGTATGAGGGATCAGAAGTGAGTTTTGCAAGTAATTCTTGCAAAAATCATTCCTGAAATTGTGCGATTGTGTGTTTTGTGTTAAAAGAGAGTGCTTGTGTGATGGATAACCCGGCACTGAGCTGTTTTGAGATTTGGATCTCTAACAATTGATTTCTGACATGATAGGCTCATGCTCTCAGCATGCGGTACAGATCACAGAACTTGACTTTTGTCACCAGTATACTACGGTCCACATCAGTTTCATCCCATGTCTCATTTGTTACTCTTGGCACTTCTTGCCTTTAGCGGAAAGCTTTGCTTTCTGTTAGAATTGCCCAAAGCGCAAGGACAATTTAAGCGGATAGGATTCAACAGATGCACAACACAATGCATGTATACAGTTTGATCTCATACAGTCATTAGAATCAACAACAGATCGATTTGTGCTACAATTGTACACAGGTGCATTTAACTGGAAATATGGCTAAATACATGTAGGACTCCTGCTCCCTGTGTCTTGGGTCGAAACTGAAATGTAGATAAGAAATTTATTGAATAATTAATGAAGACATACTTGTGCATGTAGTGCCACAATACTTCCAGAAAATCTCCATACTCCCCCCACAGAAGGGATTGGGATTTCCTGGGGGGTGGAGCAGGGTTCTCTAAGACCAAACCATTTAAAGAAATGTTTCAAGCTTAAAGAGAATTTCCAGAGGGAGGGTGTCGTTGAAAGAATCCCTTCCATGGCGGAGGTACATGTATGTATAGATGTTTTTTATATTTTTCAATTTGCAAAAAATATTTGAAAAGTTTACCCTTGATTTGTTTAATCTCCCAATTTTTTTAACTAATTGAACTAATTTTCAATCCCCTAGTAGGTGTTTCAAAAAATGGTGATTCTACTGTGCATGCACTGAAATGTTTGAGCTGAGCACGGTATTAATAGAGCTCTACATACATTTACATTTATTCAAGCTTGAAGTTTGTTTACATGTACTAATCATTTCATTACTCGAAGATTTGTCACCAGACAGTAATATGGACAAAGCATTGGCTGACATGATTGTAGATGGTGTAATGGACATCAGAGCTAAACGAACCAAGTACCAGTTTGAGAGTGATCCTGCAACAAAGGTCAGTTCTTGGAGTAACAAGTCTCGATGCTGTTTAATAATGTCCCGTGGAATCCCAATTTTGTTTAACCTCCAAGGGAAACTAAAATTGGTTGGAAAAATCGGGTAGTTTGAGAAAAAGGGGATAAATTTACAGTGTTCAACAGAGGGGACTTGGGGAAGGGGTCCTGTGTAAAATGGACAAGGATGCATGTCCTTCCTTTTAGGAGTTAAAAAAGTGGTTTTGGTACCTCGCAGGGTGTTAGCCACAACAGGCCCACATGGGAGGTTTTGTGGTACCTTTTAGGATATTGAGCTAAAAAGCGAGAAGGACATAAGAACAATGGACCTTTGTGGTGATACCATGGGCATTTTGAATTCTGTTGTTTTAAATTAACTAGTATGGGATGGCAGCCATATCACCAAAAAAGTCCATTGTTTAAGGGGGTGGGGGGGGGAGGTGAGGACTTTTACAGAAGAGTTGTGAGAAGAGGAATTGACCGCTAAAAATAGGCAACAAGCGAAAACTGAATGTTAGCCATTGAAGAGGACACATTTCATCAGGTGCTTATAACATTTCTATTTTGATGACTTAAACAGCACTGCAATAGAGCGAAGAAATTACTTTTAAACTCAGCATGCACATGTTTTTTCAATTATAATAATTACATGTATAATTTCAAAATTAACCCAGAGACTTCACCCGTCCCCTTCCCTGCTCTGGATCAGATTCTACAGTAGTCCACCAACCTCAGTAGTCATACACTGATGGACAATCTAAGATCCCCCAAACCCAGCTATCCTGGCCCGGGTTGTTCGAAAGGTGGATAACACTATCCACCGGATAAATCACTATCCAGCGGATAGCGTGGTTTGTTTTTTCAACACTTGTCCACTGGATAGCGATTTATCCGGTGGATTGCGTTATCCACCTTTCGAACAACTGGAGCCTGGTTTGATTTACATGTAGTTTGTTTCAATTAGTTTTGAATTTCTGTCACAGGAAAAACTCATTAAGGAGTTTTATGATTCAGACCTGCCGAGTGCTCTGAAGAACTTTGAAAAATTGTTACAGACCAATGAGGGAGGCCATGGATTTTTTGTTGGGAAAAAGGTACTGGTGATTTGTTTACATTGTATATTGTCTCTAAATATTTCATGCCTTGAGCAGGTTCATTTAAATTCTCCTTACATTGCCATGATTACTTGTCATGATGGCTTATACTATTGTTACAGTGTAGTTCTGAGATTTTAGCATTGTATCAGTTCAAGACCACATACATTGAAGGTTTAATTGAATATTTTCCCACACATTGTTTTCTTTGTGCCAGTACAATCGTCAAGGTAAGTACTTCTGCCCGCTGTTTTTGCGTGGGAAATTAGCCAGTAGAATCTCGTATGTTTTGAAGCATTTACGTCTACATCACAAGTGTTAATTATTGTTGCGTTGTTGTCATGACAATGCAAACTACAATGCACCTGAAAAATAAAGGTCATTGTATTGTATTGCTGTTGGTGGCCCTATGGTTTGCTAGAGATTTTAAAATGCTGAAAAGTAAAATCAGTATTGATTAATTAGCTTGTTCATTTATTGACTTACAGTGTATTATTGATGATCAACTAAATGATTGAATTCTAATTGATTGACGGATGGACAGATTGACGTATAGACTGCCAGACGGCTGGCAGACAGATTGATGGACAGGTGGATGGACGGACAGACAGACAGGTGGACACTGACTGATTGATTGACTGATAAACTGACTGACTGGCTGATAGACTAAGTGATTGATTGATTGATTGTTTGATTGACTGTGGTTTTTTTTTGCTTGTTTGTTTCATTCTCAGCTAAGCTATGCAGACATCTCATTTTTCAACTTCATGAACAGCTGGATTGCGAAAGACAAGATCAATGGTTACCCAGTCGAACTAGAAGGCTTCCCATTATTACGAGGGTTTTATGAGCGGTTCCGGGATATTCCAGCAGTGAAGAAACGCCTCGAAACCAGACCGGACTCAGTTTTGTAAACATGCATGGCTGTTTACTTGAAAAGTAAACTAACTGACTGGCTGATGCACTAACTAAAAGTAAACATATGATAGCGAGCAATGATATGTGTAGGGATATAGGTAGAATTTTTAATTAAGTATGTAAATCTGGTCAGTAAGAGTCATGCAAATGAATTAAAGAAGCATCTTGCCATGTTGCAAACTGACGTGTGAGAAAACCACTTGGGGTGGGGGCTGGGTGGTGTCGCAATGGTGAAGGCAGGGTGCTTATATTGAATTGGCACCTCCCTCTGATCTCTCCACCCCTATGTTACTCCTGCCTTTACCCCTGCCCTGCTTTACATATCCTCCCTTGAAAGTTAACAAGAGACTTCTGGCAAGTCATTGATCTAATCAAGCTACATAGGGCAGCTATAAATTTGTCTGAAAGTGAATTTGCTGAGAAAGATATGAAGACATGATTGATCATCCCAGTTATACATGTACTCACAACTTAAGCAGTTGTGAAATTAAAGCCTGAAGAAAATTCAGGCCTGAACGGGATTTGAACCCATGACCTCTACGATACTGGTGCAGTGCTCTACCAACTGAGCTATCAAACCATCTGAGAGCTGGTCACGTTGTGACCCGAAGGTGGTGAAGAATGCAAGTGAATATATGAAAGATCATATATTTGAACTGCGGAGAAAGATATGAAGACATCATTGATTATCACAGTTACACATTAAGCAGTTGTTAATTAAAATAAATTTGTCTGCTGTTTTGGTTGTTTATTTACCCAAACATTTAATTGGCCAAATTAATTACAGAGAATTTAGTTCGAGCTGGTTGTGCTGAGAAATGGGCACCTGCTAAATGTGAAATGAGAAAATGTGTAAACCACCCAGCGATATGTACGGTTGTACTAACCACGGAGATTAAATTTAACACTTAAATCGCTCAAGCTATGCCTAATTTTTAGAGGTCATTGGTCTGCCCGCTGTTATCTGCATGTCGTGAAATCAGCATCCCCCAGCATACCCCAGATGTTTGATGTGCTAGTACTGTATGACCAAGGGGGTGAGGAATATGACACCATAAGGGAGGGGTAGGTGGATTTGAGAAAATTTCTATGTTCTTTCTTTACCTTGACTGAAATTATGGTGATGACGACACTTTGAGAAAAAGGGCCTACAAAAGCTGTGTCCTGCCTGCGAAGACGAATGATCCCATTTTGGTTACATTTTTTTCTGTCAAGATATCTTGATTTATATATATCTTAATCACTAACATGTCTGTTTTATTGATCTTGATTTTTTCGAAGTACAGAGGCAGATCCAGAAAATTCAGAACAGGGAAGGCAAAGAAATTACGGCATAGAGCTAGGCTTTTGTCTTGAGCAAACAGAGCATGATTTTTAGCTTTTATCTAAATTTAGCACTGCTAGCATAACCTGGCTGTTTAACTTCACGAAATGATTTCGTTTTGAATACAGTCGAAGCTTTCCCTGCCACTACTCTCGTAAGCGACCAGCTCTATTTACGACCATCTTTGTAAAACCCCGTTTGAACTGTGACTTAAACTTTGTAATGAAAAGCTCTCGTAAGCGATCTCGACTACTTTTGGTATTACCCAAATGGGCTTTTCCTTTGTTTTTAAGCTCTTGTAAGCGGCACCTCAGATTCTTTTACATATTTATTAAATCCGTTTTGAAATCACTGGCTATCCTTGTAATGTGATTGGTTCTCAGCGGTGCGATTTATTCACGGATCGCACTATTTTTTGCTCTAAATCACATCTTTTTCTCAGCCAGTGAGAATGGGACAGTAAAACAAAACAACCAATCAGATTTTAAGGTTTTTTTAAACTCACCAATCACATTGCAGGAAAATAAAAGACAAAAAAGCCATTGTTTGGCAAATTTGGCAACTTGGTTCAATAAGTATTGGTCCTGACCAAAATCTTGTTCCTGTATTTAGGCTATTAAATTGTGCGATTTAAAAATGGATCTAATAAAGTGGTAATTGAACTTTGGGTCGTGCAATTTTGGTCTGAGATCATACTTGTGATTTCAAATCGAACTCGCGCTGCGCGCTCGTTCTATTTTGAAGTCACGCGTATGATTTCAGACCAAATTACACTCCACTCAGTTCAATTACCATTATATATCAACTGCACACTGCGCTAACGGTTCTTGATCAGTTAAAAATTGAACGTTAAGTTTAGCCGTGTTTAAATCAGATATAAAGACACTCATTAAACATTAGCCTATTTTGCTTTTTCTTTATGAATTATTAATTAGTTCTGAAGCTCTCGTAAGCGACCACCGTTACCATGCATGTGGTCGCTAACAATTGTAAGCGACCAGTTTTAGTTAATACCACTCGGCCTCCCTGCACGAGAGCTTCGACTGTATACTTGTTTTCACTTATTCCGTTTCTGAAACTTGTGTTAATAAACAACCTCGCCAAGATTGAGGTCTGTGCGGTTTTTCATTCCCGCGTTATTTGGAGAAGTGTTTCACCCAAATTTATAGATCTTTGTATAGAGACGCCTTGTTGGTGACCCTCGGAAGGACACAAACATGGCGGCCGTAAAGCAACAGAAACATCTGTCATTGACATCATAAATATTCTTGTTTTTCGGCCATTTCAACTTTAACAGAAAGAGAAAACAAACAGCGGTTACAAACATAACAGTAAGGTTTCGCATGGTATATTTAACTTGACGTTTCGTATGCTACAGCATACATCTTCAGAAGTGACGGTTACAAAATATGACGAGATTTAAAAAGACAAAAACTATTGACTTTATACTTCCTAGGAGTAAAGGAGTCCCACTTGGTGTAAAGACCAAGGAAGTATAAAGTCAATCTAATCAGAACACTTACCTATCGTTGCTTACGTATTTGTTCAAAATCCACTTTATTACAGTCCGCTTTATCCGATCTCAAGAATTCCTTGCTTCAAAATGGTTATCCTAAAGGCGTTATTAACTACAATGTTAATGATTTACTTCACAAACATAAGAACAAGCCTTCACCACCTACTCTCACAGTTCCTAAGAAAGATGTAACCCTTGTTTTACCTTATTTAGGTCTCCATAGCGATGCTATTACACGCCGATTAAAATCTTGTGTTAATAAGTTTTATGGTTTCGTCAACCTCAGGGTTGTTTTTCAGAACACTCGTAGAATTAAGTCTTTCTTTCCTTATAAAGATCGTTTCAACCGGTCGCAGAAATCTAAGATTGTTTACAAAGCCAGTTGCTGGGATTGTGGTGCTTTTTACATCGGCAAAACTAAAAGAAGATTACATGACAGAAAGACTGAGCACTTCAAAGCTCTCACTCAAATTGGTCACGCCTCCGCTGTTGCTGAGCATTCGATTTCCACTGGTCGGCAACATCAAATGGGACCATTTTGAGATCTTAGCAAGTGGCCAATGTGATTTACAGTGTAAAATCAAGGAAACATTGTTAATACGGGACTTGAAACCCGCCCTAAATGAAAACGTCGGTAGTGAAAATCTCCTTCTTTATTAATTCACACCGGATGTAGTTTGTTTTTGTTTTTGTTTTTTTTTTCCATTGTTGTCTAGCTAGTTACCAATGCCTCGCTTTAGTTTTTGTCTTTTTAAATCTCGTCATATTTTGTAACCGTCACTTCTGAAGATGTATGTTGTAGCATACGAAACGTCAAGTTAAATATACCATGCGAAACCTTACTGTTATGTTTGTAACCGCTGTTTGTTTTCTCTATCTGTCATTGAGTTTTGCCATTGAAACAAAAAGTTATTATTCTAGAGTTCCGACACATTGGCATTACTTTTTTTTATTTATTTTTTTATCTCTTTTTTATTAAATACAAACACAATACAATGTTACATTGACATTAATACTACTTCGAGAGCAAGAGCTGTTCAGTTGGCAAAAACTCACGCGATGACTCATATTGAACTTGCAAATTCAAACGCACTCTGTCACAAAATGAAGAACGCTATCGAGCTTAAACGTTGTAAAACGCCGAGTTATTAGGGAGTCTTACATTTGATTAAACTAAATTTTCAGTAGGTTTAGTAATTTTCAAAGCTTTTCAATTTTGGAATAATGACGTCACATGAAAACCGGCAATACGCACAACGTTGCGCGACTGACAGGGACCAATAAACGAATACAAATAGAAAGTATACTAGCCCTACGCTTCGTTCTTTAAAGTTCTTTAACTTTCCGCAATTCTGAAAATCACTCCTAATTCCCGTGTAATGTTTTCCTCTGGTATGGCTCATTATTCGTACAAAATTTCAGCTAAATGTACTAATTCTCGAGAGTGCGGTACATTTTAAATACAAATAAATTGTCTCTTTGTGAAGTTGCGTGACGCACTGTGCACATGCGTGCAACATGGTATTGACTCTTTAACCCTGCCGACGCTTTGTTTACACGTTGCTCGATCCGTGAAGAAAAACGTTTCTAGCATGGCGCCAAAATACGTGCTAACTTACTTCAGCGTCCGAGGCAGAGCAGAAACGACGCGGCTGTCGTTCAAAGTGGCTGGTGTGGAGTTTGAAGATAAGCGTTTGACATTCGAAGAATGGGGTAAAGAGAAAGAGCAGTTGAAAAGTGGTAAGTCTAGTGTCACTGATTTGCTGAAACGCCTTGCAAAAGTCAAGCGTCGCGTTTTCCACAGTTTTAACTGAAAGCGCGGTTAAATTCAACTTTTTATGCTTCTCCCCGTACCTTTGAAACTTGGCTGTCGTTAGACTGGAATATCAGACCCTTGCTTTATTTCAAACACTTAACGTGTCATATGCAGCATACATATAGGCCTACTCTGGGACCTTAAGTCGCCGTAACTTAAGGCGACTTTGGGCGATTTAAGGCGACTTAAGGCGACTTAAGCGAAATTGGCCAAAAAACCATTGCGACTTTAGGCGACTTAAGGCGACTTAAGGCGACTTTAGGCGACTTAAAGCGACTTTATGCGACTTTAGGCGATTTTAGGCGACTTAATTTCACTAGAGTGATACAAACCTAAACTTAGCAACAGTTTCTCCATATACTTTAAAATTTTCAACAAAGTTTCTTGCAATTAACCAATATTGTACCAGTCATCTGTTTACTTTTGTATTCACACAAGTCATCATATACTCAAATATCCAGATTTCAAACCATTTTTTTAAAGTGCTATTTAAGATAGAATTACCACCAACACTGAACAGTTACTATTATAAGAATAATAATAACAATAAATACAAGCAAGGTAGCATGAATATTAGTGAAGATATCACAATAAAAACCAACATCAAACAAAAATATAAAAATATAGGAGTGATTGCAGAATACCCAGCCCAGCCATTTACATGTGTCAGTATGCTTTGAAGAACCAGGTATATAACAATAGTTGCTACTCTTATTTAATGAGATGCAAATAAGAAGGCCAGGTATTCTGCAATCTAGCCAAAATATACATTCACAGTGACAAAAATGTAAAATTTAAGAAAAGAGACATGATTTAGCTTGGTTTAGTTACAAATATAATATTTATATATTTTCAATAATTGAAACAACAAGTAAATTAAAATAAATTAATCTTATTTACATGCATTTATTTTACAATGCTTCCCAAATTATAAAAATGGTTATTTTGGTAGACTTATCTGCCATGTTTTTGGCATCTCCACTGTCAATTTTGGCATGTGAGTTTGGCAAATGCATGCCTTTCCAAAGTTGCTCAGTCCTTTTCAGGGACCTAGTCAATTTGCTGCTCTCCTGCCTCAGTCAGACAAAGCATTTCAATACCATAATGAGTACCGCATGCTAAGGTCCTTTGTAAGAACACTTCCTTTCGAATTTCACCAACTACTTGTGTGGCGCCAGAAAGATCCAGAAAACTTTGACGACCCAGTTTATATAGTGAATCGAGGGTTTTTTTTACCACGGTTGATCAGACCACCAGGAGACATGCCTTCCAAGTTTTCACTGCTTTTCACCTGGCACATTACAAATGTCCAGAACGACATTTTCACAACGAAATACTTGAAATTGATAGATACACACCGCCATTTTGATTATCCCAGTAACCCTTGCGCCGCTAACTGGTTTCCATGCTTCAAAGAGACAAGACATCACGCGTGTTTTCGGCCTCAAATTCTCCTGCTCAGTGTTCCCGATTGTAGATTTATTTGAAATCAAACAATTCAACTTTAAGTGAGAATTAGTTTCGCGATTTGTTTTCTTTCTCTTTTTTTTGTAAGCGCCCGTCGGAGTAATCATACTAGCATGTGCGTGACTAACACTCACGTGCGCTTTAACTAAGTCACGTGTTCCAAAACCTGGCGGCCATGTTCACACAAAAATAAAACTTAGCTTTCGATAGTAACAGAAGCGCTGTGCACGTAAATTGTATAAGATGATATGAATACCTGGCTTCATCAAATGTACGAACAGGATTTAATGGGCAAGAGAAACAATTATTATGCTGCAAGTTGGTTCGTCCAGTTTACGAAATTCAAACGTTTGCAGTTGGTCAGTCGATTTGGTCGAATGTCATCATCATCATCATATCCTTTATTTAAACACGATAGGGTTTAAAGCTTAGAGCTTGTGGGGTCGTGTGGAAATAATTACAATATGAAACTAAATTGAAATAGTGATAACATTACTTACAGAATAAAATGTAAAACACAAGCATAAAATGTAAAATACAGGCATAAAATGTTAAATATTTAAAAGCATTTAAAATCTAGGTAGTGCCTTGGCAATGACTGGGCCGACTGTGCGCTAAAATCAAGTTCCTTAAAATAAATGTCCTTCTTCACTTTACGATAAAACTCAGTAAACTGGCCCGTATAGTGGCTCGAGACAGCGTTCCAAAGAATAGCGCCTCTATAGCTTATTGAGTTTTTAAGAAATTTTGAATTAAAACGAGGGACGATAACGTTATTACTCCTTCTGAGGTGGTATACAGTGCGAGGTTTATTTGTCAAATATGAAAGAGCCGCAGGTGCTTCACCTATGAACACGCTATGAAATAATTTAATTAATCGAAGTTTATAATAAAAGGTTAAAGTGTTCCAGTTCGATTGTCGGTATACTTCGTCAGTAGGCGTATCGTGAGGTAAGTTATATATTATTCTGGCTGCTCTTCGGTGAAGTAATTCCAAAGATTGTAGAAGGTCTGTATTTGAACAGCCTCCCCAAACGACCTGCCCATATAAAATAGATGGCAGTATTATTTTAAAGCACAAGTCCAGTATGGCGTTTCGGCTCAAAAACGAACTGCGTTTCAAGAGATTCAGCTTATTTACAAAGTTTTTTTTCAAATCTGTAAGATGGTGTATCCAGGAAAGCTTGTCGTCAATAGTGACGCCCAGTAGGCGAGTGTGTTTTACCCACTCGATCCGTGCCTCTCCAATTGTCACAGGAATTAGTGGCCCGATGTGCGGTTTTCTCATTAAAAGCATAGCTTCGCACTTAGCTGGATGGGGGGTTAGTGAGTTCTCTAGGCACCAGCTGTTCAGTTCAGATAAGGCTCTATTTAACGAAGTGACAGTGTTATCGACACTGTCGCCAATACAATAAACGGTGGTGTCGTCCGCGTACATAAAAATAGAGCCGGAGGTGACAGCCCTTGGAAGGTCATTAGTGTACAAAGCGAACAACGTGGGGCCCAGTACTGATCCTTGGGGAATCCCGCAGGTAACATTTAGCACAGATGAGTGGTGACCATTGACTACGGAAAATTGAGTTCTATCAGTTAGGTAGTCAGTCAGCCATGATAGTAGGCTGCCTTGAACTCCAAATTGAAGGTTCAACTTATGCAGTAGGATGGCATGAGATACACAATCAAAAGCCTTTTTAAAGTCAACAAAGGCCACAGCAACTACTTTGTTGGCGTCGATTGCTGTTCTCCAGGTTTCCGAGAGATGTACCAGCAATAGTTCAGTAGAGTGCCCCTTGCGGTAGGCCCACTGTTTATCTGTTACCAAGTTATTTTGGAAAACATGTCGGACGATTGTATCGGATACACAAGATTCCAAAATCTTGCTAGGAGCACTAACAAGCGATATCGGTCTGTAGTTGTTTATGTCAGCTTCATCATTTTTCTTGTACACAGGAACCAGACGAGCTTTCTTCCAATCGGTAAAGGTTTCACCGAGGTATGCGCAGTACGAGAATAGGCCAGTCAAGGGTGAGACGATGGCAGGCTCTGCTAGTTTTAATAATTTTGGTGGAATATCATCTGGGCCTGCTGGTTTATTTGGTTTAATAGCTTTTAGTTTGCGCCGGACCGTATCCTCGCAGACGGTGATATCAGTCACAGTGGGCATTGAGCCAGTGCAGTCGTTATGCTGTGGAAAGCTGCTATTGGCTCGTCCAAGTCTGGAGCCGATATTAGCGAAGAAGTCATTTATTAAGTTTGCCTTTTCTGTATCATTGACGGCAAGGCTACCATCCTCCCTCTTTAATGGACCAATCCTGTTTCTTCTAACTGGGTTTGTCGCTTCCGCAATTAAATTCCAGTAAGCCGCTGCAGACTTAACTTCAGCTAACTTCTCGTTGAAGTACTGTGCCTTAGCATATCTTATCTGTGATGTAATCTTATTTCTTACTTTCTTGTATCTTGTATAAATTTCTTGGTCATTAGTGCTAACTGCTCTCTTGAACAACTTAAACCTTAAGTTCATCGTCTGATGTCATTGTTTATCCACGGAGAAGAATGACTTCGGACCTTTACGCGCTTCATAGGTGCATGTAGATCGCAAATATCTTTAAATAATTTGTGCCATGCCCAGAGAACATCATCCTTTTCGTCGAAAATCTGAGCTACTTGAAACGGCGCAGCTGTAATATCAGCCCGGAATTTATCAACCTGGAATTGTTTGTAGTTTCTAACATTTATCACATTTGGCGGCGGCCTTTTGAGCTTGAGATTAAGAGTTGCATATATTAGGCAATGGTCTGAAAGTCCCAAGGGTAGGACGCCTTTACGGTTGATTAAGTTGGGCTTTGTTGTGACTATCAGATCAATTAAGGTACTTGATCCTAGTGTAATTCTTGTTGGCTTGTTTACAATGTTTTGCATATCGAAAAGTTGAAACATGGACAGCAATCTTCTCGTCTTGGGATGAATTTCGGACCCAGTTTTGGACCCGGTTTTGGAAGTGAATTAGTAGATAATGACTTATGCTGGATAAAGGGCCAACTTTCGTCACTCGTTTACACTGGGTAAGTAGAGTATTTAAAGGGTAGCCTCAGTTCGGTTCAATTGACTTTGAATTACCATGTTTCAATGTTTTTCTGCCCAGTGTAAAAGTGACTAGAAAGAATTGAGCCTTAATCCAGAATGTCTGCCTTTTTTTCTTTTTTTATCTTGATTATCTGGAACACCTCTCACTGTTTATACACTGTAGGTCTTCGAAAATCTGATTCGGTAACATATTACAAAAAGTAATAAATGAAATTGTTGCAGTATAGTTCTTTGTTATCTCTTTCCATATTCAATATAATTATTTCCTGTTGATAACATAGAGTGTCATCTTTTTTGTTAACTCTTTTACAATTAAATACAAGAAAAAAATTAAAACTTAGTAGAAATAAAAAGCCATCTGTCAGAGAGTATACATCAGATTGTCATTCCTGTTTAAGTCTAAATGTAGAAATTATTCCTGCCAACATGGGGGCTAGACAGGTGCAGGACTATTATAATATTAGCTTTTTCATGTATAAGAAAGCCAGCATAATACAGTAATTGCTGGGTCCTCAGCTTTTTAAAGGGCCCTAGTCAGCCCCATTTTCAATGCCATCAAAATTATTGACATTGCATGTTGAAGTGAAGTCTTATCGCTTTACCGTAAGTTGCGTTCCTGAAAGTATGTCCCTTTATCTTTAGTAGTTTCACAGTGATTTCATTTGCTTAGACATCCTCCGAATAAACTATATTAGTATCACCCAACTAGTGGACTAATGCAAATCCTGCAATTTTTAATTGACTACGCTACTCGAGGACTATTAGTAATAGTCCTCGAGTCCTTATTACTGCCTTTTCTGTCCAACTAGTTGGGTGATACTAAAGCAATTATTAGACCCTTTGCCCTTAGGGGTCACGGGCCAATAGCCCATGGGGCAAAGCCAAACTCTCATATATAAGCAAGAAGGAAGGTGTGGCTGAGTAGTAGTGCCCAGTACCCATTTATACATCTGGATGAGGAGAGGCACTGTGGAGTATGAACACAATGCAATGATCCCCAATAGGGGTTCACTGCACCAACCATTGGGTTACCATGCCTCCTCGTCCTCTAGGTTGGAGTGGAGTTTACTTTGCATGACAGTTGTTAACTCCAATAACCTTCTACAGGGGTAATTTGAATAGGGGTAACCTTTTTAACATTGCATAACTGATACCAACTTAAGGCGACTTAGGGCGACTTAAGGCGACTTCAGGCCCCAGAGTAGGCCTATAATTATCCAGTCGCAACGTACCAGTATCGGACTGAACGTTCTTTTCAAATTATCCTTCGATGTTACTCTTTTGGCTAACATCGCTCAGTGTCAGGAATATAACACGATGAAAGAAAACAGCCTTATTTCGCGCACTGCAAGTAAGCGCTTACATGTACGTTAAAAATAACAATCTTGGTGGAGCGTTATTGAATTTATTTCGCTGAGTCATTCGAATTATTGATCATCTGTCAACCGGAGCTTTGTGTTTATTCAAGAAGCGTTAAATCAAGGGCCGGAGAGAGACGCGATTGGGAGAAGGGGTTGTTGGTTTTTTGCAATTCCCGCATACCATCTTTTCAGTGAAAGAGACTGACCTTTTTAACTGGAGCCATTCACGAAACTCGTTTGCATATCACAAGTTTAATAGCACAACTTTCAATCATGGTCTGATTACATTGCTTCGACTGTCATATATGATGAAATGAATTGAATTAATCCCGAAAGATTTACAGTAATTGTCTACAGAAATTAAATCTACATAATTTCAGTCAAATTTAGCCGTCTCGCTAAGGTTTTAAACGACCTCGTCTTGGACGCGTTTGGCCCGCACGATTCTACTAATGAAGGGAGGGATTGTAGGGCAGTTCGTTGTACGACTTCTTGTCGATGCAGTCGCACATGCATTTGTACGCACCACGTATGCAAAAGCCATACGCGTTACCCTTGATTTTTAGGCAAAGATAGAAAAGCCAGTTGCATTTACGACAGCAGTCGAAGACTTGTTTGCAGACGTATTTCTTTTGGTTTTTTCCTCCCTGCGGCAAAAGTATGGCAGCGGCATCTCGGCACAGCACTGGGTAGTTCTCGTAGCTGAGGTAGTTGTGCTCCTCCTGTTCGGAACAAAAACGATACCAATGTTAATTTTGATGGCTTATTTTTGTGCTCGAGTTGATTCTTCAACATGTTTCCTGCGAGAAGGGGGGGGAGATAGGGAAGTGGAGGGGAATAGGGACGTGGGGGAAATAGCGAGGTGAGGGGATAGGGAAGTGGGGGAGAGGCGAGGGGCAACTTTGCGTTGGATTAGCCGCCCATCTAACGTACATCAAAGAACAAAACCTACTGAAAACGTTGATCAGAGTTATAAAAAAAGTGATTCTTCATATTTTATTCAGCAAGTTTAAGCTCAAAAGTTAGACTGCATATTTGTACATATTTGTACATATCAAACCTCGATTGCTTATTTCATCCTTACCCGCACGTCCTTTGGAAGTCGTGAGTAGTGAAGGGCATCGCAGACTCCATCGCAATCACAGTTGTGTGGATTTGACCTATTCTTTGGGCCATCTTTGTCTTCTAAGTTCTCCAGTTGGGCATCAAAATTATCCGCAGATTCGTCATTAAATGCGGCTATTGCTTCCTCGCGGACGAAACCTCTTGTTGCTACGATGGCCGCAGCGAAAATGCAAAGACTCAACAACAGTGATTTCATGTTGGCAAACTGAAAACGCAACGGGCTTGAGACAACGTCGTCTGTGAAAAGGCAATTGAGCACTGAATGAGTTGGGTGTGGGTTAAAGCTTTTATATGACGAACGCGGAACTTAAGTCGCTTGTCTATGCGTGTCGCTGCCCTAAGACTCTACGTAAGTAAAATTTAATTGACTCTTTACATTAATCATTCCTTTTTTTTCAAACGTGACGATGTATTTTTGAGAAATACTGATCTTTATAACTTTCAGCTTGTGTTAGAAGCAAAAATGGCAACACCCGTATATGTTTGTTGAAATTTCGCGAAAATTGTAGATTTATAAGCTAGTAATTGTGGTAGAAGTTTTGCTTCATAGAAGCATCCTTTGTCTTAAGGAATTTTTTCCTCTTTTTCAGAAGAGAACTGTTTGTGTGTCTAGCATGTGAGATGCCTGATCCCACAACAATACTGGTTTTACATTAGCCTCCTACGCAGACGCTCTTTGGGCTCGTCACGCAATGCGTGACGAGCCCAAAGAGCGTCTGCGTAGGAGGCTAGTTTTACATCTGATGAACTTTAACAGCTTCCTTTAATTACTTCAATTGAAAATCATTGAAGAGTTTAATTTGATATATTTTCGTGCCCACAGGAGCAAATATTGGATAGTTATCGTATATGTACTGTGTTTATGTTACAATCGAACTTTTCCAGCTTAGCGAAAAGCTGGTTAAAGTGAAATTGCTATATAACGAACATAAGTTGCTTATCTGAACAACATTTTCCTAACCTAACAAAATTAGCCTCTTAATGCGGTTTCTGCGGATCACAACAGGAAAAAGAAGTTAGGAATAAGTAATTTTATTCTCAAGAGGTTGGTATGGGGTGTCACGTTCTCGAAAGCCAAACCACAAGTTAAAAATATAATTTTGTATAAAAACTAGAAAAAAGTCTTTTGTTTATCGGAATTTTTTCCCGTCTTCATTTTGAGAGCAATCTGTTTGCGTACGTGTGTTATACGCGGCTTTTTCAAGGACTTTGTTTTTTTACGAAGATCATGACTAAGACCTGATCCAAAGAATAAATAGTTTTCTTGCATTGATTAACTGAAACTGTTTATTTTATTTGGTGCTTTGTTTTGTATATCTGCGAAGTAGAGTAAGGCTTATACGATTTTAGAACGGTTAAATCTGCAAAAATAAATTAACTTATTGTACATCTATAATTCTACTTGTTTCCCTAGCTACTCTGTTGTACATTGTGATAATCGCATTTATTACTCATGATAAGTACAGTGTACCAGCTTAACACATAGAAAAAATGTCAGCAAATTGTACTGAAAATTTTCGCAAAAACCGCTCAGAATTATAGACCTTCGTGTGCTTTACGAAAACAAGACATTTTGTCCGTTGGAATTTTTTCCTTGTTTTGCAAGAGTGGATTGTTTTGGGTGTATACACAGTGATGCTCAAAGAATGATGGTGTTTTTATTTTATATATCAGTCCATGTTTTCGAAACACCTTGCGTCGTCATCTTTGTAAAGCTTTGCCTTAATTAGTCAAATTAAAAGCTATGATAGCGTTTCAGAAACCTTCTATATTTGCCTCCACTGAAGCAAACATCTATCGGATTATAACTGTATTCTCCCTACACTATAATCGAAATTTTCAGATCGAAATATTGTCTTTCAATATCATTAACTTTTCTCAGCTTTTCCTTTAGCTTTGCCTGGGCTACAATTCCAAAACTTTAACTTCACTTATTTTTAAATTACTGAGGTTGAATTAAACACTTTAAAAGTCCTTTTGTTCATCTGAATGGCTTCCTGTTCTTTTGCCAAAGCGACCTGTTAACGTAAGAGTGAATAGACGAGCTGGCCTTTTCAAGGACTTTGTTTTCGCTTTTTTTGCGTCGGATTAGTACACTGATGTCAGTGATTATAATGAAATTCACTGGCACGCTTATAGCAAGAAACAAACCCCAAACTGATCAACAAATACATTGTTTGCTTTCTTTTCGCCCTTCATTGACAACTGGCAAGTTGCTTTGCATCCTTAAATGGGAGGAAAAGGCTTATTAATATCAAAGCCATATCACTCCGCTTTTGTTATGTATACATATAGCTAGTATTTTATAAGTTCCCTTTGTAACGACTCGAGCGGAAAACATCTGCGCTGCAACCACGTTTCAAAGTGCGTTACAGTTTCTCGTACGTGCCTCAATTTTGAAGTTTTCTTTAAGGACTTTTTTCCTTAGTTTTTACGAAAAGATTTAATTTAAGCGACTAAGGCTGCGAAGAGGCTTTACTTGTAAACCAGAACAAATAGTAAGAACGAAATGCAAGGTGATAAAGTTGAAAAAGTTTGAAAATACTCGACTGATTGAGTTCATTGTTTCAGGGGGCGACATAACGTTTTTTTTTTTTTCAAGTTTGCATTTTTTTTTTTGAAGTCTCAAAGAGGTAACGAGCAAACACGTAATGGGTGATAGGTTTTTAAAGGCAGTATTACACTTTGAGCTGATCGATATTGCAAATGACACAATTGAAATCTAGTACTCATATTTTCCTGTTAACACATTTTATTGCATTCATCAGTTAATACAAATTTTAAAAAAAACTTGGTATGTATCGTACTTTCGGAGATGTAATTAACAAACCATAGACTCAACTACATTACAACATAACGAGCGACTAGATGACTGTAAAAAAAAACTAGCCCAAAAAATCTTTCTAAAATCTAGCCAGTTCGTATCTAGCGAACAAACTACATGTAAAGACGGCGACTTCAGTACAGACGGTAGTAGTTCTCTGGGGGATTGTGCTTCTCCAAGCACTTGCACATACATCTATAGGAGCCCCTGTAGCAGTATTCTGCGCCTCCGTGGAAAAACCTCAGCAGTTTGAGGCACTTGGAGTATTTGGCATTGCAAGCTCGGCAGCAGTCGAACAGGTACAAGCAAAGGAATTGGCAATGATACTTGGGTGTCCTCTTGAAGACAACCGTGGAAGCTAATACACAGTTGATTGGCGTGTCTTCGAATTTGTGGAAGCTGGTGTTTACCTTTGGGGAAAAAAAAAATTCAAATTCACAATTTGAGATCTGATAACATCGCTTTAACGGGTCGCAAATTCGTGGACTGAGTTTAAAACAAACTACCCAATTAAACTGCAAAGATCTTTGTAACATTTTCAACTTTCGCGCAAAACATTCTGGTAAAAGATGTGACCATAAAATTGAATGAAAGATTGTGTAAAGTAATGGTCGATCATCTTGTTCCCCTGTAAAATAGATTTCCCTTTTTCTTAATGCTTAACGCAGAGAGGAAAACAAAATCTCTTGAGTGATATTTACCGTAAGATAGTATGGCACGTTCAGTTCTTTGCACTGTGGCTCGCAGACTGACAAACATTTGGTAGATTCGTCGTTCTCGGGGATGGGCGCTACTGCTTCAGAGTCGTCTTCGAGCTGTAGGCTGCTTGCGTCTGGCAGAAGTGCTCTATGCTCAGGACGGAAAAATCTTTTAACATGTTCCTCAGTGGAGAAAGTATTCGCCAGTACAATGGCAAGCGACAAAGTTACAAGAAAACCGACGATCTTCATTTTGGGCTATCGCTAAGCAAATGAGTAGAGCTCGGTAAAAAGTTGTGCTTGCCGCGAGCTTATCTGTAATGAATACAAATCTCTGTTCAAACGATCTTTTATATCACCAGGCAGGAACTATATTTCTTTTGTTATCAATGTGATGTATTATCACTTATTTTGTTCATTCAACCGAACTGACCCTTCAAGTGTTTTTTTTTTTTTTAATTACGTGAAATGACGTTTTCAATCACAATTGATAATATAATTGCTTTAATTTTCAAACCTTGAAGTATTTTGCTTCATCATGAGTCACTGACGAACGCACAAACAATCGGGTCCCTTTTGGAATTGTACATCACGTTTGGATGAAACAGGAAAATTCCTTTCCAGTAGGGTTGTGGTTTTTTTTCTCATTTAAACTTTAAATATCAACTTCGCGAGGGAGGACTAACAGAACAGACCGGAATCTCTAACATTCCTGTATTAAAAATTAACTTGAACAGTACATTGCCACTGACAGAAATTTAATTCAACTGTTTCTGCAGTGGGATTCCCGTCAACGGTGTCAACGAGCTGGTACACTGCGTGTGACGTATCTTATAGCTGTTATTCACTTTATTTTTTTTAAAAAATCTCCGCCCGATATTCGTAGCGTGTGTCTTAAAAAGCTTTCCCCCCACCCCACTTCTACTAATATCCCTGTTCTATTATTTTCCAATCCCCCTCACTCTGACACTTTATGTTCAGGCCCCGTCGACACAACGGCGTAGGAATTTGAAAACGGAGGTTTTAGTGTGGACGGTAGGCCTAACTGGAGAACTAAAGCTGCGTTTTCAAATTTCTCCCGGGCGTAATGTAAACGCTACCTTTTCTCACGTTCGCTTTGCTTCATTTCCCCTACACAAACCCCAACTATTACAATATCCTTTACTCGAGCAGCCTCCAGTTTCAATCTGCATTACTATGACTAGAGACCTTAAGCAAACCACGACGGCAACGGCAACGAGAACGCCACAAAACAAAAGGTTTAATGAGCAGAACAACAGCTGTGCGCGTGCGTTATAATTCTTGGTACATTTCTTCGCCGTCCTCTGTAAAACAACAACGTGAAATGATCAAGTTCCGGGTATTTTGGAGAACGTGAGCGACGGCCGGCGGTTTATTTTTCGTATTTTTATTTGGAATTGAACGCTGGCATTACATATTAAGCTTGAGCAAGTCCTGAGACCGATAGACGCACTGAACAGATCGAGGCGTCTGCGAAATTCGTTGGTAAAGTAAAAATTCATTTTTTTTCTAGGCGTTGTCCTTGGCGTCGCCGTCGTCATTGCTTAAGGTCCCTACTAATTCTCGGGTTGCCGTAACTCAATTACCCCTGTACTCTATGACCTCCACCAACTAATTCCCATGTTCCCTAAACATAGCTTCACCTAATCTAACATTCCCCGTTCTCCCTCCCCCGCCTCAAAAAAGTTCCCCATTTCAATGTATCCCTTAATGTTAGCTCCCCGTAACTCCGGCGCTCTATGACCTCCACCAACTAATTCCCATGTTCCCTAAACATAGCTTAACCCAATCTAACATTCCCCGTTCTCCCTCCCCCGCCTCAAAAAAGTTCCCCATTTCAATGTGTCCCTTAGTGTTAGCTCCCCGTAACTCCTGTGCTCTATGACCCCCACCAACTAATTCCCATGTTCCCTAAACATACGTGTAGCTTCACCGTCTCAATCTAACATTCACCGTTCTCCCTCCCCCGCCTCAAAAAAAGTTCCCCATTTCAATGTATCCCTACGACTTCTAACTAGCCCTGCTATCAACCCCCGCGGGAATCCACGCTACGCCGGCGAAAATTTGAAAACGCAGCTTTATTTCAACGTTTAGGTCTACCGTCCACACTTATCCGTCACGAAAACGGCGCTTTTCGCAAACGCTCTTCGAATTTCTCCGGTGTACTGTGGATGGTGCCAATAGATGTCGTTAAATAAAAACTATTCAGTTATCGTTAATGTTCATTTAATAATTACAAGCTTCGTTAGGCCTTTCATGAGTGTCGTTAGGCCTTTCATGAGTGTATCTGTTTATTTTCTTTCAGCTGGTAAGCTTCCCTTTGGACAGTTGCCTGTGCTTGAAGTTGATGGATCACGTCTTGCCCAGTCGGTTGCAATCAGTAGATTTGTGGCCAATGAACTTGGTAGGTCTTCGTTACAATTATGATTAGCAAGCACAAAATCATAGTTAACAATTAGATTATGAGCTCGAGATTTCTATTTAAACAATAGACTGTTTCTGCTGAGTAACTGACTATCGGCTGATAGTAATGTTGCCCTGCGGAAATTTGATGTTCTTAAAACAAATATTTGCCCGAGAAGCGAAGCTTCGAGGGCAAATATGTTAGTTATCATATGTTAGTGAGTAGTTAGCAAATATGCTAGTGAGTAGCGTAGCCAATCAGAGAACGCCATTCGTGATCTGTGGTCAATAGGATCTCATCCTTGAATAGGCATTTCCGAATTAACTTTAGCCTCTTTCTCAAAGCGAGTCTTGGTGCTCATCCTTTCATATGAAAATGAGATTTCATAGTTACATGCAAATTTTAACTCATTTTCATAGGAATGGTTGTGCATCAGGCCTCGCTTTGAAATAGAGACTTTAGGTAACTCGGAAATGGTCTATTCGCTTGGACGATAGAGATAGAATTTAGTCATTTGAAAGCTCGAGAGGTTAAATTTCTCATTACTTTTCTGCTAAAAGAGCCCCAAAAAATTGCCTCGAATAATCGGAGCGTCGAATAATGAGGATTCGAAAAATCAGAATTCAAACTTTGTTACTAGCCTCATGGTTCGTGTCCTTGTCTCCAAATCGAGCGGTCTGGGTTCGAGCCCCAACCAGGAACATTGTGTTGTGTTCTTGGGCAAGACACTATACTCTCACAGTGCCTCTCTCCACCCAGGTGCATAAATGGGTACCAGCGAATTTAATGCTGGGGGTAACCCTGCGATGGACTAGCATCCCGTCCAGGGAGGAGTAGAAATACTCCTAGTCGCTTTATGCTACAGAAACCGGAGATAAGCTCGGCCTAACGTGCACTTGGCTTGTATGCAGACTTTACCTTACCTAAGATAGCGTCTTGTCTTTCATACAACAAGACCTCCTCTCTTAGCGATCTCAATTTTTACATAGCGATTTTAAAGTCCCTTACTTTCTCTGTTTCTTTCTTTTTTTTAACATCAACTTGCTTTTTTCCCGCTTACTTTAATTCGCTTCCCAGGCTTAACTCCGTCCACCAATTTGGGCAAGGCTCAAGCAGACATGGTTGTGGATGGCTGTGGTGATTTTGCCCTAAAGGTTATCACCTTCCGCTTTGAAAAAGATGAAGTAAAAAAGGTAAGCTGTGATATCTGAGCTGCGCGCTCGTGAAACAGAATATCAACATGAAATGTAATTAGTTGCTACGAATTTTACTTTACGTGAATCCCAGTGTTTTTCAAATATTCCGTTTCCCGAATAATCTCTTGTTGTGGAGATTGGACTTCCGTATAACAGATGGAAATAAATTAGAAAGCTTTTTATACGCATAGCTTTTATTTGTCGGAACAGTGCGCAATCCTCAGCTGAAATCTTGACGAAAGTACATCTGCGCTCGCGTCTAAAGATACCTTCGTTTTTGTTGATTCTCTCGGTTTTAGGCAAAGCTGGAAGAAGAGGCAAAGGCCGCCACTCCAGGCTTCCTCAAGTGCTTTGAGGACATTCTTAAAGCTAACAATGGCGGAAAAGGTTACTTTGTTGGTGATAAGGTGAGAGGGAACGAAATTATCAAGTAAAAACCCTGCAAACCATCTAGCTGTGAAATCTTGTACTACCGAAGGAGCGAAAACCTTTTTATAGAGAATGAAGTTCATATATATATATCAGTTAAAGTCCGTAACTTTCATATCCATGTGTCTACATTTAACCCGATATGGCTTATCATGAAAAATTATTATCAATAACGGCGAAAACGCACTAAGTGAAGTCGGTAACCTAGAACGTTATTTAGTTGCATAATTCATTGCATAGTTCTTTCAAGTGATAAATAAATTTTCGAAAATAAACCCCATCTACAGAATTTGTCTTAAACTTTGCGAAAAGTTGCATCTTATCCTGCTCTTCAAAATAAGATAATAATAAAAAGTGTTTCACCGCGCCGTTTTTGTAAATATAAATATTCAAAACTTAAATTAAGGGTATTTAAGCGGAAAGTCGTACTGTTACTATGGTAACATACAATGTCACGAAAATGAAAACAACACGTTCGGCAATGATTTGTGCAGTATTTTTTTGATACCATGATTGTAGCATCAATTGATAAAGAGTTGTTATAATGACCTATCAAGATCTACATCTTGAAATACGCTGGAAACTGCATTGAGCCACCTTAACATAGCTTGAGCGGGACCGCCCTAGGAATATAAGGCTTATTTGGGGGATTGAGCTCGGTCACGGTAGTTTTCGGCCACATACCAAATCACCTATGCAATGAGTAATCAAGTAACTGCTAATAATTTAAGATCATCAACAGCACCCATATTCTCTATTCCTAGAGAATCAGGCACTTTCCAGCACTCGGCGGCAATGCTGTTTAATAGTTTTCCGATAGCAACAAGAAACATTTTGGATCATAATGTTTTTTGCTGCAGTGCTAAGAAACATTTGGTTGCTAAGTATCAGTCTTAAATTTCACATGATCATTATTGTAGATTTTAATATTTCATGATAAGTTGCATTGTTAAATTTTATTGTTGTTATTACATATTTTTATTAGTTTTTTTTAATTGGTTACTGTATATAGATATATATTTAGATCAGATTAGTATTTTATTTTACAGAAGAAGAGACTCGACCTTGATTGTTCTGGATATCACAAAACCCTCATCCAATAATTGTTTATTATTAGTATTATTATTGAAGAAAACCTGAAAATAGTAATTTACTAAGATAGAAAACACCAAAGAGATAATAATTAACCAATAAATAATTAACAAAGAGCGAACTTGTACTTGGGCCAAGTCTAAACGTCCCCATATAAAGGGCTAACCCATATACGACCGCTCTCATGTGGCTTTGATAGCTCAGTTGGGAGAGCACTGCACCGGCATCGCAGAGGTCGTGGGTTCGAATCCCGCTCAAAACATGAAAAAAATTTTCAGATCTCAGTTCAAGTAGTGTTATGGCCGCACTTGCATTAATGACCATTAAAGATTGTTAAGGATGGAGAAGATTAACGCGGATTACAAATTAAACGACGAAATTCAAGATGCTTAAACTGTGACGTTGCTCCTTTTTCATCCTCTCATGTAGTTTTGGTTCTTTTGGTTTTTTTTTCAGCTAACCTACGCAGATATTGCAGTCTTTGATATCCTAAACTACGCTTGGTTTGACCCTAATGACCCGCTGAGTAGTCCAGTGGAGCTAAAAGAGTTTCCCATACTGGCAGAACATTATGAGCGAATCAAGAATACTCCTGCCATTAAAAAGTGGTTGCAAGAACGACCTGTCACAAACATGTAATCGGTGTCACAGTATGTCTAGCGTGACAGACCATATATGGGCATGCGCGCCCTTTTTGCATCTTGTAATCATTTTCGCTTTAGTGGAACTCAACACGATTAAATGAAGCTACTCAAGGAATACATGTTCTAGACTCCATTTCTCGACATGGTGTCAGAAGCGGGATCCTGAGAAGATACCAGATCCTCCAGGTGAAACATTTCCAGAATCAAGACATCAGTTAATTCAAACACAAGGAGTAAAAGTACAGTAATATTTCAAGCATTCGAGCACATTCAACAACAACATGGCCGATCGATTCAAACCACCGTCGATGGACTGGACCACTCCAGGAGACATACACAAACGTTTCAAACTCTTCAAGCAGAAATGCAAGCTCATCTTCGCGGGGCCGCTCGACAAAGTCGAAGAGGCGAAAAGAGCGAGATTGCTGCTATTATGGGTCGGTGATAAGGGCCTCGAAATTTACAATACGAGCACATGGGCCAACGAAGGTGACAACCTCAAGATCGCTCCGGTTATGGCGGCGCTGGAGGCTTATACTAAACCCCAAAGCAATCAAATCCTCGCCAGATATCAACTGCGATGCCTAAAGCAGGGAGACAGACCACTGGAAGAATTCGTCACCGAAGCACGACTATTAGTAGAAGATGGAGGATACGATCCCGCCGCCAAAGAAAATACTCTCCGTGATACACTGGTATTCGGCGTGGCGTCCGACAAAGTACGCAAAGACGCCATAGCGCTTGGTAACAGCCTAACCTTCAAACAAGTCTACGACCTCGCAAAAGTCGATGGAAGTACTAAAGCACAAATGAAAGTAATTTCCAAAGGTGACGAGAAATCTGATCTCCACACAGTTCAACGAGAATCTGCGTACTACACCCAGAAACCCCCACTGAGACAGAACTTCAAACATCCAACACCGTACGATGACCAAAACCAAAAAGATTCAACTGGAAGAAAGCCTCGTCGACTCCAGTTCAGGTCAAAAGGATGCTTCAGGTGCGGAAACGCCCACGATAGATCAGCAAGTTGCCCTGCCAAAAATTCCAAATGCAAGCACTGTGGCAAGAATGGCCATTATGCAAGGGTGTGTATGCAGCAACGCCTTCAAAAGGTCCACCAGATTGTGAGCAGTCCGGAGTACCAGGGGCAAGACATCCACCTAGAAGACGAGTACCCCATTGGTGATGATTATGATGTGTACACTTATGAAGAACAATCAGAAGAAGAAACAAGCGACACCGAACCCATCACTGTATTCCTCGGAACCCTGTCCTCTTCAAAGGGCCAGCAAACCCAAGAAATTACATTAAATGCCCTCGACAGTCATCCAGACAAGATCTATGCTAAGGTCAAGATTAATGAACACCACGACATGAGCTTGAAAGTAGATACTGGAGCAGATGCATGCGTAATCACTACCACGGATCTCCAGCACTTCCCCTTTCCGATTACCATTCTTCCATGCAGCAACGTTTTAAGAGGATACGGAGGCTCCGAGATAGAAAACATTGGTGCAGCTATTTTAAGGGTCTCCTACAAGAGCAAGTCAGCTTCTATCAAATTCAACATCGTGGAAGCCCCAGGAAGCCCATCCATGCTGGGTTGCCGACAGTCACAAGACCTGGGAATAATATCGGCAAATTTAGACGAAGTTAATACCATTCCTCCAACCAGGACAGTAGCTGAGGCACAACATGGCCAGCTATCCAAGCCCACTGTTTTGGAAGAGTACCAAGATTGCTTCGACAAGCTAGGCTGCTTCCCGGGAGAGAAATACCACATTCAATTAATTGATGACCCTGTCCCAGTCGTTCATCCACCGCGCACTGTTCCAGTACACATACTACCTTTATACAAAGAGGAACTTGACAAAATGATCGCAGACGACGTTATCACTGCCGTGGAGGAGCCAACCGACTGGGTAAACTCGATCGTATGTAACATCAAGGAAACCCCAGAAGGCAAAAAGAAGATCAGGCTTTGCCTCGACCCTAAGGACCTCAACAAGAACATACGTCGAGAGCACTATTACACCCGTACCATTGACGAGCTCCTGCCACAGCTACATAGAAAGAAGTTCTTCTCCGTTGTCAACACCAAAAAAGGTTATTGGCATGTAGCTTTGGACCATGAATCAAGCTTGCTATGCACATTCAATACCCCATTTGGACGATACCGTTTTAAACGGTTACCCTTCGGAGTCAAGCTCTCCCAGGACATCTTCCAACGCAAACTTGACGAGGTATACAAAGGCATCCCCAATGTAATGGGTATCGCCGATGACATTGTGGTATGTGGTTCAACCGAATCAGAGCACGACCAAGCCTTCTGCAAAATGCTCGAAGCCACTCGCAAACACAACGTCAGCCTGAACTCTGAAAAGTTGCAATTCAAGCAGACACAAGTAGATTTCTTTGGACATGTTCTGACCGAGAATGGAATCCAACCAGCAAAAGAGAAACTTGAAGCGATTCGCAATATGAAGACTCCATCAAACATGAAAGAGCTCCAGACCATCCTGGGCATGGTGACCTACCTGAACCGCTTTTCGACAAAGCTAGCCGACCTGACATCACCATTAAGAGAGCTAACCAAGAAGCATGTCCACTTTAGCTGGGAGCCCCACCATCAGCAGGCACTCGATGAGATTAAGCAAGAACTCTGTTCGTCCAAGCTCATCTCCTATTATGACCCAGACCCAACCACGCCCACAATTCTTCAGTGTGACGCAAGCCAGACAGGTATTGGAGCCTGGTTGAGACAGTTAGACCCTCAAGGAAATGACCACATTGTCGCCATGGCATCTCGGTCTCTCACTGAAGCTGAATCTAGATATTCAAATATTGAGCGTGAGTGCTTGGCTGTCACGTATGGCTTAGAGAAGTTTGAGTATTACCTGCTCGGTCGCAGCGTGGCAGTTGAAACCGACCACTCCCCCTTGGAGCAAATCTTCAAGAAAAACATCAACGAGGCTCCAAGCAGGTTGCAGAGGCTACTCCTAAGATGCCTGCGATTTGACGTCCATGTCCAGTACAAGCAAGGGAGATCCATTCCAGTTGCTGATGCCCTGTCGCGAGTGTGCCACAGAAAAGCAGGAAATGAGCGTGCGAAAGAAGACTCTGCATCACCGCGCAACATCCACTTTATATCCACCCCTATTGACCTAATGGCAGTGAAGTCCTCGACAGAACAGGACCGTACATTAAGTCTACTGAAGAGTACCATCTTCAACGGCTGGCCTCCCTACAGAAAGCAATGCCCGCAAGAACTGTGGGAGTTTTGGAACTTCCGATGCGACCTAACCTTAGAGGACGGCCTTGTACTGAAAGGCAGTAGAATTGTCATACCAGCCTCCATGAGAAACCAGGTCCTCCAAGCAATACACCTGGGACACCAGGGAGAGAACAAATGTATCCTTCGAGCTAGAGAATCAGTGTTTTGGCCTGGTATCTCCACTGATATTAGGCAGATGGTGAAGAACTGTGACTTATGTAATAAGCACCAGCCAGCTCAACCCAAGCTACCCATTATGCAACCAGACCTCCCAACCCGGCCATGGGAGAAACTTGGCACTGACATCTTCGAATTCAATGGAAAGAAGTATTTGATGGTCGTCGATTACTACTCGCGATTCCCGGTGATAAGACTCCTCAATGACATGACCAGCCATACTGTGTGCAACCACTTCACAAGCATCCTGGCAGAATATGGCTTACCATCCACTATCATCGCTGACTTTGGATCTCAGTACATAAGCGAAAGGTTCAGATCAAAATGTGAACAAAGTGGCATCACACTGCACTGTAGTTCCCCATATCACCATCAAGCAAACAGCCTAGCAGAAAGAGCAGTTGGTACCTGCAAACCACTCTTGAGAAAGGCACTGGAGGAGAACAAATGCCCTTACACAGCCTTATGGATATACCGCACGACTCCACTTGATGACCAGACCCCATCACCCCACGAGTTACTGTTTGGACGTAAACCCCAAACAACAATCCCAAGCAGCAGAAGTCCACTGAAGTCCAAACACCCAGATAGTGACCTTCACCAAGAAGCCAACCAGAGGCGACAAGAAAAGCAGGCAGTATTTTATGACAGAAAGGCTGGTGGTGACAAAAGGCCCCTCAACAACCGGGAACCAGTGTTTGTCTGGAATGCCTTGAGGGGAATCTGGCAACCAGCAGTTGTGCTGAACAGGCCGCAGCCAACAGAGCGTCCCCGGACCTACACGGTGGACATTCAAGGGAAAATATACCAGAGAACTAGGGAGCATCTCAGACCAAGAAGCCAGAGTGAAATCACTCCCTCAGCCGGCAATACCTCTCCGCCTGTGGGAGCAGTGGCTTCAGTGCTTGACCCCAAAGATACACACATAACCAACGACAGTGCAACCAGACCTCCATCGTTGGCAGAGGGAAATGACAGCACGCCAACACCTGAACAGTCACCTTCAAACCCACCTTGCAGCAAGAACCAGGTCGACCTTCAACCAGCAAGTACGTTCGCAGCTAGTGAAAGGACCTGCTTCCAACCGAAGAGCCAGGTTACCAGGACAGGGCGTGTCACCCAGGTCCCAGCCCGGTTCAAAGACTGAATAGAGACAAACAGAGACTTGCAAATGAAACTTTTCTTTGTTGACATTTGGGTTCATACTACACCCATGAAACTGTTAGGGTTCCTGTTGTCGTTTGATAGACACTTGTTTGATTCAATTAACAGTGATTATCATATTCTTTCTACCGATTTGTTTTTTGCATGTAATTAGGCTTCTTTTATCAACAAAAAGAGGGGGATGTCACAGTATGTCTAGCGTGACAGACCATATATGGGCATGCGCGCCCTTTTTGCATCTTGTAATCATTTTCGCTTTAGTGGAACTCAACACGATTAAATGAAGCTACTCAAGGAATACATGTTCTAGACTCCATTTCTCGACAATCGGCATAGCCTGTGAGATGATACATCAGTGGTTTAAAGTGTATCACGACAGACAAATGCTTAAATAAAGCCCCTGGGTGTCCAAAAAAAAACTGTCTCATTGTCTTTCTTTTACAGTAAAAGTCAGATATATAATTAAGTTCCCCCTGTACAACAAAGCCCCCTTTAATAGTTAAGAAATAGAAAACATGTTCCGTGTTTCTCTCGAGTTGTAGAAACAGGAGGGAAAGTTTGGGAAAACGAGAAATGCGGCAGCTCTTTCGAGTTCTCCCAAACTTTCACGAGTGTTTCCACTACTCGACAGAAACACAGAGAACATGTTTTCTCTATAAAAAATTCCGAAGAAAACAACTTGTTTACTTTGATCATCAAAATGTAAATTCTCTTTGCCCACTCCACTGTTACGTCAACAGCTCGTGCTAGTTCTGTGTTTCCATCGAGTTATATATAAACACGGAGGCGGTATGGCCGAGTGGTTTAAAGCGCTGGATTTGAAATCTGGAGATCCCTGGTTCCAGTCCTTCTCCCTACCGCTATCTGGATTTTTTCTCGGTAGTCCCGAGTTCAACTCCTCGACCGCGTTGTGCAAACTGGTCAACCTCCCACCAGCACTTCGGTTAGCCTAAATGGCGCCTCGGTAAGCCTGAATATCACTGACTTGAAGGTAGTTAGCTCTCTCCCACGTTGTCATTGCGCCACTGTTCGTGTTTTAAACACGCCCACCAGTCTTTTGTTCAAATTTCTCCGACGTTGTATGGACGGAAAACATTTTATGCGTTCTAAGAATGAAATCGTGCCGTTTTCAAATTTCTCCGGGTTAATGTGGACGGGGCTTTATACATGGAAGGGATGTAATAACGGTAAACTGAAAATGTTACGGTAAAACTCGCTAAACGCCCCGATGCGAAGCTAAAACGTTATAGAAGAGCAATGCAAAGACATGATATATATCAAAACAAGTTTTCCAGTAGCAGACTAAAGCCGGCAATGGCTGATATTTGTAGGGGGAGGGGGTGGAGGGGCAACGGGAAGTTACGGACGGAGGGAAAGTGTCAATCTCGTTCCCAGGGCTTTTCCCTTAGAGATTGGGAGGGGGCGTGGGAGAGGCCGGGCGCGTGACCAACCAATCAAATGACAGCTGCAAAGTATAGTCGGTGTTCGATTGCGTGACATTCATTACCGCCTGATACCGGATTATATGTAAAGTAAATATTCTACTCTCGATCTCCACGAACGGCGAATTTCATCTGGGAAAATGTCGGGCTACAAGCTGTACTACTTCGATGTTCGTGGTAGAGGAGAACTCGGCAGACTTGCCTTCGCTGCTGCAAACATAGAATTCGAAGATATTCGTTTGACGAAAGACGAATGGGCCAGAGAAAAAGCAAGTAAGTAGAACATGTATCACATTAATTCTTTCGTTGCATATTGGATCAGCAATGATGGCCTCTCTTATATAGAATAGACCTTATTTATCACAGTTTTAAAGCCATCTTGAAGGGTAGGTGTTTTAAATTTTCCATACATATGTTGTTATTCTTTTCCCGCGAACTGGAGCTCGGCTTACAAGATCGCGCCACTTCGCGGAAAAAAAAACGCATCATAGACGAATGTATGTAAAATTAAAAAGGCAATTTTGCGCTTTGCGCTTCTAAGCGTAAATCGTTCAGGATTCGAATTTTAAGAATTAACTAATTTCCCATCGGTTCGCACGCAAACTAAACTCACTGCAATTTTTGACAACATTGCTCACCTGCGTGACGATGGCTTTCCAAAACCGTGACAAGTTCTATATAGACTTCCCGAAAGAACTGAAGGACTGTGCCATAATTTGGTCTAATCATTTTCTTGCACTGGAGCTATTCTTGTAACGAAATGCGACGCAGTATTGCCTAATTAAATATTCAGATTTTGCAAACAATTGCCCTTATGAAAATTAGGTGTATTAAATTGGGTCACGATTCGTAAAAGAAGCGAAAACACGGATTTTCATGTCGGCCAAACAGGTCACTGATAACTCATCAAACAGTCAGAATGTTCGTCACAATACACCGAATGCAAATATGGCGGTCCACTCGGTCGCCGCCCGGGACGAGTTGTATGAAAGCGAGGCTAGTGAGGCCTCTGTGTTTTGTTTATGCTTCACCAGAAAAGTCTTGCTTCGTTGTCAATCTGTTTTTATTTATTTCGCTTTGCCTACGAGTTTGTTGTGTTCTCAATGCCACCAGAAGAGAGCGAAAAATATTACACCATTCCCCTGTAAGGGAAAATAGTGGATTCGTGTAATTCGTTTAGACGAAGGAAGTGAGTTCACGATCACCGCGGGAACGAAAGTTTGTTGGCTACATTTCAGGTAAGAAGATCCTAAAAAATCGTTTAAATGACAAGCTTATGTGGTGTACTGTCTAGTAGTGTTCCACACGATTTGCATATAGCCAATGCCTTTTCCAAGGTAAAGAAAAGCTCCTATTGAAATACATCCTCTGCCTCAAAAGAAGAAGTTGTTTACGTCTGCGTCCACTCGCACGGAATTGCACAAGACAAATATTAAAGTGGAATCACCAAGCGAATGAACTTCAACTGCCCTATTCGTTATAACCAGCGAAAGGAAATGTCAACGACTTGGAGCTACATGCGATCTGTTACATATTTGCTAAGATCTTCCAGCTTGAAATGTAGCGAATAAACTTTTTCAGTTCCCTGGGCGATCGCGAACTCCTTTCCTCCGTCTGTTTTCCCCTCAGAGGTGAACGGGCAAACTAAAAAAAACACTTTGTCTTCTGTGGAAGATTTCACTCCCTTCTGGTGGCATTCAGAAACACAAAACTCGCAGCCAGGGCGAAATGAAACAGACCAGATCGACGACGAAGCAAGACTTTTCTGGTGAAGCATTGTCAAAACAAAACACAGAGGCCTCACTAGCCTCGCTTTCATACAACTCGTCCCGGGCGGCGACCGAGTGGTCCGCCATATTTGCATTCGGTGTATGATACAGCAATTTCTCTTTTCAACTCCGGAGGGGGGAGGGGGCAGACATGCTGTTGGTCGCCCGCGAGGCTTGGCGAATTTTAGCGCGCTAAGAAAGCGGCGAAACGCGCGGTGAAGCCGCGATGAGCCTAGGAGAGAAACAACGGCTTCCCCGCTCGTTATCGTGACTCCGCTGCTTTGTACGCTCGCGTTCAAATTGCTTAAACCGCCAAGCTACGCAGGCTAAGCTGTTGGCGATTGCGTTACGATTTAGGCCGTTTTATAAGACAATGTATGAGAATGCTTTGAAAATTGCTCTTAAGGCTACGTGTTAAAAGTAATTTAATTAAAATTGGCTTACCTTACGTTTGTATTTCGTTATTTTGATGTCTATGTGTTTCTGGAGGTGGTTAATTAAAAGCCATTTTCGCCGTTTGCTTACCGGGGTGGGGGGTACTCCCAGAAAAATTGGTTTGGGATGTGCAGCCTGCTTCCCCAAACCCTCACCCTATCTAAGAACAAAATCCGTGATTTTCTCTACCCTAGTTATGATAAGATAATTTAGTTTTATCAACTGAGTTGATAATGTGAATTGGCCACCATAAAGAGATTCCAGAGCTGTCGTTTCGAGCGTCAGCCCTTCGTCGGAGCGAATCGAGAAATTGTGGGTTGTGTGTGGTTTATATACAGAAAGATGGAGCTTCGCTATTGGTTGGTGCCTGGCAACGTGAAAAACAACAGAATGAATTAGTTGAATGAAAAGCGTTCGTTGATACCGTGAGGATTAAGAGTGCCGATTTGAAGAATAAATTTTTATTCTAGAGTTTTGCGGCTTTCCGTGCTTTCTTGATGTTAAAGGCATTATGAAGTTAAGGGTTTTTGATGATCGATAATGATGGAAAAGTAGCTTCTTCTAAAAGAGAAAATGGCCAAAAGCGATGCCCTATGACCGAAAGGGCGA
Organism: Micromussa lordhowensis; assembly: GCA_964020085.1. Classification (NCBI taxonomy): domain Eukaryota; kingdom Metazoa; phylum Cnidaria; class Anthozoa; order Scleractinia; family Lobophylliidae; genus Micromussa; species Micromussa lordhowensis. Next base: position 7,820,287 of record OZ026607.1, read on the forward strand.
AAAAAAAACCGTATCCTTTGAGGCCGCACACACCTATATAGCCCATTAAAGGCTGTGGCGGATACAGGATTTTAGAGAACCGGCTGCGAGATACAGACCGGCGATGGCGGTCCCCTGTAAGGCGGTCGGGGGGAGGCATCCTCACCAGGAACATTGTCAAAATTGAGGTCGTCGGAAATGGGATTTCCGGCATTCTGTGGCCAAGCGGCGTGTTATGATGTCTTGTTTTATTTTTAATTTAGGGGGCTCGATGGAACCCCCGAGCCCCGAGCCCCGAGCCCCTCCTCTAGATCCGCCCCATCTAAGGGAGTACCTCCCCCGGGGTTTGCTTTATTAATCTATCATTGTGCTTTTTTCTAGCTGGCCGGTCTCCATTCGGACAAGTGCCATTTATCATTACTCCAGACGGGAAAGTTCTTGGCCAGTCATTTGCGATTATGAAGTACATATGCAGGGAGGCGGGTATGTCAAATATGCGTTTTGTATAGCTAGTTGAAAAGACTAGTGGTCTAATGTATCTAAAGCTTACCCAGAGAAACAAGAAAAGACATCACTGAGTGATATTGCGCTTATTCCAAGTGAATTTAGGCGGCTGACTTGGTCCTTCATGAGGTTAATCAGCGGCGAAACAACGAGTACAATGTTCTTCTCACGAATTGGATCCACACAAGAGTACACGATAGGCAAAGCCTGAAATACAACAGACTTTCCAAATCCAGTTGGAAGATTGACAAAAACATCGCTCTTCGATTCAAAAACAAATCGCAAGGCTTCCTCTTGATGCTTATTGAGGCTATCAAACCCGAAAACTTCGCACACTTTCCTGAACGCATCCTCCGCCATTTTTTCAACACGCGTTTGCGAGAGCTCCACGCACGATTTCTGTGTGTTACCTCTTCGGATATGCAAGGTGAAATGTGATTGGTTTATAAGAGCTGACGTCACGGAAATCGGTCTCGTGGCTCGAGTTCGCAGACGTTATTTTCGGCGCAACCAGTGACAGCCGGAAATACGTCTGCGTTCGCAGGCTAGGAAAGCACTGATGTCCTCAAATTCTGTCAGTATTCACTTATAACATATAGTACGCTTTGTGTTGATATAAGTTGACCCTTTTGCTCCCAAGAATTCAATATGAACTGAACTGTCTGCAATACATTTCTCATTTTATTAGTTCTGATAATTTGTTGTTAAATCAAACAAGATAGCTTATATGTGTTATTTGTCCTATTTACAACGGAACTATAACTACATCGTCTGTGATCCAGGGATGGTTAGTCAGAGTGCAAAGAAAACAATAGTGCCTCAAAAAGTTGCCTAAATCTTAACACAACTATGGGCTTATGTCAGGAGGACGTGAGAGCTTTTGTAAGTTTAAGATTTATCAGGCGGGGACCGGCTTTTCATACCAGTTTCAGGCGCGGATCCAGGATAAATGGTGACTGATTTCCGAAACGAGTGCCTTCTAGAGGAGTCTAGCGCCGTGTTCCCTTAGGAAATGTTATGGATCTTTTTATTCCCCCTTTCGAAAATTCTGAGTAATTCTGAAATATCTGACCGATTTCCGTAAAACGGTGGAAACCGGTGTGGATCCGCGCCTGCGTTTTAAGCAATAGAGCAAAAGTGAAAGTGATACTGAGTAACCCTTTCTCTCACTCTTTCGTACTGGTACAGTTACATGTAACATCTTGCCCTGTCCAGAACAGTGAACCTAGCTCTCTACATCAAAATAAGATAAATACAGTGTGTAATTACCGTTTCTATCTGACCTAGTATGTTTGGTCTTCGTGATTGTTCTTTTGCAAGTTCTCGTTGAAAACTCGATGAGATAGAGTAGGTAAAGTATACCGTCAAAACCATTGGCCCAATAGGCCGGCACTTATAACCGGTTTTCGTATTATGAGGTAAGTAAGGGTATTTCCAAATCCATCTTGCCCCCATGGATGGGATGCTAGTCAATCGCAAGGTTAACCGCCAGCATTAAATACGCCGGTGCTCATTTATACACCTGGATGGAGAGGGGGGCTGTGGGAGCAAAGTGCCTTGCCTAAAAACACAGCACAATGACCCGAGCCCGGGCTGGAACCCAGATCAAACGATCGAGAATCCAGTGCACTACCCATCAGGCCACCGCACCTCCGGATGACATAACGGACAATAATTTGTTTGTTTTCAGACAAAATGGCTTTACTTGTGAATAGCTAGAAAATCTGTAAAAGAGATAGAATGTTGATGTTTTCCCACACATACACCCGTGGACAAACAGAAAATTGATCGATTGAAATTTACCTGGCCTATTGTGCGACAAAAGTAATTATGTTTGACTATCCAAAAGCCTCTCCGTCTGAGGACGCAGTCACTTTTTTAGTTCTTTTTTTAGATTTCTTTGCATACTTCGTAATCTACAATAAAGCATGTACAAATCATCTTAACCGTACTGGATGGAGTTTGATTGCTGACTGTCAGGGCTTCTGCGCCAAAAGGCGGTATGATACTCAAGAAGTTCAGGAACAAGATTGTGTACGAGAACCAAGAGACAGCAACGAATTGCAGGCTTGAAATAACAATAGGTCATTTCCGACTTACCTTGTACCTATGTTTCAAAACAAGTCTTCGTGCAAAACCTTTCATTTGAAGATGAGTTTGATTTGCATGAATATGAACCTGTAGGCAGAACACATTTTCAAATGAATAGTTTCTCACGAAGACTCATTTTGACCCAGAGGCAAAAGGGAACTAGGAAATGGCGTTACCGGACCCTCCATTCCGCAGTCAAGGTAACTACCACTCACAAGAAAACTCCAAATCCAAAACACTGACAGGTTGGATTTGGTTGTTTTGAAAACAAATCGCAAACCGGATAATTGTCCATTAAAGTGTTTGAATCTAGATAAATGAACGTCGATAACGTCAGCCTGTTGGTGAATGCATTGGTACAAAACAGCTGATTCTCGTAATTTCAAGACGTTCGTTTGCCATATGAGTGAGACAAGGATCTTATCATCGTATCCATCAAGATTTAAAAATTCTCGCCAAACATGTGCCTACATATATCAGATTTCTAATTATTTCATTGCAGTCAAATCTCCTCACTAACTTGGGGAATTATCTAACGATATCACAAAAGCAAAGCTTTTTTGTCAAGTCACTTCGTTTCATTAATCAGGTCGACTGAGGCAACGAAAACTTTTTCACCAGTTGTTATTATGTTGGAAAATAAAAATAATTTCAGTTGACCAGCTCAGTGTTTTGTACAGTTGCATAAATAGCGTTTAACATGTAACCGGTTAGAAGGTATTCCCATCAGAAAATAACCTCTTTAGTAGCAGTTGCTAAATAAGCTTACCTATATAAACATTCGTGTTTTTACTTACGTTTAAGCAGGTAGACAGTGTTTATTTGTCAATATATTTCTTCTCTCCTTAAAAAATCGCTTGCTACTTACGTTCTCAATGGTGCATAAAAGTTGAATGAAATTGTTGACCTGTTTAAAATGTTTTCGATTCTACTAAATCAAATTAGTCATAAATAGTTTGCAAATTGTCGCACACGTTACAACGCTGAACAAAAAACTGATCACTAGCTGAATCTTGAATAAAATATATATTGCATTGAGTCAAAAATCTTCGATTTAATTTAGCTGTAGGATCATACTCCAAATAAACAGTGAATTGGAATGATGACGATGTGAACTGCTACTTTTTTCCTTCTGCAATTAATTCTCCATTGTTCTGTTGTGGTACATACTATTTCCCTGTTGACTCAATATTGACCGATTGAGATAACCACGGGTACCTTCCGAAAAAAAAAACTAATTAGTTTTCAGAAGTTAAATAAAAACAACTTAGAGAAAATATAAATCGGTCAATGAGTTTGACGGACAGTTTCTCTACAGATGTTGAAACACTATTTGAGAACAAAACTAGTTTCGATAGAGGAGAACAGTATGTTTACACTGTATCAGTAAAGCAAGCGTAAAAGTCTTGCCTCTAACAGTAATTTTCTAACATAATTCAGTGTTTCTTAAATAGGCCCTAAAACAAAAAAAAGACTTCACTTTCTTTTGCAGAAAGCAATGTCTATTAGCCATGACCCCATTGACCAACAGCAACAAAAATAGTCTCACTTTGACAATTAATAAATTGAGAATTTCACCGGTTGGACACTAAATTGCCTGTAAATAGGAAAACCAGCGCGATTTTCCAGTGCTTGACGCGATAAATATATCCATTCTTTTTTTTATTGCAAGCGATTTAAAGGTATTAGAATTCCTTGAATTGATCCGTAAAAAGGCGCCAGTTGGAAGTAATTATTTGCAAACAAGTCCCTAGTTATAAATTTATACAATCGATTTATTGTTCTCTGCTGTTTTGACGCCTCCCTTTTAACACTAAGTAGTGTTGTCCAGATTTGAACACAAATGAAAGTCAAAATGCAGTAGAATTATTGAGTAAATATGAAGTTTTCTAATGTTCTCGGACTTTCCGCATCGTTTTTCTTTAACACGGCAACGAGAATCTCCTTCATTCTTTTTTAAACTAGAGATCTAAGGCGTCATTACAAAATCTGAGGCTTCCTTTTCATGGGGTAAACCACGAAAAAAGGTCGAGAGTTTTCTAAACTATATCACACAGTCTGACACACAGATCAAGCTGACGAAGAATCACGGGCGGGTTAGTCAGAAACAGCTTGACGTTAAAACTCGGTAAAATGCCAAGGGGCACTTAAAAATTTACAACATTTATCATGTTTATCGTCCACGAGACATGCTACCACAAGGCCTGTAGAGTGACCAATGAACCGTGTGACGGCGCATTTATTCCGAAACGGTGGCACAACCACTTTAAAGATTCGCGCCCTTTTTGGCAAGGCGTGAAACGTCCGTCTTGCCACCCGCGATTTTTTTCCCGCGTCTCAGTTAGGTCATATTACATAATGACCAAATATCAGGTGGTGCTATTGACTTTCGCACAAAACATCAATTTCAACCAACCAGGGGTAAGTATACCGTCGCCATGACAATTGAGGAAGGGACCAGATGGAGTCTCAACATGACATCAATCCGTTGGCATGGCATTACTCACTGGTCAGGAACGAGGCGTTTGTTAAACTGCCTCCTGCCGAATTCTACCCCGGCGGCCCGAGGGTGGAACAAACCAAACAAAAACCAACCATCCATGTTAGTTTCCTTGGGAGACAGGACCAAACTCGCAATGTGAAGGGGTTGAAAGGAAAGCGAGGCGCCCGTAGAGTAGTTTAGATGGAGGAAGCGAGCGATACACCCTTTTATCAAGATGAAGGGATTTCATCGCACATTATTTCGCCGTACCTCTTCGACAAGTCGACCCTGCACTTGAATTTACAACCTTTGGCAGAGGATCCCAAAATTGGAGATTTAAAAAAGCATGCAACGCCCTCGGAGCTCCGTTCACCGGACCTGGGTCTGCTTAAGCTGGGTTCGCCCGAACTGGAAAAAATGATCATGTCTTTGCAGGGAAATGTCACGGCGGGACAGAACCCTAGCTCGCTCTTTAACTCGAACGTTCACGCAACGGTTCACACGGATCACGATCACGAACCGTATTCACGTGGATTCACTGATGCGTTGCAAGACCTTCACGATCGACAGCTCACAAGAGATTCTTCTCTTATAGATTTAGCAGACAATGCGCCGGAGTCTGCGGACCCATTTCTGGGGCATACCACGGTGGGAAATGCATCGTTTTTGGCAACGGTACCTGCGTCCACTTTACGGTCTTCTGCGGAAGGAGTTGTTTATTCTTCAAACTCTTCGCGCGTGGAGGCAAGCGATTTCTTTGCGAGCAACGGAAATGCTTACTCCGCTCCAGTAAAAGGAGGTACAATTTATCCTTATTCTGCCTCTACTGCGCCGAGTTACACGACCTTATACTCGTATCCATCGGAAAATGCTCCGTATTCTACCTATCACGATTTTAATATAGAAAACTCGGCGACACTGCGGGCTTTCGCTTCGTATAATAGCGCGCTCGCGCAGGAAAAACCGGAATTGTCTGGATATAAACTGGAAAATCAAGCGCAGATGGTTTCGGAACACGGAGCTTTACAACCTATTGATCTGGAAGTCCAAGAAATCGTTAAACGCGAGAGAAAAAAGCAGAGGAACAGAATCGCCTCGTCCAAGTGCCGCAAAAGAAAGCTGGAGCGCGAGGCGAGGTTGGAAACAAGAGTTAAAGAGCTGAAAGAGCGGAACATTGAATTGAATGCTGTTGCAAATGCACTCAAACAGCAAGTCTGTGATTTAAAACAGAGAGTCATGGATCATGTGAATGAAGGCTGCCAAATTATGCTGGCTCACCAATCTCAAATGTAGCCAACAGGTAACTTCATTTATTTCCAGGTAGGTGTTGAAATAACAGTTGTTGACATGCGAGCTAGACAGCCGTAAAATCACTGTATCAATCAAATACAAACTTCGCGGGTAAGTCTATTAAATTTAAGGCTCACAGGAACATTTCAAGGTTTCTTTACGCTGCCTTCGGTTAAATAAATATCATTGATAAATATGTTTTCTCTTTTCTTGCAATGGGACAGATTTATTAACTGTCAGGTTGCTTCAATTGGAGAATTACCTCATCAGAGAAGTATATATAAAGAAATTCACTGTAAATAAGCTACTTCAAGAAACGAATAATTTTAGATTTCCACTGGGAAAGACTAAGAAGTTTATTCCAACATCATAAGCTTGGTTTAAATTGATCATTTATCCATCGGATAATTCTTCAGTAGTAGCGATATGTAACGATTCTTATTCTAACGCTTTTGCGCATGCGCAAAATAGAACACTTCTCGCTTAGCCACCACGAAGACTCAAGGGAGCGAAAATGGTTTCCTCAGTGTGATAATAGGTCATTTTCGAAATTTTAAATTTCCTACTTCTTTGTTGAGACTCAACGAAATTACAAGAAAAATGTCGACTGGTTAAGAGAGATATCTCTGGCCGGGCCACGTTGATATCTTAATATTGCATTTCATCTATTTCGTTTACTTTTCCTGTAAGCCCCCTAAAGAAATAGAATCATAAACAAGCATTTGGCTTCACTCCCGCCCTATTCAAGGCCTGTAGTATTGCTTGCCGTTTTTACTTTCTTTCCTTTCATCTCCGAAACTTGCTGCTTTGTGTTAATCCGGTAGGAACAGTAATTAATGAACGTGAAGGGAACTTCATAGAGAAAATACAGAATTTCGATGATTTTTTTTTTCTTTTAGCACTTAACGAGAGAAATTGAAATTAAAACAATTTACGGGGTTGAAAAGATTAACACCTTTTATCCTGCAATTAGTTGTCATCGCCCGCAGTAGAACCGAAAGAGGAATCCTTAAAAACAAAAGATCCCTCGTGTAACAACGCAGTAAGACCGACTTAACCGACTTCTTAACAAAGAAACATTTTTCTCCCTTGAGTCTTAGTATTAGTAAAGTGCCACGCCGTTGTGACTCTCGATATAGTTTGAAATAAGCCATTTCCTCCGAGTCGCTTCGTACGAAAGCATTCCTATGAAAATGTGTTCCCACAGATTCTTTTTCATGGAAATCAAATTCATTTTCAAAGGTTTTGCATGAAGAGACTCGTTTTGAAACAGAGGCAAAACGTAACTCGGAAACGGGCTATTCATTTTTGACATGGTCTTGGCATCTGTATATTGGTTTACTTATTCTTGACCAATCAAAACTAAGCAAATCTCAGTGGGCTTTTGTACATTATGCTAGAAACATTTTTAAAGCATTTAAGAGAGACTTAAAATAAGCCAGCTTTTTAGTGGCTTTTTCCGGGAAACTAACATTTGAACCACGTGCTCTCCGCCAAGATTCGAAGGAAGGAAGAAAGAAAAAAGGGGAATGATCTACCCCTTTCTTCTTTCTTCACGCAACCCGACATGTTAACATTTAAACCATGTGAAGAAGTTAGAGGCTTTTCTATCCAGATAGTAAAAAAAAACTTAGTTTTACTTTAGTTCTCCGGACTAGTCGAAAACCAGCAGAGGATTGCAGAGAGATGGGAAATGTGTTCTGCTAGGAACAGTCTTTGAAACACTGTAAAATAACATATCCAACTAGGCTTGTTTTTCTGACATCTTAGTAACTTCTTCCTGAATAATGCAATGAATAGCTACAGAATCTAGAGTATTAGGCAAGAACAAACCCGAAAGCCAAAGCATGAGGTACAAACGTTACTATTCAACAATTTATCAGAGTCAAACGGAGTGGCGCAATGGCATAAACGGTCGCTGATATTTTCTTATTGAGATTTTGGTCCGAGCAGGAAATTTGCACACAATTTATTTTTGCTACGATTGTAAATAAATTTCAAAGGTTTATTTTTGTGTTGGTTTGAATTACTAGCTGATAAAGAAGCTCTTTGCTTATAGAACTATTTTTCCTTACAATTCTCTTGTCGAGAAATTAATATTTAATTAATTCGTGTTGAAATTCCACAAACAAAAGAGTTTAACTATTTAAACGTGTAATGAAGAGCATTTTAAGGAGCTACGTCATGGTATTTTAAGCCATTTTTGATGAACAGTATTGCTTTCAAATTGAAGAGGGATAAAAATAGTTTTGTAAGGTGGCAAACCACCAAAGGAGATGCTATGAACCGAAAAAAGGAGGGTTGAACAGGAGGAAGGCCCGGGGGGGGCATCCCATATAAAAAGGACGGAGGTGCTCGTCGGAAATTTTGAAAAGAACTCCTAAGAGGAACCAAGATCCTGTTTTGTGGGCGTGGCTTGAAATGTTTTCACCCCTAAGAGGTACCAGTTCTAAAACAACACATTATCTGGCTTTTTTTGACTCAATACCCCAAAAGGCACCCCAAATGCTCCCGCTGTGGAACTTTTTATACTAAACATCCTAAGAGGTATCAAAACCGCCTTTTTAACCCCTAAAAGGTACCACGTGCACCTCGGTCCTTTCTATATTGGAGCCACTCTCGGGGGAGAGGAAGATCAAGAAGTATCTGAAAAAATAGGCTAATTAAGATGCACCTTTCTTGAAGAAACCCCTTTAAATGTAATACATCCTGTTAAGATTGAAGATCTAGCGTTGATTCTTAGGCAAATGGGGCATAAATTACAGTTTTGTTTTAAAATCTAATTCAGATTCTAATAACTGTAACTTAACGAGGAAAAACTATTTCTCATGCCGGCATGGAAAGTACTCTGCGAAAATTTGTGACGCAATTTTTTTCATGTTAACAAGATGGGATGTAAAACTGTTAAAAATCCCTATTGAAAATAGTTAAGGAGGAGGGAGAGTACACAGGCAATAGTTTAATTTGAAACAGTTTAAGATTACATTATAAACTTAATGCATAGTCTAGAGGGAAACAGGCAGTTTTGTTTCCCCGAGAGTCCTGATGTTTCCTGAGACGAAGTCGAAGGAAACATCAGGACTCGAGGGAAAACAAAACTACCTAGTTTCCCGACGGACGATAGATTAATTGTTTTGTTATATATTTAGATTTTCCCTTAAACAATCATATAGCAACGTGCTGTTGTACTCAGCGTGCGGGCAACAACTGCGAAATTGTATCCCGGCCGGGATACATTTGAATTTGATCAGGGGCACGTGACCAAGAATCAACTAATCACACTGCTCGTTTTTTTTAGTGAAAGTCTGGGTATATAACAATAGCTAATACTGTATGCCTGATGTAAAGCTGTATTACGTGTAACGTCATTTTAATAGATACTCACTCTCATATATCATTGGTAAAAAATAATCGATTTTTTGTATTTCATACACTTAGCAAATATTCCCAGTATACTCAAAATCGGACAATATATAACACATGTCCTTTAGGTCACTTAAACCACAAGAAGTTATTTAAGAATGCGTTCCTTTGGAATGCCCTGGATCCGACATTATTATCCATGATTGGTCGCGGTACATCAAAGAAAGCAAAGACTCCACTCTGGACAAGTATTCTTCGATTCCTTTGATGCACCACGATCCAAGTGGTTTTGGAAAATCCTGATCCAGATCATCCTAAAGGGACACACTATACAGACCAGATAACTTTTTACATAGAGTCCAGCTTGCTTTGATTTTACTTTAGATTTAGGGTGTCAGAAATGTTTACCCTAAAGTCATCTATTAGCTTAATAGATAGTGAAACGCAAACATTTGTGTAAAATAGTGGCTATGGAATAACAGCAATTGTAACAATTCAATGGTATCAATAAAAATTCCAGGCTTGAATGACAAGTGGATACTATCAATCTAAGTCAATCCGGACCAGTCCCTGAACTAACTTTTTCCTGCTCTCTTCGGGAGTTGAACCCAGGTGGGAGAAGAAGGTGTTTCTTTCTTCCCCCGCCTGGTTTCAACAACCGTCAGCCGTTGTATAAAGGGGCCCGCGAGAGCTTAGGGAATAGACTAAAGTCAATCCAATGCCTCAGTAAGTTCTAAATCACATGAAGAATCGCCCCCAGCTCACTTTTCTAATATGTCCCATCATTGGTAAACAATAAAAATATAAAAATCCACATAAAAATCACATAATTATTGTGGGGGTAACTTTCTATATTGCTATAAATTCCTGTTTAGAGCTATCCTTACGCTGAATTATGCAAATAAAGTGTTGGACATGGTGCAGGAGTTATTCGCTGAATAAAGTTTTGTTTGGATTATTACATCTGTTGTTTTTCGTAGAAAAAGAAAGGCATATCTTACATTTTGCACTCTACTGTGAAAGAAGAGGAGCATAAAAAACTAATTCATCCTTACCACTTCTGTCAATGAATACCAAATCAAAGCACGCGCTTTCACACAAAGTGAAACGCGTGGCGGAAAATAGCAAGTCTGTTCGTGTAGTTTTGATTTAAAAACTTCAGGTTTTTCAAACGAAGGCAAGATTAAATAAGTTACAAGGCCTTACGTTCAAATGTCTATTAGACATATTAGTTCCGCATATTTTGCTGGCCAGGCAATTCAACTGAAGGGGGAAACAAATTTATTATTTGCTATCAAACTAACCTTGAACACGGAACACTTAAGAAACGTAACCTCTGTTAACGTTCAAAAGCAAACATGCATTAACCTTTTACTTGAAGCAACGTGTCTTTCAAATCCTGTAAGGCTTGTGGTCGACCTCTTTAGGGAAAACCAAACATTTTTGAAAACGTTCGCGATGTAAAATGCCAGTTCACTTACCTATCAAGGCGACGTCTGAGTTGTTTTCCAGACATTTTGAATTCCAAGGTTATTTCCATAGCAATAGGCCTTTTGCAACAAACGATCACATGGTACAAAATCCGCCATACTGGAGGGCAAGCTCATTATTATTCCCGCACTGGGACGTTAAAACAAAGAGACCTCAACCAGTCAAGCTTGACTGGCCTTTGTTTTAATGTCCCAGTGCGGGAATAATAATGAGCTTGCCCTCCAGTATGGCGGATTTTGTACCATGTGATCGTTTGTTGCAAAAGGCCCATTCTTATCTACTCCTTCCTTCAAACGACACAACAGATAACAGAAAATCCTTCTCCTGACTCCAGGAAACGATAAACTTCAAGGAAAACGCGCTGAAAGTCTCGCACTTCCAACTGCAACAGAAATGTTTTTTCTCCTCGCTTCGAGTTGCTTGGTAACCTCCAATTCCATGGTAACAGATGACGTCAATGACGTGTAAAATGACGCACGACAAATTTCACGCAACTTCAATCCGAGTCACAATCGGTTCGCGCAGTTTTTGAAATTGAATTACTTTTTAATTATTATTTCTTTTACAAATGAGAAATAACACCGCTTTGTTAGTGAAATCTGGCCTAAAAGAATATCAAGGATAAAACGTTCTTTTTTTTCTTCGCGAATTTTTTCCTATACTCTTTTCCGTCGTCTCTTTCAACATCAGGTAGATTACGTGACTTACACACCATCTAGAGCCATGAGATATCTTTGGAAGGTGTTTAGTTGTCAAACCAGTCGCCAAACATTGTTTAAGATAGTTTTGGCCGTACATCATGGTTACCTACTTATTTCGCTCTTTATTCAAGCCACACTTAAACGTATTTAAGAACCCCCAGACTTGTAATTAACTTCCTCACTTGTCGCGAACGCAGCAGTTGGTCGGTTCATTCGTATAGGCCAACTCACAAGCTAAGCAGTGCTCTACAACAGAATAATCGAGCCAATTTTCATCCGCGCAATTATTTTCTTGACTAATTTGAGCCTTGCGGAGCACGTAAATCAGCCTTTCGCTGTCTTCCTTATTAGTTGTGCATTTGTTTCCAAAGCTATACAAAGTCGCGTTTTGCTTCTCATTGATAAAACTGGAGTAACAGTAACAACCAATCAACGTGAATCGAAATCAAAATGGAACTTCTTACCATAAAACTGCCTGCCTCGAACCCAGGCGTTTATTTTCCGCCCAACGTGTATCTAAGATGCAAAGTATCAAGGGAACGTTAAATCTTGGGCCTCTAAAAGCTTCCCCAGTGGAACTTGAAAGCTTCACCATAGAAAAAAGGGAGTCTTTGTGCTAGAGGCAGATGAACCGCGCGTGGAATGAAAAACAGCGAGGAGCTATTAAAACGTCCGTTTTTCGCGATCGAGCGCTAATTTGATGCTGTTTAATTTTGTCTTGTTTTACACCAAAACTAAATTAAATTTAATTCTGAACCCAAAGTAAGTTGATGGTTAAAAGAAACGTTTTCATTTTCTTCCCTAAAGTTCAGTATATTCATTTTATAATACTTTTCCCATTTATTTATATTTTTAGTCATTTACTTCTTATCCATCTATTTATTTATATTTCTTTATTTCTTTATTTATTTATTTATAAATATATATGGAATCTACTATATAATTTTAATTATTTTTAAACTGATATGATGTTAATTTAGCTATATTCTCTATATAGCTTTTATAGTATTTATAAGCGCAATACCTGTAAACTAGCAAGTGAGCTGTGGTAGCCCTTGACTCTTCATGTCTGGGTTGTACCGGCTCCGCGCCCTTACACTAAGCGTATTTACACATCTTATCTTATCCTATTTGTTGATTTGAACTTTCATTTGAAGCGAATTTCAATTGAGTGTCGAAGATAAACGGGCAATTACTACGCAAGTTTCAAATTTCAAATTATATACCAGGAAGCGTGGCTCAATTCATAACGAACATTCCACTGATGAAAGACTCAGTCCCGAAACATCTGAACATTTTTTATACTTTGGCACTTTCAGCAACATTCTTAACTTTTATTTTTCCTTGAAGTAACAAGTGCCACGCAGCATACTAAGTTTTTAACCTCTTTCATTAGATAATTGGTAAATAGCTGGTTTGATTTTGGTTTTGAGACACTCAATTGAAAAGCGCTCTATTTATTTATCTATTTAATTGTTTCGTTAGTTGTATTTTTCAACCAATGACTTCTTAGAATGCATATCAGTTATTATTTCTGCACCTGTTTTAAAACAACATCGAAAACGCTCCGAGTAAAATCAAAAAACGCCCCGACTTTTAATACATTCAAGCGTGTGATCAAACCATTTTAAAGGGCCAGACAAGATACAACCTAAATACCTTAATACTTTATATCTATCTTTTGCTTAAGCACACTTATATACTTAAAATTAATACACGTCTTCTTTCTTTATTTATTTTTAAATGCCGGCTAGTATTTAAATTGCTCGTGGGGGTAATCTCTATTCCTCATGTTTTGTTTCTCGGAGACTTCCCCGCCACAGTCACTCCTTCCAAGTTGTATGTTCATTTTAAATTTAATATTAATTAACATTTGTTATCTTTTCTATTCTACTTGTAAGTTATTCTGCGAGGCAAGATGATAAAATAAATAAAAAATTAACAACTCACCGCCGTTTTTAATGTATTTGTAAAAATAAATATTATCCAATGGATTTTCTTCTGCTACATTAAAAGAACGTGAATTGAAGCTGTATTTTTTAAACAAGCTTAAATTAAAAATTGAATCTCACTTATGCGATGTGAAAATTAAACGTTTCTTCTACCAAGGAGCAATTAGACATTCCCGGCGGCGGTGAATGAACTCCTATTTCAGTAAAACTGACTGACTAACATAAAAATATATTTCTCTTAGATAGAGTTACTTTTCACAGCCATGATGATCACCTGTAATAACCAGAATTCGCCTTCTCGGTAATGGACTGGAACTAGCTTGCAATGGAGGCTCGTGCGGGGAATAGCATTGAAAAGAGAGTAATTTCATTTAGTGGTCTTTTGGCAATCAGTGTTCATAATTTAATAAAATTGCTAAAAAGGGTTTAAAACTGATCTAAACTTAAAAAGATTTCCCAAATTTTCGTACCGTATCTCTGGTTCTTTTGTCCCCCGAAGAAAAACCAGAGATACGGTTCGAAAATTTGGGAAATCTTTTTAAGTTTAGATCAGTTTTAAGCCCTTTTCTAGCAATTTTATTTAATTTCATTTAATTTGCATTTGTTTCAAGCTAGTTCCAGTCCAATACCGAAAGAATATGATCTTTTACCGTAAAGTATTTTGTTAAAGCTTTGGGAAATTTTGAAAGCCGCTCCAGAAAATCTTTTTTTTTCCTTCCTGTTGAGGAAAATCGTCAGGATTAAAAGGCAATTTCATCTTAGTGGAGGGAGTGTCTCTCAGGCGTTTAAGCTTGAACTGATCAGTGAACTAAAAGGCCAAAAATGAGAGAATGAATTATGTTAATTTATGATACTATTACTACCTATGCAGTGAACTCTTACTACACTTCCATTTTATATTCAGTTGGTTTGTCTAAGGCCTCGTCCATACTACGCCGAAAAAATTTGAAATCAAAGCGCAACAATCACCGGTCATTTAGGATTTGTGTTTGAGGAAAACTCGGGCTGGGAAATTACACGATTGTCGTGACGTCATCGTTTTCGAAAAGCTCCGTTTTCAAAATGTTTTCCGTCCACACTGAAACGCAAAGCCGGAGTTTTCAAATTCCTCCGGTTTGAAGAGCGTTTTCGAGAAGCTCCGTTCCTTTGACGGATAAGTGTGGAGTCATAGTATAGGCTTAACTGTAAAAAAAGCTGCGTTTTCAAATTTCTCCGACGTAATGTGGACGGGAACTAACAATTTACCGCGTACCAGCTACAGTCATGACTGGCGATAAGCAGTTCGAGAGTTTTCGTTGGCTTAGCCATCATGGGTTATCAGCCATTAGTATCACCCAACTAGTGGACTAATGCAAATCCTGCATTTTGATTGGCTACGCTACTAGGGGACTATTAGCAATAGTCATCGAGTACGAAATTCGCCAGTTTTTCTTTCGCTTTTTTCGCCAAATAAATATTTTTTCAACTTGCATTTGCAAACTTTATTATTCCCTTTTCTGTCCGACTAGTTGGGTGATACTAAAACAATTAGACCCTTCGCCCTCAAGGGCCACGGGTCTATAGCCCATTCGGCTTCGCCTCATGGGCTATGGACCGGGCTACGGGTCTAACTTTTAATTATACCATGCTCTACAAATATGGTAATGGATGGTAATTTTTGGGGCGTTTTTATTTCTATTTTAGTCTAGTTTTCTATATTTTGGGGGCGTTTTTAATAAAATCATTATTCCACTCGCGTTTGTTGGATATGAGATGTTTATAGCCTACTTGTCGCTACGCACCTCGTTGGCTATTTACCATCTCATATCCAACGCGTATTGGTGGAATAATTGTTAAATAGCTTGAGAACATATAATACACGACTTCGCGAACTGCGTCCAATTCAAAACCAGTGGAATACTGCATCTGACCATGTTCATAAACGTGACACTCTCTAGGGTAATTCTTTATAGGACACTGGTTGAAGGAAGATCAAAGAAGCAAAGAACCTTCGATACGAACCTTGTGGTGACGGATAACGAAACCTAGCTCATTTCACATGTCCAGTTCATTTCACAACATTCGCCCGGAACACGTTTGACCTTCAGTAGCGGATTGATACAGGTATGCGGTACAGGAGGGGGGCCTGGGCACTGCTTATTGTGGAGGAAGCCATTCCTGCATTCCATGACTACTGCGCATGACGCATCCGTGAGTTTCTCTCCGTGCGCTAACTTGAGACCGTCGTAAGCACAGCTCTTGTCTGAAGAAAACAAAACTCAGTGTCGGTATTTATGTATAGTGGGTAACCGAGGGTGAAAATTGTCAAAGAGGTTCGAAGCAATTTAGGGAAAGTATGGGCTGCTCTTGTCTAGAAGTTTTGCCGCATATATACAGTATTGTAAGAGGTATTTTTGTAAATTAAAGTTAATAAGATCTCGGATCTGGTTTCCGAATCTCTTTAAGGTGGCCAATTCACATTATCAACCCAGTTGATAAAACCAAATTATTTCACATGAATGGCTCGATACCCTTGAAGGGAACAATAGAACAATAATAGAAACAATGTCCATAGCCCCAAAACAATAACTAACAATAACAGCTGCTAGAATTATAAAACAATAGCAGCTAGCCCTTACGAGAGCTGCAACACTTTCTGGAGTATTCAGTTCAGTTATAACATCCCTAGAATAACTTTATGCTCTCTTGAACCCGCTACGGCTAGAAGAACAATGATGAAGTTTTTTCAGTTACCTGAACAAACCCACAGTTTTTTACAGCATTTTCCAGGTACATTGATAGTCTTCAGCTTGGGTCGTGCGCAGTCCGCTGGTTTTTCTGGTATTTTAGGACAGTACTCCATGTTTAAATGGCCATTGTAACAGCTAACAACTCCGGTACATAGTGGATCACTCAGCTTGTAGCCATGCTTGATAACACGGTTGTTAAAAATACAGTGTCTTGCTTAAATTCAAAGAGATGAAAAAAGGCGATAAGAAAAGACCTTTAACGTTTAATCTTTAAATATTCTTTTTAAGCGGTAAAAAAGTTCATCACCGTTTACAAATATATCGTTACAAATTCGTTTTCTACATGAACAGTCATTTTCATTTACTATATCTAATTAAAAATTATGTACTAATAACGACATGTTTTCCATGAAAGCCGTGTATCTATTTTATAAATTCAAGATTGAGCAAGTGCTTTAATTTTTAAGCGAGTTAGCCTTCTAAGGTTACAGTATAATAATAATAATTTATAATAATTTACCAATTTATATAGCGCGTATTTACATGTGCTGATCAATAGCGCTCTACAATCATATGTCAAAAGAAAACGAAAATACATTACCGTGGAAATAACTGAAATAAACTAAGTTACAAACTATAAAAATACTTCTTAAAAAGATAGGTTTTAAGTCGAGATTTAAAACTGTTAAGAGATGTTGTTTGACGAAGCTCCACAGGTAGCTCATTCCAGAGTTTCGGAGCTGCTGCTGAGAATGATCTTGCTCCCAATGTTGTAAACATCTTTCCCTTGGGATGGTCCAATAAGAGCGTACCAGTATGAGTATGTAATTAGAAGTAATTAGAAGTAATCAGAAATAAATCAATTGCAATCTGCAAAGCAAACTAGACGTGCGCAAACTGGAAGTTAATAAGAGTGACGAAAGAGCCATTCTCGTCCAAACATCACATAACCCTATAGCGAGAGTAAGAGACAGCGTTTGGCTACTCGTCCCCAGATTCCGCGCGGTTTTTTAGGCATTTCGTTACACCTTTTCAAAAGGGAACCAAGGTGCTTGTTATGCATAATTATGCTCCATTGACATATTCAAATAAATTCTGACAAAAAGGTTATATATTGTCTTATTACCTTTACACTTCCATTTCATGTGACAGCACTTTCCACGCCGGTGTTTTACGATCAGCCGTGGTCTCGCACAGTCGTCAGGTTTCGGTGGAATACCCGAGCATTTTTTCACAGTAGTGATTCCATCTTTACACCGAACGACGCCCCCACATAATTCACCGCTCCACTGCTCGTTATTTCGCAGTGTCAGATTTCCGTACTGACAGTGAAACTCTAAAAAACAAAACAAAAACGTTGGTTTCTTTCAGTTAGGAATTGAATCCATATATATTTAAAGAGGAGTTTCATTTAACTAGTTACAGTTACATTTATGGGGAACGTTCGCTGTTAACCAAAGCTCACGGCCTCCGAACGCTTTCTGGAAACAGTGAGACCCAAAACTCCTAGCTGCTGGCGTCTACGTTCCCATTATTTTAAATCTTTTAAATCGCGGTTATTCAAAGATGTATCTGACTAATGACTTCACATTGTTTTTTACTTCGTCACTTTTATGTAAAGGGTACAAAGACATATAACACGCTCGCAAACGTTTTTTTTTTTTCTAAACTATCCATTTAACATATTAAGGCCTTTTAAAAATTCTTGAGATTTCGTATATCCTCCCTTTTTCTCTTGACATTTATCCCCATCCTAAAAGGCTTCTCTAGAGTTGAAATTCAAGATGTGAGCGGTTGGTGCGCAAGCGACATAGGAAGCTCATATAAGACGACATTGAAACACTGAAAAAGGCATAATGTGACTTTGTCGAGAACATAACACATGAGAGAAAGCGCCACAGTTTAAACACTAACCATGCTAGCCAACTGAATAAATAAATACTTTTACATTTAAATAAAATTATTCATTTTTTATTGTTATTTTGTTGAGCTTAGAGTGGGTCTCTTACCTTGGTTCTTCTCAATGTCTCCTCTCTTTTGTCCTTTAGTGACAAAACCAAGTTGGGAGAAAACAAAATGAGGATGAGGAACTGGAATGGCCTCACAGAGCTCCTTGCTGAAACAAGCCACTCCATAACATCGCCCGTCAATCAACAATGCTACGTCACACGTGTGCTTACTGCAACACCGCTGAAGACACGCGTGCATGCTTGCGGTCTCGCCCAAGGTTTCAAAGTGACCAGCTCGCGTACCGCCTTTTAAGGAATGCCCAGCTAAAATCTTGTCCGAATGACACATTTGCGATGAACCTGATACGAAGTTGCAATAAAAGACAAGAGCTGTTGTTAATAACAGTAAAATTCTGATGATAAGTTCTAGAACTTCTCGAACCCGGATAGTCGATCCGGAGACGAGCGCACAAACCATGAGGCCAGCGGCATACGAATACTGCATGGCAAAACTAGCATGGCCTAATATAAAAAAAACATAACTTTCAAATAATCATATTACGTTTCTGCTTAAATTACCCATGCACAGGCATACTCCTTCTTTCTTTAGTTTGATGGAATAGTCAGCATCTTCATTTGCAAATTATTTCCGAAGAATATTTACGTTATTTCAAATATTGCGTGACAATACCTTTGCTGACAGGCATTTTGTGAACGACTTTTAAATGGTTTTCTACCACACGTGGGTGCGTGACATGTGCGGTCTTATACTTGCGATGAAGTCTCTTTTTTGCCAAGTGTGACACTTTGGAAACCCTAATAGGCGCTTTCTTCATGTTCTTCTTGTGAATTTTCGCGTCTTGAACATGGGATGAATGCTCAGTTTTGTCTTTAGAACGTTGTTCTTCCTTCGCTTTTTCTTTGTTTAATGATTCATCTTTAAGAACTTTTGTTTTCAAATCCTTGTTTTTTATCTCGACTTTGCTTTTGTTTTTACTTGTAGCTGACTTTTTCTTTGGATGGTCGTCCACCTCCTCTGCGTGGTCACTGGGATTGAAATGTGTTTCTCTGTGCAATGGCTCGCTCTTATTCGCTATGTCCTTTGCTGAGGTGGAATTACTGATTTGGGGTACATTTTTAGGGTGTGGCTGTGGAACGGGGTGTTCCTCTTCATGACCCACCCCTGTTTCGCCACTCCCTTGGACAAAGCTAGCTGAGGACCCAGATTCCTGACCCGAATCTTCCTCGTTATTCTCATTTCCAAGTTTTTCTTCCCGCTCAGCTTCTTTAGATTCCTCCAGCACCATTTTAATCAGGTTTCTCGGCTTCTCACGCGGATCGCTCACAGTAGCATTGTCCTCTTGATGGACTCCTGCCTCTGCGATGTGTTTTTTCTCCGCGTCATCCATATCACCACTGCCACCTATTTCCTCATTGTCTGCTGAAGTATCTTCATAAGTGTCATCTTCCTTGTCAGAAACAGATTGTCTGCTAAACAGAAGGATTTAATTTTAATTTTATTGAGACATTTTCATTGAATTGGGAAAACAGGTCTAATGACTGACAGTTGGTAGGGGTGATGGTATTGGGCTGACGGATCTGTAAGTCGATTAGCCTGCGAGCAAGCTCTTCACTTGGATCTCACGCGAGATTTATTTTGGGTGCGAGCGGCCGCGAGAGGACTGGGGCGGGGGCGTGCTCCCTAAGCTCCCGCCCCAATTCTCTCGCGGCCGCTCTTGAGTCCCGCCCCAATCCTCCCGCCGCCGCTCGCCGCTCGCGCCCAAATTAAATCTCGCGTGAGACCCGAATAGAGAGCTTGCTCGCAGGCTATAAGTCGATAGCTTACAGACTGATAGAATACCTGAAGATAATATATTACTAACTTCTCAAGAGTCGTTAAGGCAGCCACATCAAAGTTCAGGCTAAATATAGCCAGCACCAACTAGAAATGCCCGTCAACTAATTTGCTAGCTAGACAAAACAATTCGCAGACTAGCTGACTTGTAGTCTCCTTCGCAGCCGTTATTAGGGTCGTCACGCAACGCTTCTCTTCTTCTCTCGCGACGACCCTAATAACGGCTGCGAAGGAGACTAGCTGACTTGTGGCCTTTCCAATTCTTCTCACTAACTGAGTTCGAGGTCCTTACTGTACGTTAAGGACCAAGTTTTCCCCTTCGATTTATGGCCCAAGCGCGAAGCCTGCGGGGCATAAATCGAAGGGAAAAAATGGAGCATCCGTAACTTACAGTACCAACCGAGAAGACGAGGCTAGCGAAATATTTATTTTATGTCTTCTATGTGTCTGACGGGTTCGGGAACGATTTCTATTCACGCGGATTGGTTTCAAATTTCTGGTGCATGTCGAAATCAAAACGAGTCAATGCGAAATCGTTGTTAAGTCGTTAGCACGTTTTAATACACAATCTAAAGTAAAAGAAAGTTCTAAAACTTTATAAAAGTTATGCTCACTTGGCGATAAATCACGAAACACTTAGGCAACAAAAACAGCTTTAAATTTTAGTGGGCCATACAGTAAAATACGGCCCGCTAAATCGACCAATCACAGCGCGCGTAGTAACTGAGAGAACTAAGTGAGCGATATCTATTACCTTGCATATGCTCGGTCTTCCCTGACTTCTCCACTTCCGTTTCCACTGCTACTGCCTTCATCGTCATCGGACGAACCTGATTCATCTGTACTCTCACTGTCCTCCTCCGTCTTCAGTGGCTGCTGCTGCCCGGCAGCTGTGACACGCACCTGGTGAATTTCATCCTTTTTGTGAAGCACCGATGAACCCGGATCATTCAGACTCTTCGCCGGGCTATCGCTTTTGTCGTCTTCATCTTCGTCTTCATCGTAGAATCCTTCATCGCCGATATCATCATCATCATTATCATTATCATCCTCATTGTCATCTTCGTGGATATAGGAGCGCTTGGTGCGCTGATATTCCATAGGGTCGTCGTACATCGAGTTGCCTTCCGAGTTACTTAATAGGACGATATCTGGAGCAATATCGCCTGCGAAACAATGACAATGGAAAGATTTTGTCACCTGTGTACACTTCTATGTAAGTTGTATCAGCCTACGAGCAGGCTCTCTTGTTTGGGGTTTTGCGTGAATGGCGAGTCGACGAAGAGGCTGGAAGGCCAACACGAAACTCAAACAAGACAGCATCGCGAAAGCCTACTCCCAGGGTATGATTTTTGAGCTGTTTTTGGTCTGTGATTGGCCTGTGTGGTTTGCATTGATTTTGAGAAAGAGAAATCAGCAGCACTGGACCTTACTACTCCACCCCCCGGGGGGGAGGATACTCCCTTACGTGGACTGTATAGGTATGTATGGCCCGAAAGAGTGTGGCTTTTAGCTGTTTTGTTCATAAATAGGGTATCGATTTTGGCCATTTTGGTCGTAAATGGTTTTTAAACTGGGTATGTTTTTTGAAAAAGCTACTTTTTCATCGATCATTATCGATAAGATCGTCAACCAAAGCCCTTCATAAATTATGTTTAGGCTAACTGTGCCAGCCGCAACGGTTATAAATAGGAAATCAAATTTTAAGTCAGGTCATAAATAGGGTAGGAAAAATGACAGATTTTGGTCATAAATAGGGTAAAGCTTTTAGGAAGCGGGCCGCACACCCCCACCCAATTGTTTTCTGGGAGTACCCCCCCCCCCCGATCATCGCTGTAGGGGTGCTTATTTAAAGGCGGTCGTTACAATAGGGGGCTTATTAAAAAACGGCCCTTTAATTGGAAGTGATCATTAGAAAGAGGGCCCTGGCACAACCTCGTTCCCTGGGCTTTTCCCTTCGGATTTTTTATAATTTCAAAGGGAAAAGCCCTGGGAACGAGGTTGGCCCTGGCACTCAGATTTGTAAGACTAACCTGATAAATTGTATATCGACTTCTTCGTTGACTTTAAAATCAATGAACAACTTACCTTTGACATGCCAAAGGCCACAAACAAATAAAACCTAAAGAGGAGATGTGAAACATCTGTTAATAACTATGGATGACTACACATTGTCTAAATTATACCTGAAAAAATTCGCTGGAAACACAGCTCGTGGCCCAGGCCAAACCATCACCTTCCGCACAATGGCGCAAGATTCATCACAAAGCTACAATTCAAGAGACTCGTCAACCTTTGTCTAGTTGTATTAAGTGCAGTTGCGTAATGATGCTGGACTTGGGATCGGGGGGCGTGGGCCTGGGCCTGTTCTACCCTGGCTGAGTCAAGTGTGCCTCTCTCTCGACCTCAACCCAAGAATGTGAATGGACAACAAGGTATCCTTAAAAAGAAATTACTGGCCACTCCTCCAGTGGGGCTTTTTAAGGCCAATCGAAACTGACAGACAATGACACAGATATGATAAAGAGGATCATAATATGGTTAAACTCCCAACTGGTAGGAGGCAAACCAGTTGGCTATTTACAAGCGTGGCCAAGAAGCTGAACTCAGGACTACCAAGAACAACACCAGCTAGTGGTCTGAACTGGACTTCAACCCACGACCTTCGTATTTCAAGTCCCGCCTTCTAACTATGATCGGCCGCGATGCCTTCCCTATTAGACTGGCAACCTGAGAAATCCCTTTTAAGTGATACCTGCGTATATTGTGCAGTTCTTCCATATCGCACTGCTTTGTATGTTTATTGTGCAGTTAAAAAGGTAGTTCTATTTTCAAAAAGTCTGTATATAAAACCCTAGCGTAGTGGCTATTCAGGAAACAACCGTATTTGGCAGTACTTTCATGTGGTACTGTTTTGTTTTGTTTTTAAGTTACTCTCCTTAAAGAGAACTGCCTCGGTTATGACTAACATTTTGCTTAAGCGATAGAAACTTTGTTATATGATTATCCCTCGAACACCCGACTGGGCGCGCAGACCATGTCATTAAATCGACGTTATTCTGTACTGATGGAAACTCTTGAAACGATGTTAATTTTGAGCTTTAAATGAACTGTATTCTAACTTACCGCGGTGAGAAAAATCGCAAAGCGCAATTCCAAGGCTGACATCTTCGACTTCGAAATCGTGTCTGCCCGCGCTTCCTTCAATGTTAAAATGCCAGTTTTACAACAACTGCAGTCCCATTCGAGAAACAGAACAAAATGTCAATTCCTGGCTCTGTTCGATGAGCTAAAAAATATTAAATTTCATTTTGGTAAACACTACACGTCAAAAAAGAGATTATCGGGTTAAGAGAGCATGTGCTGTCCATGGCGCACGCGCACCTGTTATTTGGAAGGCCATATCACCGGTTAACACCGGTAGCTAACAGGTGCTTGAACACTTGAATCTACCGACCCGCAGGGCAATATGAATCAACGAAACAAAGTTATTGGACGTTTTCTTTATTTTAAATTAGCAAGGTCACCCGCTCGTAACTTTGAACTGTCACATATAATTATGAAACCTGATCTCGTTCCCAGTCCTCGTTTGGGCGACGCTTAGAAAAATGACCCGAGTTTACAAAACATGGGGGATCCCGAATTCGACGATTAATGCCTATACGCAAAGTTACGCTATTATGGCGGGAATTCTGCTTTTGCTTTTTTACTGTTGAAAAAGAAAGTAGCTGCTGCGATTTCACTACATTTCCCAGCGCGACGTGAAGAAAATAAATGACATTATCAACTGAGAAGAAAATAAGAGCATTTTGATAATTAACAGGTACCCAGACTACTGCCGGCGAATTACGAGGTCTCTCATTATGTCAGCAGTGTTTAACCCTTGAAAATGAAGCAATTTTTGTTTTCAGATATCATATTACTTGACTGATTATTACATGCCCTCCGAAACAGTAAACTTCAACAAATAAGATAATAAAAGAATGTGAAAAGAAGAAATGAAAGAAGGAATAAGTGTCACACAGTTATAAACTGGGCTGTAGCACGGAGGTACTCCCTTATATGGGCTGTGGCCCCATAGGGTATGGGTTTTTTGAGGTTTTGGTCAGAGGTAGGGTATGCTTTTTAATCTGGCTTGCACTGGATATTTTGTTTGCAAGGAACTATTTTTTTCCGCATCAACATTGGCAAGTTTGTAGCCTTCTCAAATGTTTACTTTTTGGTTAGAGCCATGTACTAATTATGGAGTATCGATTTTTCGATCAGATCTGCACACTAGCCGATTTTTTGTCGGCCGACAAAAACTCTTCACTTGTCGGCTAGTGTGCAGTGAATTCAGACAATCTGCGACAAAATCGGGGCTTGTTTGGCGATATCTGACAGTGCTAGATCTCAAAACATCTTGTCGGGCCTTGTCGGGCCTTGTCGGCTAGTGTGCGGTGGAGCAAGACAATTTGTCGGGGCTCGTGTGCACCTCAACCAATTAGGAAATGTCATAAGAGTCACGTGAACAAGCGTCTTTTCCAACATGGCGGAGATCGAAGCTGAAATCAGCGTGGAGATCGAGCAATGGACACCTATAAAAGAGGACAAGCTTGTTGCTTCTTGGCAATGCCATGAATGTTTTTTTTTGACATCACATCGTCTAACTACAGCAATATAGCCTGCGTAGCTTGGCGGTTAGCAATTCGAGCGCGTTAAAACGAGCTGCGAAGCCGTTTTAGCCCGCTCGAATTGTTTCTCCCCCAGGCTCCTCCTCGCGGCTTCGCCGCTCGTTTTAGCCCGCTCGAATTGCTTAAACCGCCAAGCTACGCAGGCTACAGCAATAGGAAGCATGCTGAATTGGAAATGTCGGGTAAACAAAGCAAGTTTCAATTTTCGCCGAATAGGCGCCATCTTGATTTGGATGACTCGGCCCCAAGCCTCAACGCGGTTAGTCGCGACAAAAAATCGGCTAGTGTGCGGCAAAGCTGACGGCCCGACAAATTTTAACCCGATTTGACCCCGACAAAAAATCTGCAGTTCTACGACAAAAAAATCGGCTAGTTTGCGGTAGCCTATAGGGTATGGAAAATCACAGATTTTGGTCTGAAATACGGTACAAGTTTTTACTGTTCGGGCCGCACACAGCTAAAACCTCGGAGAGTACCCTGCCACGACTGTTACCGTATCAAATTGAGCATCCAAAATGTTCAGTTTCTTAGGCAGGTTGCTCAAAGAAGCAGAGAACGTCCCGTGTTTGTAGCGCTGACGTTTCGAGCGTGTTTGAGTAACTGCTGAATACCCCTCCATTTGAAGCTACACCCCTAAAAAAGCTGGACTGGCATCCCATCCAGGGGGGAGTAGAAATATTCCTAGTCGCTTCATGCCACGGAAACCGGGATAAGCTCCGGCCTGATGAGCCACTTGGCTCATATGCAGACTTTACCTTACCTTACTACAACGTGTAATGAAACTGATAGAGTTGATCCTCCTCAGTGAATTAACTATTCTAAAGCTAAGAAGGAACATTTATGACTGATAAGGGAATGCAAGTTGCCGTAGATCTTAAAAGACCACGGTTTAATATGTAGTCAGGCAACACAAACTCCTTCAACTGAAACAAAAGATAGCGGGACTCAAGGTGATTTTGGACGCGGAAGTTATGGGCGCAAGAAGGACAGCAGGCAGTGGACATATGACGACTTATTTCATGTAATGTTGGACAAAGAAGTTCTAATATAGTGGCTGATGTCGGAAGGCTTAACAAGAAAGTCTCAAATGTGTCCTCAATGCAACAATGAAATGAAAGTAGTGACATGCAACGACCGATTGGATGGTTTAAAATGGGAGTGCAGAGTACAGTCAAGCACTAAAAGACACAGGACGGAGTTATCAATAAGAACGGCAAGCTGGTTTGCACAGAGCAACATGACATTGGAGGAAATATACTTAAGTTCACTCGTCAAGTCAGATGACGCGTGAACTACGACTAGCACGTGGTACAGGCGTAGACTGGGACAGCTTTTTTCGAGAAGTTTGTGAAATTACAATGTTCGACAATAGTAAAAAAATAGGCGGGGAAGGAAAGATTGTCCAGATTGACGAAGGCAAATTTGGCAAGCGAAAATATCATCGAGGAAATCACGTCGAAGGACAATGGGTATTTGGGGGGATCGAGCAGGACAGCAGAAAATGTTTTATGGTGGCAGTGGACCGAAAGGGACGAAGCAACTTTGTTGCCGCTGATTGAAAGGTGGATTGAACCAGGAACAGTCATAATATCCGACTGCTGGAAAGCGTACTGCAATCTTGAAAAGCATGGTTATACGCACAGAACAGTGAATCACTCGAAAGAATTTGTAAACGAACAGGGAGACAGTACGAATAAAATAGAAGGTCATTGGAGACAAGCGAAGGTGAAGCTACCCCCATTCGGTGTGAGAAAGCATCACTTCTCCTCCTACTTAGCTGAGTTCATGTGGAGATACAAGAACAGGGAAGACGATTTATTTGAAATCTTCCCAAGAGATGTGAAGAAATTGTGTAGTGTATAATTTAAACAAATTTCGTTTCTTTTCTTGTGGTATTGGAACAGTGTTATAGCTATAAGAACTTGCTATACGATGCGCACATTAGTTCTCGTTTAGAATGAAACTGATAGAGATGACGCGGTGTAAGTTTTGTTGGTAACGCTGTTAGCTTTTTTCGTGGATGAGTGGTTTAATGAATTACCTCTACATAATATAACAGCTGTTCTGATTCTTCTATGGATGCACATAAATTGTGAAAGATGCATGCAAGTTAGTTCTGGTTTTGAATAAAATATCAAGAGATTATTCTAAAAACGTGTTGAAATATAACTGTGGGACTGTGGGAGCGCGGGAGTAACTCTTCAACAGTCTGATGAAAACCGTATGCAAATAAGATGACTGCGGGACTGCGGGAGCGCGGGAGCAACTCTTTAACAGTCTGGCGAAAAAGGTATGCAAATAAGATGACTACGGGACTGCGGGAGCAACTTTTTAAGCTCTAGGTTTTAGGAGCGGGGTATTCTAGAATCTAGCCAGGCCGTGTTAAGCGACGTCAAAACAGTCTTCACATGTATCCCCGCCTTAAATAACCGTAACAGACTAGCTTGCCAATTAAAACAGTGTCTAGATCCTGCGCTTATAGAAAGAACTTCATGAAAAATAAGGGGCGTTTTGCATTCGACCAAAAATTCCAGTTGGAATTTCTGAACATCTCCAGAGGCGAATGGAAAAGTTTTTCCACAATTTCCGTGCCATTTGCCTGGTTGAATAAATGGAAAGCGCCCAAGCTTTATGAAGCCACTGCAGCAATTGCCTGATTTTAATTACATGAATAATTGTAACTTACCCTTAACAACAAGACCACAATGGCAACAATTTTTATTCCAACTTTTGTATACTTTTATTCCTTATATGAAAGTAGAAATTCACCAGCAAAAATAATCTGGCTAACCTGTATCCATATTAAACCCTTACATTACAAAAACCTGCTATTAAAATATCAATATATTTGGAGAATGTCACTGCTCCATATGCATAACCAGATTTAGGGGAGGGGATCTAGGGGAGGGGCCCGGGGGCCCAAGCCCCCCCTTATTTTGGGTAAAAAAAGAAGAAATGACTGAAGGGAAAATGGCTGCCATGGCAAGTAAATCAAGACCCCCCCCTCCCCCCCCCCCCTTAGCTCAAGGTCTGGATCCGCCACTGATAACTGATAATTTTCATCAATATTTTACTTACACTTAAAAAAAGCCCCTACTATTGGTCCCCAAGAATGGACCATATGCGTATTCCCGGTATTGGACTGGAACTAGCTTGCAACTGAGGCTAATGCAGGGAATCTTTTCAAATGCAAATGACATTGACCTCTTTTTAATGATATTCCCCCGCTTGAGCCTCCACTGCAAGCTAGTTCCAGTCAAATATCAAGAGAATATAAATATGGCCTATTGCCAGAACAGTGACACTAAATATATTCATTTATTAATAGCCAGGCAATGTCTGTTTTTGTCTCCTTGTAGTAATAAAATTATAATGGATTGATGTGAAGAGGTTTAACATTAAACAGTTTGTTATCCGAGGAAGCTCTTTGGGTTAGGTAATGAGCACTTCTTCCTGAAATGTGCATGAGTAATATACACCTTTTCCAAAGTGATATTATTAAATATTTCTCATCGATAAATAAGGGCCAGTAATAAAAGTATATTCACTTTAACTTCTCGTGAATGACTTAACTTAACTTACTTAAATATTGTCCTCTAAATTCTACACACTATAGTCTGTCCAAAAGTTTGCTTCATAAATTACAAATTTAAACTATTTTTAACGCACTATTTAACAATTAGATGAGCTCAACTCAGATAGAACACTAGCAGATATTTATACTAAACTTTGTTATTTCTCAGTTTCCAGTTTGAACCATAACAGACAACATGCAAGTAGATTTTATACAACCTGATTTAAACACAAGAGAAAGTTTGCTGGGAAGAATTCCAGATTTTACACACAAGAACACTTCTGCAGTCTCCCCGAGTTTCTTAAGAGTTTATAGCCTAGATATCCACAAAGAGGCTGTATTTCTCTTAAAAAAGAACACAAAATGGAATGAATTGTAAAAGCCATGTCTATAGATAAACCAATATAAAATTGACTACAAAATTATATACAGCGTAATTTCCAATCAGCTGAGTACTGATTGTACATTTGAGTGTTTTTCGGACATTGTGTAGTTCCAGAAAATATCCATAAACCTGACATGGTGGGAATTTCAAATAACAACCACCTCTCTGCACAATTTCCGTTTTCTGAAGACAAAATAACTCCCACTCCATCTCTGCAGACTTCTTCAGTGGCTGGGGGATGAAGATTTTCTGGACAGGAGCCACAAATTCTATCATCATGTGATATATATTTCCTAGTTAAAGTGCACCTAACCCCAAAATATTTTTTCCCTTACACAAATCTTTGCACCTGTTCGAAACGCAGTGAACCTTTTGAAACTAAATCTTTTCTTTTTTATAGGCTGTAAAAGTTACGAAATCTAGCCATCATCTGTTGCACAACCGAGCTAGTAAGGGGCATGGGTCTATTCCTGGGTTGACGTCACAGACTGATTTGCATCGTATTAAGTCTTTGCATGCAAATAAGTTTATGACATCAACCCAGGAATAAACCCATTCCCCTTACTTGCTCGGTCGTGGAACAGACGATGGCCAGATTTCTTAACTTTTACCGCCTGTAAAAAGTCAAGATTAGCGCTAGAAAAGGGCAAAAAGGCGCAATGCGTTTCAAACAGGTGCAAAGAGTCAAAAGTGCTTGTCTAAGTATTCAATTATATGACTAAAATTAACATTGATGTAGTGTAGTTCACAGGGGTAATATTATTATAGTATGCAGGGTTGTAGCTAAGAAAATAGTCTCCTGGCTAAGATTTTCATTGAGCCGGTCACCATTTTTCATGGGAGACCTGGAACAGAATTTTGTCCCCAATCTTTAGCAACACCTTCAATGTGGGGTGTACAAGATGCCGAGTGTACAACTGAGATGGTGGACGCAGTACATGGAAAGAGAACACGCTAAACAAGTGTTTGAAACAGGATTTTTTTCAATTGCTTTACTTGTGATAGTGGCACCGATACTTAAACCCAAACTTTTCATAGGGTTGGTTAAGATGGTTCGATAACTGATATGGTTCAGATATCAAATGATTGTATGTGTGTAACTGAAAAACCGTTCATTGTTCTTTACCGAGTGATCGCATGCCAAAATCTAGCCGGCGGTCACCTCTTTCTCAGCCGGAAACTTCTGCCGGTAGCCGGCACTTAGCGACAACCCTGAGTATGGTAACTGCCTAATGAGTAAGCTGGTTCCAAAGAATTTTCCATTTCTTAGTCAGAAATGGAGTAACAAAGGGACAATAATGAGTACCGATAAAGTAGATACACTAGTTATAGTAGATATATTATTTTTCATTCGTAGATGTTTGCCTATCGCTTCTTATAGCATTTTCCCTCTTCAACTTATTTACAAAAATTACAAAAATTTTTCCTTTTTCATTGTGGATCTCCAGAAAAATCCATACCAAACTCCTTGAAAACATTCTGAGGGGGTTAGGGGTCTTTAAACACAAAAATGTTGCAGTTAAGTAGCAAGTTAAGGATGGGGGGGGGGGTCAACTTCAGCTCAAAAATTCTTTCGTGGGGGTATGGATACTTTCTCGAACAACCTCTCAGTCTTCTAGAATCAAAAATCAATTCAAAAAGTTACTAAATAAAATTTTGAATAATGACAGTTAAAACATACTTTTCTGGGGAAGGAGTGTAATACAAGGACCATTCACAACTCACACAGTGTCCAATCAAACGTTATCACAAAGTTGATGACATTAATCACTCTTAATTTCACAACAAACTTTATCACGAAGTTGATGATATTAATCACTCTAAAATTCACATCAAACTTAACCACTCTTAATTTCAAGTTGTTTGCAGCCCCTCCATTTTCTCAGATTTGTTGAATGTACAAAGAGAAATGCAAGGGAACTGGAAATAAGCTAGGGTGCAGAGAGCAAGGGCATGGGGTGAGGAAAAAAAATATTTTCTCATTTTTCTCTCTCACCATGCCTTCCAGACCCACCAGCTCATGTTCTGAGCATGCCTCACTTGCAGTTTTTCGTTTTGTCATTTTCAACACA
Source organism: Micromussa lordhowensis (assembly GCA_964020085.1). Lineage (NCBI taxonomy): Eukaryota > Metazoa > Cnidaria > Anthozoa > Scleractinia > Lobophylliidae > Micromussa > Micromussa lordhowensis. Next base: position 7,851,377 of record OZ026607.1, read on the forward strand.
TTGAGAGAAACAGAGTGGCTGTGAATGGTCACTTATTACCTGCCTGTCAGACAATTTATTTGCATTAAAAGGCAAAGTAAGAACTCTGGATTGCTGGACATCAAGACTTCAAATGTTAAGGTTGACCTGTCACTCATCCTTCGCTGGAATCTGACGAACTTAAGCTCCCATCCATGCTAGCACTTCTGTCCTCAAAATCCACAACCACATCATCATTTTTGTTCATTGTGATCACGGCATCAGGCACAATACCATTTTTAACCTTGTGATTGTGATCGACCATTCCATTCTTTTTCATTTCTGTAGGGTCCATTGCAGCATTCACTTTAATCGTGTGTTTGTGGAAGTGCTTCTGAATTCCTTTTGCCATGTTTTCTGTATATTTAGCATAGCTGTATAATGCCCCTCCCATAGTGTTGAGGATTACCCCAAGGACTGTAAGAGCTGTCACTGATACACCACCAAACGTATAAAATCCAATGATGGTTGTTAAAACACCTTTGACGACCCCAACAAGGCTAGAAAAAGAGATGAGGGTTAAGTTTCTAAAGGATATGTAACATCTCCATTTCAACTGACAGACCTGAATGGAATTTTGAGTGAAAAGCAGGTTAAGCTCCAAAGTATACCTAATGTTACTCTTTAAGTGATCGTAAGTTAATATCTCCGTAAGTAGTTTTCTCTGGTGTTGCCATGCTTGTAATGTACTTTATGTTACGTTGTGCTGTCATTGCATGGTCAGAGATCTCCCTAGATTTATGCAATGCTGTATTTTAAAAATGCCCAGGCATGCAATGACATCATTATTTCCCATCAAACTTTGTAAAAATAATTTAAATCACAGAAACAAATTTTACACAATTTACACCGACCTGTGATTTGGAAAAAGAGTATTTTTTAGCCAAGATTCCCTTTAATTTATATGTTAAAATAGATGACATTATTATAATACATGTAACAGTACCTTGTTGTCAATGCAGAATTCATTGTCGTGCATAAAAATAGAGAATAACTTAGGACACAGCCCATGCTAACATCAAAAATAATTGCAACCTGATAATAGACAAAATAAACCATTATCATCATCATCATCATCATTATTATTGTTAATAAAGTTATTTCAAGGCATAGGTCTTGAATCTGGTCTATCACTGGAGGCCTTACGTGCCACTTGGCACAAAGTCGACAGGTAACAGGTAATATATCTATCACTGAGCAGGAAACAAGGAGAGAAGAAATTTTGTAGCTGTTTCAAGGGTGTTCCATGGAGTTCCGATGTTACTTTCTACATGCCAATTTAAAACAATGTGCAATTTATAAACAACAAACCTGAAAGCCGGCCTTGCTCAATCCATCAAATGCGAGAGCCGAAATCAGTTCCTTGTTGCATAATGTGTAAATAAGTAAAAGAGGGATGCAGTTGACACTGTTTGTGAACAGCACTGTCACAGTCGACAGCCCCTCTTCAACACCCGACTTTTGGATGTATGTAAGATAGAACGACTGGCAAACGACACTAGCCAATGCAGAGATGTAGGCATATATTGAAAACTCCAGATCTCCAAAACCTGTAAATAGACATCAAAACACAAATTCTCCTTCAGGGTCTGTATACAAATTATAGTACTGGTTTGGGAGAATCCCCATGACCCCATCATGGAATCTACCATGCAATGAAAGTATATTTCTGTTTTTTATTGGTGCAAATTTTCAATCCGCACAGTTCATGTCCATCAGGAAATATTATAATTTATCAAACAAGTTTAGAATGACTGGTACTACATGAACCATTTTATAGACTCAGATAAGCATGTATAGACCCTTTGCGTAAATGGCACCTAAATTTGAATAACAATACTTTATACATCCTTAGACTCATAATCAGGTTTTCAGGCAAAGAATTTTTCACATGAATGTGAGGCTAAGGATGTATAAGTATTGTTATTCAAATTTAGGCACCATTTATGCAAAGGGTCTATCCAGCGATACAAAAAAATGATTGCATCATCACATTGCAAAGCAAGTTACCGTAAACTGCCACTTATAAGCCCTTCCACCTAAGTGTCCCACTTATTATAGGCCTATCTACCAGTAAACAAAATATTACTTCCCATTATAAGCCCCCTGGATATACATGTTTGCAAGCCTCCCTCTAGTTTAAAATGAAAAGAATTTGATTTATTATGATGTTTCAAAGAACCAGTATATAAAAAAACATAATTATTTTGATCAACACTGCTGTACATGTAGCTCATTTGGAAATGGATACAAGTCCCCTTGTTTATTTAAGCAATAGACCACAAGTTTCTATGGGTTATAGGCTGATAAACCATGCGAGATGTTGGTAGAACACGAGAAGAATTTGTAAATCACAAGCCGCAGGCGAGTGGTTTACGAATTCTTCGAGTGTTCTACCAACATCCCAAGTGGTTTATCAGCCTATAACCCATAGAAACTTGTGGTCTATTGCTTTTATATAATAATTCAGAAGACGCACGATTTTCCCATGGGTTTACCGGCACAATAACCCATAGCTGATTGACCAATCAGAGCACGCACATTGATTTGGTTATTATATAAAAGACCATCTAAAACCCTTTACAAAGTTGTATAAGCCCAGTCAGAGCTTATAAGCAGTAGTTTACGGCATTAATTCTATGAAACATTGAAACTGATAATCCATTGATCAATACTAACTATGAAGAAACTAATAAATAAATACAATTTATGACGCACACCTGCAGTAACACAACCAACTACAACCAGCATGACAGAAATGACAACCAGGAGTGAAGGTTTCTTTTTCAACATACAACAAGCAAACAGCAAACTTGTCAAAGGCAGAAGTCTTCTTAAAACATTGTACCTGAAACCAATACATTTTACCTAACATTAAAACTTAAAGTAACTGGCACTTTCAGATATGATTGTGGCTGCCAAAGTACAGAACCAATCAGAGAGCATCAAGACAGACGCACAATGTGTGTCCTCTAGAGGGCCAATTTTGAAAAATGCTTTAACTGTAGGTCAATTTATTTTTAAGTCAGAATGATTTTAACTTTTGATTGATTTGTGTCAAAGAGGAAGGGGGAATCTGGAACCAATAGAGTAATAGACCAACAAATGGTAGAAAATTTGCAACAATTGCTTGTGTGGCCTAGTGGAGATGGAGGTGGACTACAAAGTCGGAGATCTGGTATTTAAATCTTGGCAACTAAGGAATAGAAAAAAATGACCCGGGGGTTTAGGGTTGGGCTTAGGGTTGCCTAAAGGGGGAGGGCATGATATTGGATGATATTGGATCCTTTACTTATAATAAGTACAGTATACAGTATATACGTACATTGGTATGCTTAAATAATCAAGAGCTTGCAGAGCCAAAGTTGTGTGAAGGGCAAAACAAACTGATGGAATAAAAAACTGCTTTCCTCTGTGGAAAAATAAACAGCAATTAACATATACATGTATCATCTGCAGTCCTGAAAGCTGCACAAAAAAGAAGGCTCTATTATAAGCTTGTTCAATCCAGCCCTCCATAATATTAATGTCAGATTTAAAATGATTTGCACATGTGACATGTACATGACCCATAAAGTTCTGAAACAGCACCCTTGTTACGTTTGAATTTCACAGCTCTTAATGTTACTTTTGGAGGGCCATGACTGAAAATGTTTACTTCGGTATAACACATACTGTTTGCGTTTTTTGAGACCACATGAGATGATCTTTGTTCAAGCAAATTTAATCACTGAACACAATCAAATGCAATTCCTTGGATTGTGTTCGAACTGAAAAAAAAACTGAAAAAATATACAGTATAGAGGACAGAAAGGGATAAATTTTGTCAAAAAGAATTAATCTCACGACAAACAAAGTAGCATATTGTCTTAAGTTTGTACACGTAATGAGAGTCATCTAAAATAAACATCAGATTATTTTTGTTAAGGTATCATGGTAGGTGGATTGACAGTGTTTGGAAATCGTGCCCTTACGCTGACGCTTTCAAAGAAAACCCCATCAACCTATACATTTTCTGAAAGCTAAATAGTTATAGAATACAATCATATCTTTAAAAATTTCTAAAAAGACAATGACGAAGTGATATTAAAAGAAATCCCCAGAAACACTGCTTCGCTTAAATTGGTTCGCTTCCGCGCGTAAATTATCGCATTGGCGAGATTTACATCGGAAATGTTTTCTCACACATCAACCTCAAAAAGGGTGTCTGCGATTTTCCAGATGTGGTTTGTTTGTTTTTTTTTACAACCTCCTAAAGTTTGATATTGTCAATGCGGACGTTCCTTTCTACAAAAGAGGCCATAACTTGGAAACGGAAGCGAAATTTAACAAAGCCCGACACCCTTTTTCGAACGAATTATCCTAGAACGTGGCTGCCAATTTTCAGCTAATTCCGTCGGAAAACGCGCATAAACGAACTAAAAATGTTCACCCTTATATGCAGTTTTACTTTATCAAGAAAAAGGCTAAAAACGTTTCGTGCGATTTCTATGATGAGGTGTTAAAAATCACCGCATGTAAGAAGATTTGATGAGGCATTGACAGATGTCGGCACGGATCAGTTTGCAGTATAATGAAAATTACACCGCAATTCGCATTACACGTGACAACCGGCGGTGAATTTTAATTGGCGATGGCAGGAACTTGTCATCGCGCCGTCAGGGGTTAATGAGATTCAAAAATAGTTTCTTTCCGTATCTCAAAAAGTAAAAAAGCTTTTTTGCTCATTTTTTTTGCAAAATATTTATCACAGTCTTTTCAATTCGAACGGCAAAAAAAATTAAAATCTATTTTTTCGTCAAAATCCACCTACCATGATACCTTAAGCTTCCTGTATCAGTTATTTCCATCATTTCTAATAACATTAATCAAATATTACTATTATATTACTTTAACTTGAACTCACTAAGTTTGGATGGTTGTTACTTTCCGAGTAGCGCTCTGCTACTTTTGGGACTTGCCAACAACCATGAAAATTTCTATTAAAACTGCTTATGGAAGGTTGCTACTTTCCACGATGGTTAGTTTACGGAGTACTGCTTAGCTATGATACTACTAAAATTTGGGCACAGTGTCTGTAACTCAGATTCATTGGCCAATAATTTACTAAGTACCTCAGGGATATCTGTATTGCTATGTTAACATTAAATACATGTATAACTTTTTTGCCTCACATTTTGTCACTCCTACACTGGATGACATAAAAACACTGTATTCTGTTATACAAGATCAAATAATGTGCAGTACACTGAGAACTAATCATAAGGAACAAATAATGCAATAAAATATTGTAATTGATGCATTATAAAACACAAATAAAATGATGAGATCTACCTCTCTAAAGTGTACTTTGGCATACTGGAATATCCTAAACGTCTTCCAACTTCAAGAATTACAGACAACATGATCACTTGTGCTAACATCAGCACATTAGGAAAGTGAAATGTGTAGGAAGTCAAAACAATCTGAAAGTACATTTACAATTGATTTATTAATCATAATAATGGAGTCTTTATCATGAACATTGATAATAGTTAAGGATACACAGGGAGTCCTCACATCCATTTAGAATATGAATAAAAGATCAACCTACCTTTATCGCGTGGGCTATCGCGTGGGTTTTGTGTTTTGTGGTGGCCATTTTGAATTTTAATGTCCACACGGTCTGCTAGTACGAGGTCTGGAACCGAAATTTAAAAAGTCTAGGCCTCGCAAATTTTCGGGGATCTGATCGCTGACCAAAGATAATAAAGTCATTTTCTTAGATCTCCGAGGAGGCTCCAGACCTCATACTAGCAGACCGACGTGCATTAAAAATTCAAAATGGCCACCGCAAAACATGAAACACGCGAGATAGCCTGTGATAAAGGTAGGTTGATCTTTTACTCATATTCTAAACAGACGTAAGGGCTCCCTGTGAGGATACAGACACAAAGAGCATGAAAATGTTAAGTATAGGTAAATTCTGTCTTCAAAACTTTAGGTGGCTTACAAAGCAGGCCATTAATTTGTGGACTGTGTGAATGTATATAGCATGAAGTGACTAAGAATATAATTGCTACTCCCCCCTGGGATGCTAGTCTAACACAGGGTTATAATTTATTTATTGACTAATTTATTATTTACTCATTTGTTTATTACTATAACAGTTGCTTACATTGGAGCAGGCTTTTAGCCAAGAATTGAAATGTGGGCATCCAAGATGCGCTATAGCGCCTGCTCAAATGAACAATGTCTAAGACAACATATGAAAAATAAAACAATTTTCTTTAAAAAGTGGCTGTCCACAGGACGCCTAGCCTGGACGCCCATCTGGCTAAAAGCCTGCATTAACATTGAACGGTTTCTTGACTTAAAAAAAGTTGAAATTATTGCAAAAACTGATGCGCTCGCACACAACTTCAATTTTAAATGACAATTCAATCCGAGCGATCTTTTTAAAAGGTACAAAGTTTAATAATATGTCGAGAAATAATTGGAAACCGTTATTTGAAGTAAATTTTAGTAAGAATTCTACTAAAACAATTAGATTATTTGCTCTCGATTTCTATGAGGTGATAGTTGATTCACCTCATAGAATCTCGAGCTCATAATCTAATTAAGAAATAGAAAACATATACCGTGTTTCTATCGAGTTATAGAAACACAAGTGAAAGTTTGGGAGAACGAGAAATGCTGTGGGAACACGAGCCGCAGGTGAGTGTTTCCACAGCTTTTTCGAGTTCTCCCAAACTTTCACAAGTGTTTCTATAACTCGATAGGAACACGGAGAACATGTTTTCTATTTCTTTTAGAAAATACTGCAACGAAGAAAAAGAAAAACAACTTGTTTACTTCGATCATCAAAATGTAAATTCTCTTTGTTCATGCCATCATTACGTCAACAGCTCGTGCTAGTTCTGTGTTTCTATGGAGTTATATAAACACGATTTTAAACCAATCAGCGTGCGTATTTGCTTTGGGTTATTTTCTAAAATGTAATTAAAGTTTGAGCTGAAGAGCTAAATTAACCAGCTATCTTTTTTGTTACATTATGTAGCTCCCCATACAATTCAAGTTCTACATGTGTATTGGCAGCATATAAATAAAAAGAAACGAAAGGAAGGAGGAGTTAATTATGCTCTCCAAATTTTCCGTATAGCCAGATGATACATGCTGATTGAAGCACGAACAATTGTTAATTTGTGGTGGTTCTCCAGAATTTGGACTGCTCGCTGTGATACAACACTAGCTCCTAGAGCACATAAGTGGAGTAGACTTTCTTTCAGATACACAAGGCTTGTGTGTGTGTTTGTTTGAGAGCTGTTTCTAGAATATTTCGCCTCCTGTGACCAACTTGACTCTGACACCGGCAACATCGAATTCATGAGACGAAGTGTTACAGTCAAACTAAGTGAAGCGTACCCCTCAAGATTGCATTAATAAACTGATTATTTGAAACTTGAACCCGCTAGTCGTTTCAAGAATGCAATAATGAATTGATTATTCGAATATTGAACTCGCTCGTTCGATCCAAGAATGCGGCTAACGGGTTCCGTTTTCGAAAAATCAATTCACTATTGCATTCTAGAAAAGACTAGTAGGTTTGAAACCTACTAGTCGCAACAGTGAATTGAATTCTGTTTACACGTAAAAATGTGAAGTCTTTCAAGAGTTTCTGTTGATAATAATTCAATTTGCATACAGCAAAGAAAAGAAAAAAACAGCTTTAAAAAAAGCTTTATAAAACTAGTATAAAATGTGAATGGTGACGTGTCCGCGTTATTTTAAGATTAAAGCTCAGCTAAGCTCAAGCTTATATTGGTCGACTAAAATTTGCTGCATCTTTGATGAAGTCCTAACATTAAGCTATAGTCGGGATACATCTGCAGGTACCGGAAAGCTTTGTATTTTGGGTCGCTTGGGATTATATAGTCGACACTTTCTTACCTTGTTAATAAACGACATAGATCCCGAGATAACTCCGTAGAATAAGGCCGCCAAAATGCCCGGTCCAAATGCTCTGGTGAAACGAAGTTCTTCCAAAGCGGTTGATAAATCGTAAATGAAATATCGGCTTTTTCCATTTTCCCTGCCAGGCATTCCTGTATAATCCAAGAAACAGATTAAGTTGAATGATAAAACAAAGTCCGTGTCAAGTCTGGACTTTCTTGCAGTGTACAGCAGTTGTTGTTGATATCCAGGGGGATATTACTAAGAGACCAATATTCTGTTGTTAATAAACCGTCGCTGACGCCCGGCTTTTCGAGGTATCTGGTTGAACGTGAAGCAATGTGTAACATTTTATACGATTAAACTCTGTGAAAGTTTTCGTCTAACTTCGACAACATCTGGTGCATTTTGAATATCCCCTCCAATCAAACAGCAAGTGAGGCACTGTATTTGTGATTATCGATTGAAACGGCACTGAGAAACCAGGCCAACCATATTCATGAAGAAGAAGTATGTAAAACACTTCCATTCCATTTACTACTTCAAGCCTTTCAACCAGTGCCAGTCCTTGCGCTAAGTGCGGCCACTCAACGCAACCTCCCCTCCCCCAATGCAGCAATCGAGTTAACAAACGGCCGCTTCTTTCATGCGTCTGTCCTCTTATTGATCGTGAAAAGTAGTCGGCGGATCTTCTCGGCTATCGCTTCGTGGATCCACAACTACTTTATGCGAATCTTTTCGCAACCGCCATTAATTTCATTCAAGCGCGACAAAAACATAGGTAACTTTTTAGTTAGAAGTGCATTCAAAACGAGTGAACAACCTGGAACTTTTAAATGCGCACGCGCGCGATGTAAAACATGTCCTTTCATTTACAACGTTGAGAAATTGTCGGGACCCAAGCGATCCATTAAGATCACAGATCATTTTACCTGTACCTCAGCCAATGTCATCTACTGTATAACTTGCACTCTTTGCAAAAAGTTATATATCGGCGAAACAGGTAGACGACTAGGCGACCGTTTCCGAGAACACCTTCGCGACGTAGAGAAAGACGATAAAGACGCTTCTAAACCGGTTGCTAGACACTTTAATCTGCCGAATCATTCTAAGCAACATATGGCGGTCTGCGGCCTCTCCCTACATCAAGGAAGCACAGAAAGCCGCAAAACTCTTGAGCAAAGATTTATTTTTCAAATCGGCACTCTTAATCCTCACGGTATCAACGAACGCTTTTCATTCAACTAATTTCATTCTGTTGTTTTTCACGTTGCCAGGCACCAACCAATAGCGTAGCTCCACATTTCTGTATATAAACCACACACAACCCACAATTCCTTGATTCGCTCCGACGAAGGGCTAACGCTCGAAACGTCAGCTTCCGAATCTCTCTACGGTGGACAATTCAAATTATCAACCCAGTTGATAAAACCAAATTACTTTGACAATGTTATGACGAAATTCATTATCAATAACAGGACAGACGCTTGAAAAACTGATGTCTATTTGTTTTTCACAGCAACAAATTGTCAAAACAGTGGCTTCGTGGTTATGGGTCACTTCAATGTAACGGGTACCTGCACGGCGAAGACAACGCCTTCACTCTTTTTTATAAGAACGTTAAATGTCGGAGCTAAACCTGAACGTGCCCATTTTTTTCGATTTGAGCCTGAAATCGTTCTTAAAGTTACATGGTATACTATTCCAATAAATCAATTGTAGTTTTCTTTCATGAAGTTTTAGTAGTTAAATTTTCATGAAATTTTTAGTAGTTTTATTAAGTACAGCCTAAGTTCGACAACAAACTGAGATGTTCTTCGATGTGTCAGAAAACCCCATTGTTAATGGCATGTTAAAAAACATGTCCTTAAGGTGGGGGTTTACCTGAATTAAAGTGAAATTTGAGGAAGTTTAAAGAGAGATTGAAAGGGGGAGAAAAGGTTATGGAACACCACCAGACAGTTGCCCGACCCCACAATGGCACACGGGTTGTTAGGCAACTGTTTGGTGTGTATCTATCAATTTTTAACTTCAAACTCTAATTTTAAAACAACACCAAATCTTCAAAATTTCCTATTTCCATAAATTTTACTAATCCTTTGAGAAAAACTATCTGTCTCCAAATAAACCTAAAAATCACCAAAAAATTTACAAAACGGCGCAAAACATAGATGTGTGTAATGAGTGAACAGATTCTTGATTGCTTGAAACGTAAACGAGATATTTGCATTAAGAACATAATACCAAGCCAAAATACGGCTTTCAGGTGGACCCCCGCCTTAAAGTATCTGGGTTAATTGTCCTGTTAGACTGCAGTTTTCCTTTTTTTTTTCCTTAAAAAAATAAGACTCTAAGCCTGAGGTAAGTTCTTAGTCAGTCTCAACATTCTTTAAAAATGTTCTTTAAAATAAAGAGTGAATTAAAAAATATATTTATATTTTACTATAGAATTTCGCAGCTATCTAGATCTATTTAGTGTGTCTGTCAGTATAAATACTTGCCCCTGTTGAATATGCAAAGAAGGGGTCGACTTGCAGAATTACAAAAGTTAACGTTCTCCAAAAAACGACTCGATTCGCTCCGACGAAGGGCTAACGCTCGAAAGGTCAGTTTTCGAATCTCTTTACTGTGGCCAATTCACATTATCAACTCAATTGACAAAACTTAAAAAAGGTTCTAAAAATAGCCAATATTGAGGCGCGCATGGACAGCCTAACCGGAATTATACACTCAATTTTATCCTTCACGAAAATATCTATACTCGGGTCCAAGAGGTTTTTCTTGATTTTTCTCCGCATGAGAAAGCCGCCGCAAAGCGGCGAACAGGACGGTCGCGAAGCGGCGAGAAAGAAAACTTTTTCTTTCTCGCCGCTCGGGGCTCGTGTTCGCCGCTTTGCGGCCCTCTCATGCAGAGAAAAATCAAGAAAAACCTCTGAGACCAGGGTAAAATATATAGGGCGCGCGACAACATTAGGGACCTTAAGCAAATCACAACGGCAACGCAACGAGAACGCCACAAAACAAAAGGTTTAATGAGCTGAACAATAGCCTGAATTTCAGCCGTCTCCTCCTCTCGCTAAGTCTCGGGAGACTTTTAGCGAGAGGAGGACCGGAGACGGCTGAAATTCAGGCTAGCAGAACAACGGTGTGCACGTGCGTTATAATTATTGGTGCATTTCTCCTCTGCAAAACAACAACGTGAAATGACTAAATTCTGTGTTGTCTGGAGAACGTGAACCACGACGGCTAATTTTCTTTTTTATTATCTTGAATGTTTTGCCTTGTCCCAGATTCAGGTTCGTAATAGTTTGGACACTGAGAAACAAAGAAAAATGACTTCAGAGTATCACGAGATTCGTAGGTAACAACGTGAAATGAACGGAAAATGACCAAGTTCTGGGTATTTTGGAGAACGTGAGCCACGGCGGCTTATTTTGAGTATTTTCATTTGAAATTGAACGCTGGCATTACATATTAAGCTTGAGCAAATTCTGAGACCGATAGACGCACTGAACAGATCTAGGCATCTACAAAATTCGACGGTAAAATATGACTTCATTTTTTTCTAGGCGTCGTCTTTGGTGTCGCCGTAGGTCGCATAAGCAACGCGGCGACGACTGCGAGGACGACGCCTAGAAAAAATGAAGTTATATTTTACAAGTGAAAGTCGAGATCACCTAGATTTGTTCGGTACGCCAATGGCTCTAAAAACGTGCTTAAGCTAAATATGCAACGACGGCGTTCAATTCCAAAACGGAAATACGAAAAATTTGCCGTCGTCGTCCACGTTCCGTAGACGACGGAGAACTTGGTCATTTCACGTTATTTTGTTTTGCAGGGGACGGCAAAGAAATGCACAAAGATTTATAATGCACGTGCACAGCTATTGTTTTGTTTGGTGATGTTCTCGATGCCGTCGTCCTCGTGGTTTGCTTAAGCTCCCTAATATTAGGTAGAACTGAGTGCTGTGTCTAAAAATAGCTCCAAGGGGTTTACCTTGAGAATAAGGCGTACATGGGGGATTAATTCTCTCACCGTAATCTGCTCTCGTTATATAATTATAAATCAGCAGAGTGTTTCATAGATCAAACATCCCACTGAATCCCTATTAAACTGAGTGAAGAGACTACAACTGAGTGCATCTAAATGAATTTCACAATTGTAAGACTTTGCCTTGTAGAAGCCCTCTGATAACCGGCGATCTCTAATTAAAAAGACAGTGTCAAGTTTCAAAACTCCCACGCAAACTTAACAGTTATAACTGACGTTAAATGTCGCTACATCTGAAAAACCTTACTCTAAATCTTGTAGCGCAATTCTTAACACTTCTTTCCTCCAGATATCCGAATGAAAAGTCATTTTATTTAGAGAAAAACCGAGTTTCGAGGTTTCTACCGGCGTCTTAAACATGAATACAAATTAGCTCATTTTGTCAGTTGCCGCGACAACTGTCTTCCCTGCAAAAGAATGGCGCATACATATAACTGATTTGACTTTAAACTGCAATTGCAGTTGACATCAAGAATTTAACCGTGCGCATTTCACAATCGTAGCAAATTAAAGAAAAGCCTGCCGTCAAATGATGGAAGAATTTAACCCTGTTTTATCCGCACCCTTAGTCCCAATTATTTATCAAACGGCTAGAAAATGATGTATTTGTTTTATTGAACCGGCGAATTCTAAATTGAGTTCTTATGATACAACGTTTCATTTTTATTTCTTATTACATGTATAAGCTCGTTATTGATGCTTCTAAAAGACTCGCAACTGAACGACTACATAAACTATTTACACGAATAGCACATATATATACTAACACTAAATCATTATAAACCACTCGAGCCGAGTATTTTTCACAGCATATGATTTATGATAAAATAGCTAGTGTAACTTATCAACTAAGACGTGTCAGATAAAACTACTTACTGTATATAACCAGTAACTGCTGTTCTTTTAGCTACAGTGGGAAACACCGGCTTGTATATCCAGCAAACAATGTATCAAGACCCACCGGCGGAGGATTCGACGAAAGTTCTGTATGCTTCAACGTGAAATGAAAGGTTGCTCCTGAACCTGGTGCCGGGCTTTGTGTACTAACAGTAAATTGAACGTGGCTGCACGCTGCATATGAACCATCATATATAATCATAATTAGTCTTTCAATAACATTTGATTGGCAGGTGTCTCTCAGCTGACCCCACTTTAATTTATATAAGCCATGAAGCTTTTTAAAATACGCTATTTTTAAAATATATGCTCAGAACACTTTTGTGTTTATCGACTCACGAGTTAGTTTGACGTACATTAAAAACACATGTAGCGATTTTTTCGCATCGATTCTCTCCCTCATTATATGCTAATCCAAACTTCTTTCAGCATTCACCATTTCTCATTACTTGGGCGCCAGTTGCCTAGTTGCCTAGTTGCTCTTCGAGAACTGACAAAAATGATGTTCACAGCTCTAACACATCGCAAAGTGTCTTGAATCGGTTAAACATTTCATGCGCCTCGATATTATTTGTTACTTAATTTTTATCACGTGACTAAAATTCACATTTGCTGTCTTGCACAATACGAAAATCAACGCTTTGAGGGGTGAACGTATACAAGAATCTAAATTATACAATTGTTGAGCGAAACAAAGCATTGGCCAGCTTGAACATAGATGGTCGACAGGGCAACGAATAAATTGAACTTGCCTATTTTTACACTTATTCATGATCATAAAATTTGCCCATCCTGTCTATTTTTGCTGGCTCTATAAACTGCACAGTTGAGCCCCGCTATTTCGACCTCGCAGGGGAAACTAAAACTTGTTCGAAATACTGGCTGACAGTAAATAACTGAAGGCAGGATCCAGGGCAAATGGTTTTGAGTTCGAAAAAACGGGGAATTCGCAATGACCGAGTTCGACTGATTAGACCGGTCCAACTGTAATAAATCAGTTAAAGATCTGTCGTTTTGCCCGGAGTTAAAATGTGACAGGTTCCTGCTTTAGAAGGGTAAGCGGAAACAAGTCGTTTGTATCAAATATGTTACTCTACTGTTCACCATATTTAAACAGCCGGTGTTTCTAGCATTTAGTTATTTACTAAATCTTAATGAAAAAGAGGTGCATTTTCTCTAACCTTCGTGACCCTGGTCAAATAACCCAAAGTATTTGATTCACGTCCCCTTGAAAAAGAATGTAGATTTTCCGGTCAGCACTAGCCTGCTTAGCTTGGCAGTTTGAGAAAGTGGCGAAGTCCCGAAAACAAGCCGCGAAGCCGCGTGGAGCCTGGGAGAGAGACAACCTTGATTACCCACAGTTAACAATTAGATTATGAGCTCGAGATTTCTATGAGGCGATAGTTGATGAGGCCCAAGGCCGAATCAACTATCACTTCATCGAAATCGTGAGCCAACGGAATCTAATTGTCTTAGTAGAATTCTAACTGAAATTTACTTCAAATAACAGTTTGTAATTATTGTTTGCCATAGTATTAAACTTTACGCCTTAGAAAGTTCGCTCGGACTGAATTGTCATTTGAAATTGAAGTTGTGTGCGCTCATCATTGTTTTCAATATTCTCAAGATTTATAAAGTCAAGAAATCGTGAATGTTTTTCTCCTCAGGAATTTAGTTATCCATTTGCATCAAAATGTTCCTTCAAATCTTTGTTAAAACCATAGTTAACTATGTAAAAACGAAAAAACGTAGCCATTTCGTAGACGACCTTCCCGCCACTGCACTCCAAGTAGCATAGCCAATCAGATTGCAGCATTTTCATTAGCATATTAGTAGAATGATAGTATACCAGTAGCTCAGCCAATCAGATTGCAGCATTGCATTAGTATACTAGTAGAGTTCTACTAATTTTTGTTAGTTCCGTACGCTGGCGTACGGGCCAATCCCATTCGATCGGGAGGCTAACACGTCAATCAAAATTTTCGGTCATCTCCCAACGGACAACTCCATGGAACAACACTGATATGAAGAAAGTGGTCGAGAAAGCGTTAATTGTCGAAAGCATCATCGCGCCTGAATGCTCTTCGCAAAGATCGCGAAATTGCTAATTCTCAAACCTGAGCAAGAAACAGCCGTAGACAATTTACTTCATGGGAGAGATGTGATGGCCCCTTTGCCCGACAGGCTAAAGCATGATTTTCACCGTGTTTGCGCTCGCCAGACGAGAATAGCCTTGTACACACAGGCTAGACAAGAATTATCGACTCACCTCCAATTGTCTTCTGCTCTTAAAATCGAGCTTGTTGACTGCTGATTGACCTGATTGGTGTCTCTTTCATTTGATGGAGATTTTACTTATCGCGTTTTTTCGAATTCCCCGCAAATCCTCCATCTCTTCGGATCCCACATGTACAGAACAAACCGCGGGAAAATAAAGCATAGGCACGCAAGGCGTGCAAGAGTTATTTTTTATGAAGTCCCGGAGATAGGAGCATTCATGGAGCTGTTTACAGTAATGATTTGGTTAATTTGAGAAGTCTTTTTGGTTGCGATGTACAGCAAGAGAGCAACTGGGAATATTTATGATATACATGATAAGATAACTAATTAGTAAGCCATAAAATGTTTGACTGAACAAACTACAGTGATCTGACGCGTCTCCAGATTAATGTAGATACCATCTTATTTTCTAACAGGCAATTTGATTCGTTCTTTGATACAATCCACACTGTGATTGGTGTGACACGCGCACATGCATAACTCCCTGCCACTCACCGATCTCATAGTTCTTTCAATCCCCAAGAGGAATTTTTGCTCAAAAATACTCAAGTTAAGAGAACTTTTCGCATCTTATACAAGTCGTAAGTTTACCCGTTTTACACAACACTACTTCACTGAAAATAGAAAGAAAGAGGGAAAAACTCTCTGATTCGTTGAAAGTCTGATTTAATTAAATTGCACTTAAATTTGACGCCACGCAGTCTTCAAAGAACATTTGAACAGTCCTTGTACTTTTAACTTTAAAATATTGGACTGAAATGAATGTCATCAAATAGAACTATACACTGTTACTGCAGAGACGCAAAAAAAGTTTAGAAATGAAAGCAACTTCTGGAAACAATAGCCGACAACTTGTAAGCTCTAATTGAATTTACTTCCATATGAAAAACAAAAGTGTCAAGTTACCTAACTAAAAGTAGCAAACATCTCGTGCGAATGATTTACTCTAATTGAATTTACTCTAATTTACTCTAATTGAATTTACTCCCTTGTGAAAAACAAGTGTCAAATTACCCTTTGTAACTAAAAAATAAAAAAAATATCAGGTTATATTTGCACGCAACAAGAACAAAACAATCTTTACCTATCGTAAAGACTCTTTTTCTTTGGCCATCGTAGCTTAATAAGAAATAACACACAAACTGCGGTGACAAACATGACAATAAAACGCATTTTGGAAAACAAAATTCATTAACTTGACGTTTCGTATGTTTCAACATACATCTTCAGAAGTACTAGTGACCGTTTGTAACAGAAGTAGCAACTAAATTCAAATAATAGATAAGTAACTAATTAACAATAACGATGACAGAAACTGAGAAACAAATTTGCATATCCGAAGCTGCAAACTAATAAAGATAAAGCTTTTCGCTGCTAACCTTATCGTTTAGGGTAGGTTTTAATTCCCTGATAAGTAGAGTCTCCTTTATCTTACAGTGTGTGTCTGACCGTCCTTTTGCCAGTATATCAAAGTGGTCCCATTTTAAGTTGTGACCAGTTGACGTAATGTGGTCTGCGATAGCAGACGCATGGCAGTTGCTCGTGATCGCCTTAAAATGTTCAGTTTTTCTGTCATGCAATCTACGTTTTGTTTTCCCAAAGTTGTGTATAAGGCTAGTTGTTGGGACTGCCAGGATTTTTACATTGGGAAAACAAAACGTAGATTGCATGACAGAAAAACTGAACATTTTAAGGCGATCACGAGCAACTGTCATGCGTCTGCTATCGCAGACCACATTACGTCAACTGGTCACAACTTAAAATGGGACCACTTTGATATACTGGCAAAAGGACGGTCAGACACACACTGTAAGATAAAGGAGACTCTACTTATCAGGGAATTAAAACCTACCCTAAACGATAAGGTTAGCAGCGAAAAGCTTTATCTTTATTAGTTTGCAGCTTCGGATATGCAAATTTGTTTCTCAGTTTCTGTCATCGTTATTGTTAATTAGTTACTTATCTATTATTTGAATTTAGTTGCTACTTCTGTTACAAACGGTCACTAGTACTTCTGAAGATGTATGTTGAAACCAGTTGAAACATACGAAACGTCAAGTTAATGAATTTTGTTTTCCAAAATGCGTTTTATTGTCATGTTTGTCACCGCAGTTTGTGTGTTAATCTTTACCTACACTTACTATTGTAAACGTTAGAACTGGCTCAAATTTAAATAGTCTCGTCTCCTCTAAAACATGTCCTCAGAACTAGAAGCAACGATTCGTGACCTCTAATTGAATTTACTCTTTGTGAAAAACAAAAGTATCAAGTTACCTAAATAAAAATGTCTGGTTTCATTCATTTGCATACTAACTCACGAACTGCTTCAAAACTCAAGACTCATCTCGTTCATAGCTAAAATCCTTAGCCTAACCCATAGAAAATGAAGAAGTAAGCCCAATATATGAATACTTCTTCCACTTTTATAGAAGAATAAATATGGCCATTCTGAACTGTATCGGGATCAAATCTTCTCATATACCATTTACCTATACAACAGGAAATTTGAGTGGTGTTTATTAGTAGATCCAATCTGATTGGTGTGACAAACATACATCTCTCACTGATCCACTCACTGAACCACCCGCCCATGACATACCCGACGCGCCGGCTAAGAGGTATTTTTTTACAATAAAATAGCTCAAAAAACGGAAAACCCGCGGGAAATAAAAAACTCCGAAAATAACGACACGACTAGAAGTATCGGTGTGTGGAAACGATGAAACGCCACAGCGAAAAACGACGAGTCGAACATTTTGTCCACTATTTCGCCTCGTTTCGAACTTTTCTTATTTCTTCCCGATATTAGTGTGGATTACGCTGAGAGGGGGAATGGATACAATCGAAATGTGTACTACCCCCATCACGACGGCGCGAAAACGACCCTGGTCATTTTCCATTTCAAATTTTCTTCTTGTACGTTCGCGGTGTCGATTCTCGGCTGGGAGTGCCTGAAAACAGCCGCCATCCTCTAAGAAAATGGATCTCACAAAAGTCCTCGAAGCCACAGTATCTCCAGGTAAATTAGATATACGATGGAAGTAAACTTCCGGGGGAGAACTCTTGGAAAACGCGTGCAGAGTCGAAGCACATGGCCGTATCTTGCATGATGTTTGTTTCAAGTTTCAAATACAAACTGGTTAAATTTTGTGTTTGTTTGATCGTGTAGATCAAAATGAGTTACAAGCAGCTCAGACTTATCTGGAACAAGCTGGTCAAGCAAATCTGGTGAGTTTAAGGCTTCACAGTTGAACTCCTTCTAAAATTTGTTCGTACTAGTTTTAATAAAACTGAAGTCATTCAATGTACAAAATAATGTACAACTTTCAACAACAAAATACTTGTCCTCTAAGAGGTATTGCTGTAGCTTTTATGCTAGTGCCGGCCTCATTTGTTCTATTTTCTCAACAGCCCGAGTTTTTAGTTGCTCTTGTAAGCGAGTTGGCGGATGCAACCAAGTCTCAAGTTGCGAGAATGGCGGCTGGGTTACAACTGAAAAATCATCTCACCTCCAAGGATGCTACAGTGAGGTTACAATACCAGCAGCGATGGATGACTTTGGACGACAAAATAAAAAATCATGTAAAGACAATGGTAAGAAACCTCGTAGAGTTAAAATGCGTTTGGTTTTACCAAGTCTTATGGTTCACACCCGGACTGTAGTTAAATTTAGTTTTTAAGCTTACTTCCCGTTTCTGTTTTTCAGACGATTCAAACTCTAGGAACGGAAAATGCGAGACCTGCTATCGCTCCACAGGCAAGTTTATCATTCATCATTGTTTTTTTTCCAATTAAAGAAACACTCCAGAGTTGTTTTAAAGAAATACTCTTAAAATAATGACGGTGCACATTTCTGTTCAGGAAGACTTTTAGTTCGTTTCATCTAATAACACCACTCAAGCTTTGAGGGGCAAAAATTGACAGGCTAATTTGAAAAACTTCTCTTTGTTTATAGTTTGCTTGCTACTTGTTTTAAAATTATACCCCACGATCCTAATTTAATTGACAATCTATTTATTGTCTTTCAGTTTATCTAAGTTGAAATGTGAGAGCTTTTTATTTGCCTAGGAAAATTTCCTTATTCTGCAATTTCGAGACGACTTTGGCACTACTGTCAGATGTGTCTCTATATTTTGCACACTGACTGTCCAGACCAAAGCATTAGCTTTCCTTTCTTCTAAGAGATGCACAATACTGTCTAAATGCATGCGCCAAAGACAGATTTGGTGTTCTAGCAATACTGGCTGATACTTAACCCCAATGTCTTGCACCCAGTTCACAAGGCAGGGATTATTACTGCTTGATTGTTATCGTTAAGTGTGATGTCCCACAATGTCCAAGTTGGGACTGTATTTCCTCTACAAATTAGATTCCCTTATTAATTCTAGTTCTTGCAAAGGATGCGTTCCTTTGGGGTGATATGGATTGGGATCAGTGATTCAAGATCACTTGGACTATGGTGTATCAAAGAAGCTGATGAATCCGTGACCAGAGTGAATTCACCATTTTCTTTTATATACCATAATCAGAGTAATCATAAAAATTAAAATTTCTTTGATAGTGATTGGTTTAAAAAACTCCTATTTTCCACTGATTCACTTGCCAAGTTGTTATCAGAAAGTTCAATAAGCCAATCACATTCAAAGTTGTAGTATAATTCAACCAATCACATTCCAACCAATCACATTCAAAGTTGTAGTTTAAATCAACCAATCTCAATTTCAGAGCGACATGAAATAATACTGCAAAAAAACTTGGCAAAATGTTTTACTTTCAATTTGTTTAACAAGCTACTGAAAATGTTCAAAATTTGGGCCAAGCTCATTAACAATTCAGCAGTGATATTCAGTACCACATAAACTTGTGGTATTAAAGTCATGTTTGTTAATCTTTTGGAATTCTTGGTTTTCATCAGTCATGTGATCAAAACTAAAAATCGTAACCGTTCAATAAATAAACTCAAGAATCTGGGATATGATAGATGATTGCAATATAAACAACCTCGCCAAGAATCAGGTCTCTGCTATTTTTCATTCGCGCGCTATTCGCAGAAGTGTTTCATCCAAATTTATAGAGATTTTTGTATGGAGACGCCATGTTGGTGCCCATCCGGATGGGCACCAACATGGCGGCCGGAAACCAACAGAAACAGCTGTCACTGAGTTTTGCTGCAAAAGAGTAAATTAATCTCTCGAGGAGCTCAAAAACATTAAAATAATACTTCTCTTAATGCAAGAACCCGTTCAGAAAGCTAAATTTCTCGAAATAAGTCCCGAATTAAGTCACTTTTTAACCAACTCGCCTGTCATGTAAATGCCACGTCACGCAAAAGCTTAGAAAATTCAAGTGTAGTCTATCGCAAAACCAAGCACCCATTCGGAACAAAAATTCGCATAAATATTAGATTTTAGCTGCTTCTAAACCTCGTTAAAGTAAAATATCAACATGATCAATAATTTTGTAGTTTGAATTTTAGTGACGTCATGTGAAAACCGGCAATAGCTTTTGAACTGTGGTAATGACATTTAATTTAATTTGTCCCTTCATCTTGATAAATGGCGAATTACATCACAGGGTTAGTTCACCTACCCTTGTTCAAAATTTGAACAAGGGGTATGTTTAGCCTATTTATCATTTGGTATGTAAATAAATGGCATTGTAAGGTAACTATTCAGTATTGTGGCCATAATATTTACCGTATCTGAGTAACAAACTTAAAAAATATGAAAAAGATCACAATTCAGAGTGAAACCAGGCTGGGCTTTTTTTTAAATCTTAAATGACAGTTGGGCTTACAGGGTTCCAGGTAAGTTTTCAAGGCAGGGGGTCAATTCCCACCTTTCCCATTTGTCAGCTCATGTAGCTGACCTTGTCAGGTTTTTGACACCAGGCCCCTTGCTTGTCTGGAACACTGGCTTATGAGAAGGAGGAGGGCTGAAAATGGGAGCTCTACAGTACAGTCAACTCTCTCGTAAGCGGACACCCTCGGGAATTGAAAAACTTGTCCGTTAGTAGAGCTGTCCGCTTATGAGAATTATTCCCGTAAGCGGACACCAAAGAAAAATAGGGTGGATGTCCGCTTACGGGAGAGTTACAGTGTTTGGTACAATCAGTGATTGAAAACAGAAACAAGAAGTAAAGTAGACCATGACGAACATGGCCATAACTAGCCCCTTCACAGACGTTTATTTTTTTCGTAAGATATTGGCGAGCGCAAATATCTTACAAAAAAAAAAACGTCCATGAACAGGCTAGGCCATAATTAACGTGACACTACAAATGTTTCCTCGGACTCTTGTTAATGTCAAACGAACGGACAGCTTGCTTTGCCGCGGACAAATTGAAATTTGTAAAAAGCGATCCCCGCTGTTCTGTTGCTCTGTTAAAGGTCATATTTTTGTTGATTTATTGCAAATTAAAGACAAATTTCATTGCCAAGAGTCAATTACGTACATGGTGTGTCCGCTTACAAGAGAGCGTAAACAAAAGAAAAATCCAATTTTCATTTTCAAAAGTGTCCGTGTCCGCATACGAGAGAGTGTCCGTTTACGGGAATGTGTAAATAGAAAGTTTGATTGGGAGGTAAAAATGGGGATTTAAAAAGCCGTCCGTAAGTAGAGCTGTCCGCTTACGAGAGTTAATTAGCGGAGAGTTGACTGTATTTCTACCTGGCTCTTAATGTCATTATTTGTTTTATAGTGTATAGCGGCGATAGCTTGTGCTGAAATCCCACACAAACAATGGCTGGAAGTGGTTGATATTTTGCAGAGCATTACAGTGCAAACAAGTAGTACAAATGCACTAAAGGAGCAGGCTTTGGAAACTATAGGTTACATTTGCCAGGATATCGTAAGTAGCTTTTGGTTTAATACTGTTCACAATGCTATACAGTGGAACCTCTGGTTGCAACCACCTCTAGTAAGTGACCACCTCTCCTCTGCGACTGGTTTTCCAAAATACCAAAAGTTTCCATGTCAAATCACTGTATTTGGAACCTCTTCTAAGTGACCACTTCTCGTAAGCAGCTGCAACCATTTTTAGAGCTAAAAGTTTGAAATTTTCTCTTGTTTTTAACCTCGTGTAAGTGACTTCTTGACAAATAATAGTTTGGAGATTGGATTATAAGGCGCTGTAACATTATCGCATTCCTCTGTGGTACAAGAGATGAAAATTTCTCAATGGGAAGTACAGGATTTTTTCTCTAAATTGACTTTTGACATGCATGAAACATTTAAAACACGGCAAGTCATTGCAGTTACCATATGCTAATGAGGCAACATTTTGACCCAATATGGTCTCGGCTCACGTAAGCAACCACCTTCCATAAGCGACCACCTAGGCTTGACTCTTTGGGTGATCACTTACAAGAGGTTCGACTGTACCTTTTCTTCCTGTTGAGAACTGGATGTTAGTATGAAAGTCGAAGCATGGGAGTGGAAATTTCTTTACTCGGAAAGGGCTTCGAATCCTAACATCATTTTCTTTCCTAGCCTTTACAGCCTTGTTAAATTAGTGCAACAGGAAGTTCAAGGCTGTGCTCTAATGGTGCCCGATTGCCTCAGGCGACCAACATTTGGTCTTGGGCGACTTAAAAAAAAATACTGGTCGCCTGGCCAGGCACCCAGCTCTCTTGTTTGTCACTCAGCGCTGCAGTAAAGTGGGCGACTGATTATAATATTCTATTTTTGGCTGATTGAGAGTGTTGCTTGCAGAAAAATATCCTTTCGCACAACATGATTTTTATTTTTAAGCTTGTTTGTTCTTCATGAATTAACATGAAACATGATCTTCCCTTCGTCCTGGACTTCACATACACACCACACGGAGAATGCAAAAATTTGCGTTGAAAATATCAATTTTTTTTCTGAAGATTATGCTATTCTGATATGTTTTAGCATTTCAATAGTTTTCAATGGTTAAGCGCGTAATTATTTTTATACAACTAAATTCTTCGCATATGCAAATTTTCGCTATTCGGCTACATCTGCAAATAAACATTTTAATAGCGGTGTCTTCTCTGCAATTTCATTTTATTAATATTTGGTACCGTAAGCACTTAACTTGAAATAATTTTAAGACTTATTTTGGTGATCTTTAATGGAACTACTCGAGTAGTTATGTTATGATGGAGCTGAGCATTCTAAGGATTTGAATGTATCTATCATTTGTTTTATAGCAAGAAAAGTAGCTGTTACAACATTGTTTATTCATAGAAACTTATTAGTTAAGAGTGTAAATGTATCAGATGAAAACATTCAGTATGCTAAACTAAACTTAAAGGCATTTTTGTTTTGAATTGTGATCACTGGAAAACTCTCAGTTAACATTTGTGATAACCTAATTTGATATGGTGGAATGTTACTGGATAGATCAAACTTGTTTGTCGGTAGAAAGCAGCCAGGAGTAATCTGACAGTGTACGCTATACAACAAAACCTAAAAGCTTTGAAGTTACTTGTATAATTTAATTTCATGATTGTATTAACTGTTAATTAATTAAACCATGACATAATTATAAGTTTTAATTAATTAATCAGTTAATTAATTAATCAATTGATGAATTAATTATTTTGGGGCGACCAGCCTGGAAAGATGGACACCCTAGCTGGCATGAAGGGCCCCCCTTTTTCGTAGAGCACAGCCCCCTGCTTGATCTATATCCCTAGTGGCAGGGCAGGAGATTAGGAAACAGGAAAAAGGAGGGTCTGTATTCGTCATTGGGAGTAAACGAATTCCCATTTTGCCTCAAATAGAAAATTCACATTGGTTCAGACGTGAACAAAACTACTATCACCTTGACTGAGTTTGCCATTACGTTGCACGTCTCGCTGGCTTGCAATAGTAGTGCACACGGGCTTTGGTCGGTGTTGATGTTGCAGGTCAAATGAAATTCAGGTTAAAATGAAATTCCTTTGTTCGTTGCAACATTGATAATGAAAAATGTTGAAATGTTTGCTTAGAACTTTCTTTGCCATAGCAAAATAGGGGCTTTGAAATATTTCTAGTGGTGGAAATGTTGTGAATTACTGAATTTGTGAATTAATTTCCATTTTTCTGTCAGGAGCCTGAACATCTAGTTGAACAGTCACATAAAATTCTTACAGCAATTGTATCAGGGATGAAAAAGGAAGAACCATGGTCAGTTGTTAGTATTGTAGCGAAACTAGTTGCATTGGTTGCATGTGTTACAAATAACTAACAACTAAACTTCCACAGTTTTATCCAGTTCATTGATATTAAAATCTATTGGGCGAACTGGTCTGCTTTTGTCGCATCTAAGAAATAGGAAATGCTGCATGTTTTCTTAAAACCTAATACAAGGAAAGTGATATTTGGAAATCAGTGTTCCAGATAAGTGATCATTCTCACTTGCCCAATGGGTAAGGGATGAGACAAGTCATCTCTCAACTAAATCATTAAGAGAGCAAACTAAGACTTGCCCAGGGCAAGCAAACTTTGAGAGCTTCTTGTCCTGAGGGCAAGCTGGAGTTCAAATTTTTTTCGAACCAGACAAAGTCAGCTACAGTACCGCCTGAAAGTCTTTACTCTTTTACTGAGGTTTTGCATTATATGAGATTAACACCGCGTTCTGGCCTCAGCAGTGACGTGACATGCCCAAATTTTACTGAGGTTTTACCACGGCACACAATATCGCAGTAAACAGTAGGACGTGGTAGAGTTGAATAGGCTAACATACCTTTTCCCTTTTGTTTCGATCCATTAACTTCACAATGCCATCTTTCATGCTCGGGTGATAAATCATGTATCCATCATATTACAAAAAGACTCCACCGTGGCATTGTTAACTTAGCAAGAATCCATTATTACAGCGTCTCTACATTTTATATTTTTTGTGTTGGAAAGGTAATGAAGGAAATTTAAGCAACTTTGTTTTCTGTTAAAGATACGACGATACCAAGATAAATAAATAGTTCGCTGTCTTCGTTGTCACAGTGCGAAGCTTCATGCTAGCCTGTTTGCTTTGAGTAAATTCATCTTTGATGCGAAAATTTATGAAAAAGTACTTTTAGAAATAAGAGTTTCTTCCAAAAGAGTCTGAAAAAGCACAGTAACATTAAAGCGACAAGTAACATTACATTCACTCGACACGAATTTGAACTTGTGTCGCATGAGAAATCACCTTTTTGTAGCCACATGCACATGTGGCGGTAAGCGTTGAGAGTTGTGTACATGTGAAGTGTTTTTCATTGATTTCAAGGATGTGTCGAGCGTCTGAACAGCTGAGATTGCTCTTACACTGTATTTTAAAAATCTACAAAATGTTACAAATCAACTTCAAAATAAAAAAGCCCGTAATGTGGAACTTTCAGTTTAGATCTCAGTGGCATGATTAAAAAGTTCTTTCTCAATCGTACGACTTGTGTAATTTCCGTTGAAGTTTACCTGAAAAATGGGCTGATAAATATGGCAACAAATTTCTAGCGGGAATAAGGTGAGCCAGTTATCCACGGTTGTTTCTGAATGCCACAACAAATTACCAATGGGAAGAAGGTAAGAGATCTATCCATTATTGGTTTTCTGAAACAAATAGCGACGAGTCAACGATGAGGGTTTGCTTGATGACGTTTTGGCTGCAAAACTTGCAAACCCAACAGTCCCAATTAGCTCGATTACTTCACTTTCATTCAGTTTGGTCATTGTCAGAGGTATTTTAAAATGGCATTGTGTTTTGACAACACCAAAAAAAAATGATTGGAGTGAAAAAACTGATGAAGCTTTTGTTACAAACCCAAAAGACGCCAAATTACATGTAGCTCGATCATTTTCCCTTTGACATCACTTTCATTTAGTTTAGTCAGTTGTCAAAGGTACATGTACATACCGTCATTCGACTGCAAATTTTTTTAGCCAGGACAATTGGTTTCTAAAATTCTATTCACAAAAACATTGAACTGTTTACAATAAACAAACAAAACTAGCTTCTCTTTTCCTGATATCGTAATCGTGTGATTGCATATTCGCTTGACGTGTCGTTAATTTTACCTTTCGCCAAACAGTTAAAATAACAGTTAAGGTGATTTCCGGGTAAAAGAACCCGCCATAGATTTCCGATGAAACTTGGTATGGTGTCATTACAGTACAAGGAGATGTTAAAAACGTAATAAAAAGAGGGGGTCACCGTGCTTGTTTTCATGCCACGATGCTGACAAATATGGTTATTTTGGTGACTTTTGGTTATCTCAGTGCGCAACAAATAAGCTTGATTATTTTTCAATGCGGCGTGTTATATCACACAGAATTCGACTTTCTTTGATTGCTTATTCATCTACGTCCCAGAAGAAATGGCTTCAAATACCCTGCATTATTAACTGATATTTTTATCCTTTAAAGGAAACATAATTTGGACTTGCTCTAATGGGCCCGTTACGTCTCTATCTGTAGCATTTATTTCATTTGCCAAAAGAGTAGCCATAGATTACTGCCAAATTTTTTCTCAGTTATTGCAGATATTGTTCTCATTGAATTTATAAAATAAAAAGTGGGGGTCCCCGTGCTTGTTTAAGAGGAAATTAGCTTTTATCTCGCTATCGAGCTTAGTTTGAAGGAAATCTCTTATGTTTTGTACGCGTGCGCGCGCTGATGACGCAAAATTTGTGCGCAGTAGGAATGCGCAATGCAAAACTCGGGAATCACCTTAAGGCTTTAATGTGCACAAAAGTACGTTCATAAAGACGTTTTGGATACGGAATCTTTAATGCTAGAGATATTCTACCGTTAGAACGATGTCATTCATCCAAAGGACTTTGTTATCTGGTTGTTGTTTTGAATGCAACATTAATGTAAATCCTCGAAAGTTCTGAACAATAAACTGGTGATGGGCAAAGAAATTTAACATGTAACAGTAATCAATAAGAAAACACTTTTTAACAAAAGAAATTAGCTTCTATTGTTTCTTCACCATGATATACTGCGTCTTTCTTGCCATGGCGTTCGGTCACGTCCGTCTAAGACAAGGTTGAGGAATTTGTCCCACCGCAGTGAATTTGCAGCAGAACACTTCGGCAAAGATGAGGTTTTCCCGCACCCTAATGGGTAAGTACTTTCAGGCGGTACTGTGCATGACCCCACAAATTAATCGAAAATGTATGATGAATCGGAGGGAGCAGCACTTGGCAATAATGGCCAGTTGGAATTCCTAATGACACCCTGCCTTGACAACTTATCTGGAACCCTGGGAATATGTACGATTTTGTGTATATCCTATCACTAGGTAAGCATTTACATGTAGTTATTTCTTTCTCCTAAACTTTCTTAGTGACTGCATCAGCCTGTATGTTCATAAACAGGAAGCAACCATTTTAGATAGCATAAATACATGGGGTAACTTGTTATAACTTTCTTTTTGATCATGTCCACAGCGCTGCGATAAGACTTGCAGCAACAAATGCCCTCCTTAACTCTCTAGAATTTACAAAGCAGAATTTTGAAAGAGAGGTAAGACTGATAATTTTGTATCTTTTCTGAGATATGTGTAGGGAGTGGTTTGTACTTCACACACAGTGGGATATTGTATATGCATCCAAGCCAGCCTTGTAATCTGGCTGTATTATTGGTTATGGTAGTCTCTGGTGAGACTGGAAGTCTCACCAGAGACTACCGTCAAACCAGATGTTCTTTTCCATGAAAAATTCTAGGATATTATCTCAGTACATGATCAGATTGGCAGGCTTATATGTTTACACCTGACTCTTTTTTATTGTGGCTATGCAGAGTCAGTAATATCATCATCAAAATCAAGTGGCTTTGCTCGATTTGTTGAGAACGAGTTTCCTCCTGATTTCAATCTGTAGGAAGTGTTTAGCCCTTGGCCGAGCTTGAAAGGCATTCTGAATTTCTTTTTATATTATTTTTTCCACTAATTTCTCAGTAGCTCACCGAAACTTCAAAAGCCACTTATAACACAATGTCTTGCAAAAAACAATTTACTCTCTTGTGTTGTTAGCATAGCAGTTGATGATTACAATTTGACTTTTTCAGAATATTTATGTTTTCTCATTAACTGAACACAGGGATAAGTATGTGAAGCACTTGGGGCTTTCATTCACAAAATTGTTTTCGTCCGTCATGATCGTAACCTGTGAACACAGTCTATCTTTTGGCAGAAATCCCTCAGTGTTAGCACTGCACTTTTGCGTGCAAAAGCTTATGTCATTCATGCTGTTGTGTGATTGGTCTGTTCAACAGAGTGCAGACAGACCACAAACACACAAGAAAAGGAATGTGGTCCAGATGTGAGCAGCCATTTCTTTGGGGGGAGCATTGCATGACATCCTAAAAAACGACAAAAACGGCGGAGGAGCCTTCATACAGTCCTCAACTGCCTATTTTATGTATTTTTAAACTTCATCATATCTTGTTGTTGCATTTTGCAGGCTGAACGAAACTTCATTATGCAAGTTGTCTGTGAAGCAACACAAAGCACAGAAACTCAGGTGAGTAATGAGATGTTTCCTACTCGTGTGAATTGATATGTTTTCCTTTCTCTGGGCAAGTGATAATAGCAATAAACATATTAACCATGTTTTCTTGGTTCACACTGTACACTTTGGATCCTTGTATTTTCCTGTTAATTTGTGGCACCCAGTTGTAGTCTTATGGACCAGACCTCAGACTTAATTACACTGTTATACCCTAAAATGCCATTGAGAAAACAGGGCTATCATTAAATTTTGATTCACCTGTAGCCTTGATCTTCACATACATAGCAAACTTATTTCTTTTTTCGGTGAATTGTTTCAAATTAAGCCATAACATCAGGGCGGTTAGGCTCCATCAAACATAGATAATTTGGTTTTATCAACTGGGTTGATAATGTGAATTGGCCACTGTAAAGACATTTGGAATCCACTCCGACGAAGGGCTAATGCTCAAAACGTCAGCTTCCGAATCTCTTTACGGTGGCCAATTCACATTATCAACCCAGTTGATAAAACCAAATTATCTTGCAATACTCCCACCGAAGCAGCAACACGGTTTCTTTAGAAACTTGCCCCCTTTATCCATCAAACATACTCAGCCATAGCTTAACGTACATGTATGTACTCGGCTGTTATGGGTTACAACCCTAACCCTTATAGACAACTCTGAAAAAGCTCAGTTTGTCAAGGACCCTTTAATATCAACATCCTTTTAATACAGCCAGGTGGCTGGCATAGATTTTTAATCTTTCCTTCAAAACCATAACATAGGAACTTAATATTTCTTCTTTTTCTGTATGGTAAACAGCTCAAAGTTGCAGCCTTGCAGAACCTTGTGAAGATCATGTCACTCTATTATCAGCACATGGAAGAATATATGGGACGAGCGCTGTTTCCTGTAAGTCAACTGGGCTTGAATGCGTTAGTGTGTTAATGCAGCATCAACCAGCTAGGAAACATGACAACTGACAGCAAATTGCAGAACTGTGATTGGAGTACAGTCAAAACATTTGTTGGTTTTTAAGAGTTGACAATATTCGTCTAAAACCTCTTTTACACTCTGAGCAGACTAAACTTTGAGCAGAGTCTTGTGTTAGCCCACGAGATTTGTAAGTCAAGCAAGAGCAAAGGTTGAGACTGACTGATTGATGATTTCTGTTAGGCCTATTATGATATATCATTCAAAATTCTAACTTGGCACCGAGGTTTAGGGGAATAAAACACATCAAGGTTAATAAGGTTAAGGGATGAATAAAGGGTTTCTTTTGTTTTATTCTCGTAAGCTGGTAAGAACTCTTGCCACGGGCCCATTATGATGTGTTCTTGCGCAAAACATTCTTCTCACAGTGCCTTTTGCCACCCAGAGCCCAGCTGTTCAAAGCATTATTAAACCAATCCATGACGAGTCTGATTTTTCAATTTTTTAAAGACTTTTCACTGAGGTTTTGTGCTTTTTTACTCTCTCCTCCACTTTTGATGTCAACTAGAATCCAAAAAAATCCAGAGAACATGAGAGAAAATGATACATTGATCAATTTCTGGTTGGGTGGTATTTGGCTTTACCCAGGTGTGACAACAAACCTGTCCTGGACTAATGCCTTTTTTCTCATGTAGATTTCCATTGCTGCAATCAAATCTGAAATGGATGAAGTTGCTCTTCAAGGTATCGAGTTTTGGTCCTCTGTGTGCGACGAGGAAATGGATTTAGCAATTGAAGCTGTGGAGGCATGTATTTTGCGTCTTCAATTTTTAGACCACTCTGTACAATTGAATACACACCAATTTTTGTACCGTTCAGACATAGTTATGATCTTATTCAGTCATCATAAAGTCTGTGTCGGGAAACTAGTGGTCAATAATTTGTACTGAATGCAAACAGATAACCGAGATGGATAGTTGAAATAGTTGTACCGGAGAAATAATAAGGGGTTGAACTTTTAACTGTTACCATGCTAAATAGTTTCCGCCCTCCAGAAGGGCTTGGAAAAATCTTGAATTCCAGCTTGCCCTTTGGACAAGCAACTCTCAAATTTTGCTTG
The DNA here is from genome assembly GCA_964020085.1 of Micromussa lordhowensis. Taxonomy (NCBI): domain Eukaryota; kingdom Metazoa; phylum Cnidaria; class Anthozoa; order Scleractinia; family Lobophylliidae; genus Micromussa; species Micromussa lordhowensis. The sequence continues at coordinate 7,882,031 of OZ026607.1, forward strand.
CCCTGGGCAAATCTTGTGTACTTTTTTCTTGTTTAGTTGGCAAACAACTTGCCTGGGCCTTTGCTTAATCGGCAACTGAGAATAATAAGTTACTTTCCCAATAGGAAAACTTACTTGTCCTCGCCGATTGGACTGCACTTTTTTCGAGCCCTGTCCAGCTGCCAAATTAGCCACCTGTTTGGAAAGTTTAGTCGCTCCAAGGTTTTTCACTCCCTGCATGTGGCAAACAATTAAAGGTCACTGATTGGAGTGCTACAGTACTTTGAGCAAAAACTATGTATCAAAGATAGGAAATCTCCAGGTTGACACTTAGGCTTAAGTTACTCTATCTCTTAAACATGTTCATGGTATCATCTTGTTCTGAATAGGCAGCAGAAGCTAAAAGGGAACCAGAACAGACAAGCAGGCATTATGCCAAAGGAGCGTTACCTTTCATTACACCTCTCCTGACTGCTTGCCTCACAAGACAGGTCGGTAAATTAATCTGTGAGGAATTTATAATAGGCTAGTTGCAGGTCAAAGAGAACATTTGAACCTCTTGCTACCACCTCTTATTAGTGACCACACCTGTGAGCAACCACTTTTCTGGTGTATCATGAGAATTTCTGCGGCGCTGTCATTGTTGTTTGACTTACCTTGTTGCCTTGATCATGATCTTCTCACCAGTAACAAATGTGCTTTGTCGCTTTTATGTGTAAATTATATCAGTAACAGGCAATTCACCTGAAACATTCATGTCAAGGGTCTATCAAGCATATTCAGCCATGACAGTTGTTACGTGTTATAGCTCTTCGTCTTCAGCCGTGTTATCCGTGGCTCAATCACCTCCGCCAGTAATCTAAATGGGGTGGGTATGCATTTGGGAATGGATTGTGCCTCTGAAAAGCTACAGGTAGTTTACAGTCAGCTGTATTCTGATCTGTCGTAACCATGCAAGCACTGACCAAAGAGTTGGAAGCGTCTTCATGGGTTTGATATTTAAAGTGGCTACGCGCATGAGGTTTCACTCTGATCAAAGTTATTAACAACAACAACAACAACAACAACCAACCAACCAACCATTTTATTTTGTCAAATTCGCAAAAAGAAAAAACAGCATAAAAACAATTAACATAAAACTACTGAGAATAGTAAGAAAACTAGACAAGCTGAGTAGACAGAAAAAAAATTTAATATTATTGGAATAAGAATTCAGTGCAATATTATTTTCACAGAACCTCTCTTTTCAATACATAAATAATGTTCCCCAAACTTTACCTTGAAAATCAAGCAATGCTTTGACTCACCATCCATTTTTAAGCAAAAGATTGTTCTCATTGAAAACAAAAATTCACAAATGCACTTTGTTGATTTTGTCACAGGAGGATTATGATGATGAAGATGATTGGAACCCATGCAAAGCTGCTGGTGTATGCCTAATGCTGTTGGCTCAGTGTTGTGAAAGTGATGTGATACCTTTTGTCACAGACTTTATAATGGGAAACATTAAAAACGCAGAGTGGAAAAACAGAGATGCAGCTGTTATGGCTTTTGGTGAGTGTACTGCAAACATCCAAAAGTAATGACCTGAGTGATCTAGCGAGGGTCGTTACTTTCAGAATAAGCTGCCTTAGGGAGCTCACTACGTTCAGGAGGTGGCTAGTTCCAGGGGGTTGTTACTTTCAAAGAGCAGAGACCGTTGGGAGACATTGATGTGAGTGAGATCTTTGTCGCAATTAATACATGGAAATTGGTAATAAAACGTCTGTTCAAAAACAAGAGAGAATTCTTCCTTCCAGTTTCATGTTCCTACCACATGGGTGGACTCTTCATGTAAGTTTTTTTAATTGGCAGAAAACCTTGGCCTGCATGACCCTTGCCCATCAGGCAAATGAGAACAAACAGTTACTTGCCTGGCAGGAAGATCTACTGGTCCTGGACAACACTTTTTCCAAGCCCTGATTTAAGTCGTGTTTTTTGATTGTGGACTGATGAGTATAATTTTCATTTTTTAGGTGCAATATTGGAAGGACCTGATCCCAAAGATTTGCAGCCATATGCTGCAGTGGTAAGACACCTTTCCAATACTGTCAAAACAGCTGAAGCACTTGGCCATGAAAGAAATGATTATTCCTTTCATTTATCCAGAGTGACCTCGTTTGTCTTAAATGATTTTAAAAGTCAAATTGGTCCAATGTTGATCAATGTTCAAAAAATTTCAAGTACCAGTAATTTCTGTATTTTAACTTGTTATCATTCACTGAACATACTTAGCTACTGTCATTTGCCAGTGGAAGAACTGTGTTTGTTGTGATCAAAAATTGTAGCCCATTATTATATTTTTGTTGCATGCTCTTGATCTGGATAAAAAAATTCCACTTTTTTTGTCAAAAGAAATTTTCTTAAATAAGCAAAGATGTGCAAAAACCGAAAGATTTAAGATGATTTCCGCACAACATTCGAGCAATAATGGCAAAAATTAAGTTACCAAAAAACCCTCTTAGCATGGTAATATTTTGGATAAAGGTAAGAAGATCTTATTGAGATTTAAGTGCTCAAGCTGACCCCGCGAGGGAAAATTGAGCTTGAAGTTATCCATATTTGTATAGGAAATAGCACGGTTTCTAGGGGTATTTGGGATAAATACCGCGAGTAATATTTCAAAATTCGCCAAAATATCACGAGCCGCCACGGCGAGTGATATTTGGAGAGTTTTGAAATATCACGAGCCGGTATTTATACCAAATACCCCGAAGAAACCGTGCTATTTTTTGTTTATACTTCAAGGCAAAGAAATAGTTCGCATCTTGTAACGCTGTTTAGTCACGCGCGAGTGACTGGTTTACTACAACATGTGATCAAACATGTGATCGCACAAAGGTCACACATGTTCAAATGATTTTCGCTTCAACTGCGATAAAACAGTACTTGAATACCTGTAAATATCTTTTGAAGGGTACATTTTTAACAGCCTAATCGTCAATTTAAGTTTATCAATAGATTTTTTAACCGATTCTGCTTGTGTGGAACTTGGACTTTGGGCTTTCATGTAAGCAGCAGGCCGTGAAAATTGTTGGCTATTTATCGTTTCTTTGGTCACCACAGCAGCGGAAAATAGTTTCAAGCGGACGACGTTTACTTGTGGTTGCCTGTGCTTCTGAACGGTTGAATAAAGAATGAAAGGAACCGTTTTTCATTCTCTCACCTTCTTCGATAGCAGTTAAAAGAGCGCTCGACGATAAAGCTATGCACCGAACTTCGTAAGCTGACTGGTTGGTTCGCGTTGCAGCTCACTGAAAATATCAGGACTGTATCCTTTGCCTTCCACCATAAATCGACGAAACAGTGACCTAGATCTTTGTACATTCTTAGCTGTTTCCATATCTTGGTAATTCCTTTAGCTCTTGCAGTTTTTCTACAGAATTTTGAAAATCTTTCCGCCATATTGTTTCGATCATTTAGGTTTCCATGGAAACTGAAATTTTTACATGTAAGTATTTCAAATTTGGCAGAAATACTACTGGTCTTAGCCAATCGCATTTGAGAAATTTCTTAGCCTGTAGTATAACAGTTAAAACGGACATTTCGCATTAGTTGAAAACACAATAACACTCGCATTAACCATTCTTACAAGGTTTGACATTAATTTTCTCGAGAATGCTTGGAGATTTAATTGCGGGGTCACCTAGAGAAATGAATTACAGTGAGATGCTTTAAACAGTATTAAAAAGTTACCGTGCCATGAATAGATTTTTAGTAAATAATTTTTGCACTTATTGCTCGAACCTTGAGCGGAATCCGTCTTAATACTCAGCATTTCGGAGTCATCATGATGCGGCCATTATCAAGAGAAAATAAGTATAAGAAAGTGACTATTTTAGTAGGCTAAAGCTGAAAAGTAGCATAAACTAATTAGATGCCTAAACAAACACTTAACAACAACATTTATTTATTTATTATTCATGTTTTTATACTTATTTTCTCTTGATAATACAGGACATCTGACATAATGCGGGAAAAAAATTACAAATAATGCAGAAATTTTCGGGAGAAAAATGCAGGAAAATGTGTCGATTATGTGGAAATTTCAAGTTAAATTGATGATAGTCCAAACAACAGTGAAACAAAAAGTAGTTCAGTCTTACCCAGGACTTAAGCTCTTAAATAGAATGCACATCATTGAGATCAAATTTGCTAGCAAGTAGACAAGTTTTTCAACGCAAGTTGAGTGACGTCCATTCATTGTTATAGCAGCCTCTTAGCCAATAAAATACAGCCATGTTTGATCTTTTTATGGTATTTGTTGACATGTATTTCTTCATTTGCACAGTTTTTCCATAGCATGTTAGCTCATTTTGCATGCAGGACTAGTTGTGGCATTTATAGAACATCAGTAGCTTAGTAACCAGACATTTTCCACTGAACTTGTTTCAAGGCCCTTTGCCTGGAGGTTAAAAATTGGTCACAACCGAAATGGTGTTGCTGTTCTAGGAGAAAAAACTTCTCCAAATTAATCAATCTCTTCAGAATATTTGCTTTTAGGGCTGTAAGGTAGTTGCTTTATCCCTAATATGGAACAATTTTTCTGTTCTATGCAAAAAAAGCTCTGATTATGCAGAGGATGCAGATGTCAGCAAATTATGCGGATCTGCACCGCGGCATCCTGTTAGATGCCCTGATAATGTATCATGATGACTCTGAAGTATTGAGTACTTATCAAATTTTTCAGTAACTTTTTCTTTAGGTGTGGTGAATCAAGTATCTAGAGAATTTTAGGTCTTTAGAAACTTTTGATCCAATCTGGAAATCTCAGAAGTATTTCTGACGAGTCATTTCTGTCTTATTTCACAGCCAAAAATTGTTTTATTCTCAACCAAGCGGAGTCTCTTCTTTTTTATGGGAGTATTTATTTTGATACAGATGTGCTATATCTTTGCAGGCCACGCCAATGCTAATAAACTTAATGGGAGATGAATCTGTAGTCGTACGAGATTCTGTGGCCTGGACGCTTGGTCGTATATGTGAGATTTTACCCCAAGTTGTTATTGAAAATAACCTCCAACATCTGGTTGAAACTCTGTTAACTTCGCTTGAAGCAGAACCCCGAGTTGCTGCTAATGTCTGCTGGGTAAGACACTTGACGCACATGTTTTGAAAAGAGGGCCACTGGTTCATCATTGATTCTGTTGTATGTCACCTTCTGAAAGTAAAGTTGTTACTTGCAATACCGACTGACTGACTGACTGTCCGACCGACCGGCCAACCGACCGACTTACTAAACTAACATGAAGAAAATGTGAAAACTCTTTCATGCTTGAGTTTATAAATTGGTTAACCCGCTGCCTCGCTAAATGGAAGGTGGGTGCCTGGGATATCCAAGGGCTTCCACTGTGGCCAGCCAGCCCCTAGATAGAATACCGCTCCCATGGCTGGCCAATCCCCACAACCCAGCCATGAGCCCCCATTCCAGGCACCCGTCAACACTGATAGAATCAGTGGAAGGAAAGAAAAGAGGGAGGGGGGGAGGGAGAACGCAGGCAAACCGTTGCTAACAAGCTAGCAGCGTGAGCTGCTCCAAGACAACCGCTAAAATTGCTAAAACAGCCCGAGAAAACAACGAGCAACACGAGCTGCTCACACTCCACTAACGAAAATACTAACACACCCTGAAATGAAGCTGGAACCAACCATGTGAGCCTGCACTTGAGCACGCGACCGCTGACCAGGAGGTTGCACGCTTAGCTCGTGGCGGTTAACTTTGTTAAATATAATTTAACTAAATTAAATAATGCAGAGACATAAAGAACTTATTGTTTCTTGTGTTGCTGTTAGGCATTTAACTCTCTAGGAGAAGCAGCGTATGATGCTGCACAAGTATCTGATGATGAAGAGGAACCGCAGACATATGCATTGTCAACTTGGTTTCAGCAAATTGTAGGAAAGCTTCTTGAGGTCACAGACAGGTATGAAAATAATGCTAAATATAGATTACTTCATAGAAAGTGCGACGTACAGATTTTTATTCACGAGTTGCAAGACTTTGGAAAACGAACGAGTGAGCGCAGCGAACGAGTGAGTTTTCCAAAGTCTCGCAACTCGTGAATAAAAATCTGTACGTCGCACTTTCTATGCTGTAATTTGTTTATTGTATATATAGCGAGAATTAAACAGACCCATTAGATCAGTTTACATGCAGAACGCTGAGAACGTAATGAATGACCGAGCGTAATGAAAAACATATCCGCTTTCCAGTCCAGATACAGGCGGACAACGAGCCTACACAAGCTTAAATATAATAGGGGAAAATTCGTAAATACATAGTGAGAAATCTTTTCGTTTGTCCATAATTAAGCTTACTGTCAGATTCAATATGTCATAGCGACGCTTCGCGCTGTGCAAAGACACAGAAAGACAAATTCAGACTCTGTTGACTTACACTGTTTATTTGAATGTTCCTCCTTGATTGTTGTTGGCTTTCTGGTGTTAAATTTACTTCCTCGGTTTCTTGAATGGCTATTGATTCTCAAACTGAAGTTCTAGCGCTCAAGATATTTGTTGGATATATTCCACTGCTGCTTTTCCGAAAGTGAAGTAAAACGGGAACCAAAGCCATGTTATTGAGACACAAACTTCAAGCGGACGCTGATTTCAAGCCCGCGCTTCTCGGAACCATTTGAGTGCTTAACTCTGATTGGCTAAGTGATTCTATCCTGAACGGTGATTGGTTATATTTTCACATGTGAAGAATGCTATACGCAAAGCTGATTGGACGTATCGCTTTTTTCACATGTGGAAATATAGCACATATAGAATTCTATTTGCAAGGTTTATTGCCTAAAATTCTCGCTATATATACAATAAACAGTTGTATGTTACGGCACCTATCAGTGAAGGATCTCATAGGCTGGGCACTGCACAGACTAACCGACTGAACGATTAATTTTGCTTGCCATCAGAAAAATTTTTTTCTAAAGAAGCTCCATTCAAACACATTCGCCTTCCTTTGAAAACCAGTTTCCTCAATGCCGAGAACCTTGATAAACCCTTGCTTTGAATAGCGTGTAAACTCTGAAGTTCAACAATAGATTATTGTGAAGACATGAATAATCATTGCAGTTGTGTACACAACTTAAGCAGTTGTGAAATTAAAGCTGGAAAAAAATAAGGCTTGAATGGAATTCAAACCATTATCCCACTCAAACATGAATTTTTTTCAGGCTTCGATTTCGCAGCTGCTTAAGTTGTGTATAGAACTGTGATAAATCATGTCTTCATTTCTTTCTCTGCAGTTTAACAATATACGATCTTTCATATATTCACTTGCAATAGAACCTTGTGTTTTTAAGCTGCTGCAAATTCAAAAGGTCATGATAGATGAATTTTGAATGATGAATGATGAATTCATTTTTGGTTGAATTTGCTGACATAAATGCTACATCGTTTGATCAGTAATTTGATGTGTATTCTACCCTTCATAATTCTTTCTCTTTTTTTCCAGAGGGGATGCTAACCAAGGAAACCTAAGAAGTTCAGCTTACGAGGCTGTAATGGAGTTAATTAAGAATAGTGCAAAGGTACCCAGTTTTTGTTAATTGAGGCTGAGACTTGCCATGTAGACACAACTACATGTATGTATACAAATAAGTAAATAAATACAATGGAATTCTAACTTCTCAAAGCCTTTATTGTTTTGACCCTCCTAATAAAAGAAGTTGTTTCTCTCCACTCAGTTGAACACTGTAATTTTAACACCAATTTCTCGAACTACTCGCTTTTTGAAGCAAATTGTCATTTATCTGTGTACAGTGGGGGATCTGAGATTCCAGATAGAAGCATGGCTTTGCTAAAAAGTTCCTTCAGCCATGACTATTTAGTCACATTTGATTTAACATTTTTTTTGTTATTAATTAATGTTGAAATTGTTATTAATTAATGTTGCAATTAAAGATTAAATAGCTACAGTTGGTAATTTGTTTTTTCCTTTCTTCCAGGACTGTTATGAAGTTGTACAAAAAACAACACTGGTCATTCTTCAAAGGTTACAGCATGTCTTACAGATGGAGGTGGGCTCAAATAATTGTGTGATTGTCTTTTCAAGGGCTGGAAATAGTTTTAGTAAATGTGGAGGAAATGCTTTTCTTGTTACATGAAATGCAAAACTAACATCTCGAAGCTCTAGTGTTATGATTCAAATTTATGAAGATATTGTGTCATTTTTTTTGTAGAAAAGTGTTTCAGACAGAGCCCAGTATAATGACTTGCAATCTCTCTTATGTGCCACACTACAGGTATGTAGTTCTCTCTAAATGTTTAAATATAGTCTGCAAAGTAAATGTCTCTATTAAAATGTTCTTATTTATAACCTCCAGTTTCTACATTCGAGGTCCAAACAGTCCCCGGAACGTCCATCTCATGGCAACAAGCACTTTCGGTTCATGGGCATAACTTGGCAATTAATATAGGTTCACCAGTCGCAACTTCCAAGAAGCAATTGTATAGTCCTGTCAGCGTCAGATTCCACTGTTTCCAATGCATCGTCGTCTTCTGAAGACGTTCTGTGTTGTGGCTTGAGCATAAACAAGCAAGCATATTGCCCCATCTGACTCTTTCTAGCCCCAGAGATGACTCTCTCTTTGACATCCACTTCTGCCATCTTCCACTCCTTGTCTAATCTGACTTCATAGCCTCGCTTGCATTTTAGAAAACAAAGATGGCCTCTCACGGTAGCAAAATGACAATTTTATTTACACAATTATTGACAACAAAATTGATCACAGAGCAAATCATTACTGTTTTCGAGTATTTTATTGTATAACCTTTCATTTTAGGTAAGAGTTTTCTAGACCCTTGTTTCCCTTTAATGCCTTGACACTATTGGTGCAAGACTGTTCAATATTGCTTGCAATGGCTAAATTGCATTGTCTGAAATTGTTGCTTGCAATATTGCGCGACAGACGCCAAAGTAGAATTCACATTCTACTTCTGCAATATTAGGCAAAATAATTCCACCGGTGGACACACAAATGAAAAATGTTGCAAGAAGTATTTGCCCAACAAGTTACACTGTGTCCAAGCCTTAAAACCTCAATGTTACTAGTGTCATTCCCTATGTCCATTTGTTGTTCCTACAGAGCGTGCTAAGAAAGGTCAATTCTCAAGATGCCCAGCAGATTGCTAGTCCAATCATGGATGCATTACTTCAGATGCTTAGCTTGGGTGGCACATCAGTAAGCGGAGTTCAGGAAGATGCACTCATGGCAATAGGCACACTTGTTGAAGGTTTGTACATTAAATATATTTTTATTGTTCAGTTCAGAAATACAGTAATCACTCGCCTATGAGAACATAGTTTTTCCAAGTTAGGCGGTTAAGGTGGTGTCTGATGAGAATTTATGCCATTTAGATTCTTAGGGACAATCATGGTCATCCCCATTTTTTCTTATGGAACTGTAAATCAGCATGATAAGATGCAACTTTTTGCAATGTTTTAAAAAATTCCTGTGAAGGAGGTTCAGAGCCACCTTAAATTTTCGAAAACTTGAGGCAACATGTTCACCAATGATTGGACAGTTTTTGGATTCCATGATTTTGGCATCAACCAATATAAAGTGGTTATAATGACCCATCCAAATTTAAGTCTTGGAAAGTACTGGAAACTGTTTTGAGCCACCTTAAAATGGAAATGACAGCCTTTCTTGTTTATTCCTTTGAAAACACCCTAAAGGATACTTCAACGGCTAAAATAGCAGTGTTTTGTCCTGAAGTGAGACCGAAATCCATGATTAACACCCCAAAGGGAGACGTTGGGGTATAGCCTGACAGAAAACTGCAGACATGGAAGAGTGGTAAAACCTCTAACCTCAATCATGTCTTTATTGTTATCTCAATTTGTAGTTGTTGGAGCTAACTTCATAACTTTCCTGGAGGCATTCAAGCCATACTTAATTCAAGCACTCCGAGAGCGAGGCGAATACCAGGTAAGGTAATAGGAAATCAGATGGATTTGTTCATTTTATTGCCCAGGGAAGGGTAGGTAAGGTAAAGTCTGCATATGAGCCAAGTGGCCCATCAGGCCAGAGCTTATCCCAGTTTCTGTAGCATGAAGTGACAAGGAGTATTTCTACTTCCCCCAGGATGGGATGCTAGTCCATCACAGGGTTACCTCAAGAATTATATTCCCTGTTACCTATTTATACACCTGAGTGGAGAGAAGGACTGTGGGAGTAACATGTTTTGCCCAAGAACACAATGTCCCTGGCCAGGGCTCGAACCTGGACTACTCGATCCGGAGACGAGCACACTAACCATAAGGCCACCACAGTGTGTGTGGCCCTAATCTGGAAACCCTTACCCTATTTCTGAGCAAAATCTCTGATTTTCCATATACTATTTCAGACCTGTGCAAAAAATTGATTCCCTATTTCAGACCTCTAAAGTTAGTACACAGCCTTGATATATGACTGCTGCGAACCAGAAATGGCTACCATTTGCATAAACATTTAAAAAGAGCTACAAATTTGCTAATGTTGATGCTGAACAAAACAATTGTTCCTTGTGAATAAAAATACTCCATGTCAAACGAGTGAAAAGCGTACCCTATTTCAGATCAAAATGCCTATTTCAGACCACACCCATTTTCAGACAGCTGAAAAACCATACCCTCTGAGGCCACACACACTGCAGTTCTTAAGACTGCTTACTTACATGTATAAGATGTAAGTGTGATTCCTTCCAGTTGTTCAGTGGATTGTGGAAAAAATACCATTTGTAGCGCCTGTTCAAACGCTGAGTGCCGTTTCACATGGCATGCAAGCCATGATTGGTTGAAGTGTTTAATTTCGTATAATTATTCTGTGTCTTTACACTGTAGGTGTGTGTTGCTGCTGTTGGATTGGTAGGAGACATTGCAAGAGCCTTAGGATCAAGCATATTGACCCACTGCGATCATTTTATGCAAATTCTATTGGAAAATTTGGCGGTGAGTACCACATGTGGCCCAAGTTCAGTATGTGACTGTTGATTCAATAGTATGCTTGATTATCAGCTACTGTTCTGGAAGGAGCCCGCCCTCTTCCCCAAAGCGGTAACGTAAACCCTAGACAGGACTTGAGAGAGCAGCAGAAATCAAGCCTTATTAAATAATGGCTTTGATGTCGCGCAACAAATGCTCTATAGACTTTGTATGGGGAATTCTCTTTTGTCCTAAATATAATAGAGTTGTAGCTAAGAAAATAGTCCCCAGGCAAAGATACGCTAAAACCATTCATTGTCCTTTGCCAAGTGATTGCCCACCAAAATCTAGCTGGCGATAACTCTTTCTCAGCCAGCTGGCCGTCAGCACCTATTAATGTAGAAATCAACTTCACTTGCCTCCGCGTAAGGGCTGTCTTAGTATCTTGAATGTAATTTAGGTACAAATTGTGTCCATTTTACAAGGGTTTGTGGCTTACGTCGGTGGTCATAGTTTCCTCCTCATAAAGGCTCCCGTGTGTACTAAGAAAATACAAGTGACTCTTGTGATATAGTGTCTGGGTTTCCATAGGTCAGCAAATGTTCAGGGGAAAAATATTCTTCAAGGTCAGGGAAAAGTCTATGTTCCTCCCCGGTGCGTGGGCTCGTTTCCCGAACAGTGGCTGGAAATCGAGCCTATTGTGTACTCAGTGTAAGAAAAACAAACTTTTAGGTTGTGTTTAACCAAATTAATGAACACTTTTCATGCTCTTTTCAACAGGATGCGACTGTCCACCGGAGTGTCAAGCCTCATATCCTGTCCGTGTTTGGTGATATTGCTTTGGCCATAGGATCCAACTTCACGACCTACTTCGAAGTTGTTATAGCAACACTAAATCAAGCCTCAGTTACAACTGTGGACAAAGTAAGTAAATTTTGGCTTAGTTCTACTGGAATCTACAACAGTGATTCAATTTATGGATTGTACCAGGAATATATGCTATGATTATCAGTTGAGTAAGGCATGACAAAAGTTTGATCAACAGAGTTTTAACGTGAAAATCTTGTTGTCACGGGCAACTGGTTCCCGTTTTCCAGTGGCAACTTGTTGGCTTTTGACATCATTGGCAGCAAAGCGCGCGAAATTGTAGGTGATGCGACAGGCGATATACAGCTGTTGATAATGTTACAAATGGAAGTGAGGTGAGTTGTCGCTGACAACCACGTTTTTAAGGCTAAAACGTCGTCACCAAACTTCTGTTGTGCGACTGATAGTCGTAGTAATGCTTATTCCATTAGGTGCAGTCGAATGTCTTCTTTGAGAAACCACCATAATACGGACACCTCTTCATTTTGTAATGTTCACTTTGTCCTTGAGAAAATCTCTACCTCAAATACAGATACCTCTTAAAAAGACACTCGGCTGTGCCCCCCAACATACTGGTGTCGATATTAGACTTTCAACCCTGCTTATGATAAGCATCCCTCTTCCAGTTCGTAGCCCTCTAAATCGACAGAGCAAGGTGCATGTTATTTGGTACAGGGAGTAAATTACGCCCAAGGGGAGAGGTAGGGTGGAATCACACACACGCATACTATGGACTGAACCAGAAAGTTTTCTTGGACAATTCCTGTCAAATGACTGATCCTGTCAAGCACTCCAGTTTTGTAGCGTCCCATATGACCTCTGTCGTATATCATTCACCTTTTCTCTAATAAATCCCTCCCCTAAGCTTAAGGCTCGTCACGCAATCCTTCCCCTCCTCAAAAGAGGAAAGACCGCGTGACGAGCTTGATAGGTGTCTCCGCATGCGTTCTAAAAGCTTTACTAACATGACTTTTGTGTGGGATGCTAGTCTGATTACGACATGGTGGATTACTTGAATGAGCTCAGGGAAGGATGTTTAGAAGCCTACACTGGAATTATTCAAGGACTCAAGGGCGAGGCTAAAGAAGGAACCACCAGTCGTAAGTGCAGTCGTTCACTAGATTGTTGTTTTTAGTTGGCTTTTCCTCTTCTTAGGTCTTTGTGGCCTGGGAACAGAACAAATAAAATTGTACTACCGACCCACTGATCCTCTTTCGTTCTTTTCACCACAATGTGCTTGTATAGTTTACTTCATATATTCATTGTCTCAGGTTTATCCTTTCCCCAGTTGTAACTGATGAACTCTGAGGAGCAGGGATAGCGCAGCCAATGTGGGTTGAGTTTGTTGTTGGTTCTCGCCTTGCTCTGAGGTTTTTTCTCTGGCTTTTCCAGTTTTCCTCCCTCCACAAAGACCAACATCCTTTAGCATCCAATTCGATCTGAAAACAGTGGATGAAGAGCCTCTTCGTGAAATGTGCCACTGCAATTCCTATTTATTTTTTATTTGTTTCTTTGTCTGTTTGTTTGTTTACTTAGTTATTTAGTGGTTTCACAGTTCTTGGCAGTATCTGCACCAGAATCGCTGAAGTCATATGCTCAAATTTCTGAATTGTTTCCTGGCTCTCTTTTTAAGTATTTTAGTGGAAATCTAAAGTGCTTAGATCTCGGTATCTTCCTCTCATATGAGGCACCGTTTGTTTTGTTCATATGGTACTTGTTTTTGTAATTCTTTCTTATGTTGTTTTAACAGCGGAGCTGGTTCTTGTTCAGTCGCACATAATGCATATCATCACCTTCATAGAAGTCATTGCTACAGACCAGGACCATTCAGAGAGTAATGTCTCTAGTGCTTGCGGTCTTGTAGGGTAAGTCACTGCCTTGATTATTTATTGTTTACTGCATCATATAGCCTGCAGTGCAGGCATTTTCCTCGTAGTCACGAGTGATCGTTATTAGCTCGCGATTAAGTAGATTCATCACCAAGTTGTCTTAGGAAAAGTGAGCAAGGATGGGATGGAAGCAGAAGAAGGGAAAATTTTGCCTCCCCCTCCCCCATACTCCTCTTTTAGCCTTACTCCTACTCCCTAGGACACTTTTTTGTCCTTCCCCAAGCGTCTTGTGAGGTTGAATCGTTCGATTAAATTGCACTCGCTCGCCAAAATATGCATGTAGTGTAGGCTATGCATCATAGCTCCCACGCTTCAACAAGAAGACACTGTTAATGATACTGATACTGGTCAGTTAAATGCTTGGGATGACTTTAGATTGCACCAGTATTCATCTTGGGGAGTGGAATTTTCATCGTCGCTTCATAACACTGAAAGTGGAGATAAGTGCTGGCCTGATTTCACTCATGACCAGTTCCTTCTTGGCCCTTCCAGCCCCAGTCATACTCTGGAGCCTGTTCACAGACTGCTCAAGTGCAGGCCTAGATGGCATTCCCTTGGCAATTTGAGAACGCGTAGGTTATTGACATTTTTAAGGTGGCTCGAAACAGTTTCCAGCACTTTCCAGGACTTGATGGGTCATTATAACCACTCTGTATCGGTTGAAACCAAAATCGTGGTATCAAAAAAACTGCCCAATAATTGGTGAACAAGTTGCTACAAATTTTGTGGCACAATAGGCTACCATAGCAACAATATGATCTGTTAAATGTTCGAAAATTTAAGGTGGCTCTGAACCCCCTTCGGAGAATTGTTTTGAATTTTGCAAAAAGTTGCATCTTATCATGCTCACTACAATTTGATTATAAAAAACGGGGGTCACCGAGCTCGTTTTCGAGTTATGAGCCTGTAAACCTTAATTTAAGGGTGTTTTTAGCAGGTCATATTGTTCCTATGTTACAGTGCGACTACTCCAACCAAGGCCACCCGACAAAATTATCCACAAATTTAATGAATAAAAATTATGGAGGTAAATAGCAAAAGTTTTTCAGCAAATTATCCATGTAATTAATCTGTAGATTAAAAAGGCAACAAATGTGTGGTCATTTTGGATAATTTGTTGGAAAACTATTCGTAATCTCCACGATTTTCATTCGTTAAATTTGTAGAAAATTTTGTCGGGTGGCCTTGGTTAGAGTAGTCGCACTGTAATCTATTGTGCCACAAAATTGGCAGCTACATGTTCACCAATGATTGGGCAGTTTTTTTGATACCATGATTTTGGCATCAACCGATATAGAGTGGGTATTATGACCCATCAAAATATAAATCCTGGAAAGTACTGGAAACTGTTTCCAGCCACCTTAAGCTGGTTGTCTGATTGTTTTACAACAAGGAGAAAGGTAGCCTGAGAAGTCGAGGACAAGGTGTTAAAATTTAACACGTGTTAATTGTGAGCCCTTGAAAGGGGCGTTAAGTGGTTGACGTATCAGTGTTGCATTGGGAAGATAGAAAAGCACTGTTACTTACATCGTCTTGTTAAATTGCAGTGATATTTGTTCAGCATTCGGCGCGCAGGTTCATCCACTGCTAGAGAAACCAGCCATCAACGAACTGCTTCAAGAAGGAAGGCGATCCAAGACACACAAAACCAAACAAGTCGCCACCTGGGCAACCAAGGAAATGCGCAAGCTCAAACAACAACAGGTATGTAAGAAGCGGCAGCCAATGGGGTTAACTGTTAGAATAGGGTACAGGGCCCGAAAGGACTTACAGATAGAATATCAACACTGTATGCAGGGGTTTCAATAAAAGCCGGTTACCGATGGTCTACCACCGTCTGTTTCATACCCCTTTAGTGGTCGCAGCCGCCTATTACACCTTCAGTGGGCACTTTTATTAATAAGTTTAACAAATTGACGTCAGTTTTTCATGCGTCTGTCCTGTTATTGATCATAAATTTCGTCATCACATTGTCAAAGTAGCTGTGGTAGCCGAGTGGATCCGCAGACTACTTTGACAATGCGATGACGAAATTCATTGTCAATAAAAGGACAGACTCATTAAAAACTGACATCAATTTGTCTTTTACGATAACAAATGGTCGAATTGCCCGCTCTTGCTCGCTGACACGTCGCACGAATTTCAAATTCATGTGTCTGTCCGCATATTGACGATAGAAATTAGCCAATGAGCGCGCGAGAATTTCTGCAGTTATCGTGAAAAATGTTATTGAAACTCCTGATTGTATGTGTAGTGCATTGCTCCACAATGCAGTTCTATGATGGCAACTACACAGTCAGAACAAATGGACCTTTTTACCGATGTCACGCAATATCAACAATTCTTCGTATTTTTCATTGTAACAAAATCAAGGGCTCTTAGAGCCAGCTCATTCTTGTTCATGGTCATTCACGCATTTTAAAGAGACATTTACTGCCAATTTGTATTTTACTGTTTGTAAAGTGCGCTGAAAATATTTCACGTGACCTTTCTATCCTTATCATAGCGTGAGACCTCCAATGAGTCTCCAATTTGTAAATTTTCTCAAGATAAAATCTGTTA
>OZ026607.1:7903278-7923278 GCA_964020085.1 Micromussa lordhowensis
TAGAAATAAAGCTGCGTTTTATGGGAGAATCCTCGATTCAAAATCAGTGATATTGTGAACACGCGCCTGCCACCAACAAAACGTAAAACTTTAGTCTTCAAATTTACTTGTACCAACCTTTATTCAAACTTGAGACATATTTGTTTTGAAAAATCTTTTGGTCATTAATTCACAGGTGTACTATTGTCTCGAAATTTGCTTTTTAACGAAACAACGTCAAGGCGCTAAAGCGTACTAAAAACAGGTAAACACGCTAACACATGGAATAAAACTTAGCTTTATAGCGTGCCAACGTTTCTTCTGGCCAACACCTGTGCCAAAATGTTAGAGCGTTTAAACGTTACCGAAGAGCTTCTCTTATATTCTCCTTGTCCTGTCAGCCAGAGACAAATAACTTTACAGTCGACATTGCTAAAGGTGTTTTCGGCCAGAAGCTGAACCGATCATGAGAGCATCATAACTGATTGTTTTAGTCTTTTCATTTCTGCTATTAACATAGCAGGGCTCATTGATTCAACGGTCTGTAGTTCTCCGATCATTGCTTCAAAAACAAACAAAAAAGCTGGACGCGAGTTCCTCAACCATTTTCGTTTGTACACCTGGGCTAACTTGAAGAAAGTTTAGCTGTCGAATTTTCTGTGACGGGTCCAACATAGGTTATTGGCGGGATGAGGGCCAAATTGAGGCGGGATACGGGATTACCGAAGTTTTATGGCGGGATACGGGATGGAAGTGGGATCGTTTTGAAACTTACAATGAGACGAAAAACTGGAAATCACATAGACTCTCTTTAGCTTCCAAAATGTCTAAATGTCTCTAAAATTGAGCTTGCGGAGAGTAACTACGACTCTAAGAGGGATCGGGACACACATTCTTAATCTGGTGCAATGGAATGGCGGGATTGAGCTAAAAATAGCAGCGGGATACGGGATTGAAAACGCTATGTTGGACTCTTGCTTTAAACCCATCATTCCGGAAAGTTTTTCGTAATATACGGTTATAAACCAAAAGTGAACATTGGGTTATTTAATAACCTGCGAAGGACAGACGGATATTACGTACTACGAAGAGCCATCTAGGCTAAATTTCAACATGTGCCGACATCTGACAGGCCATTATTGGAAATTAAAAGAATATTCATCTCATTCAATGCAACTTGCGCTTTACCAATGTTCGCTGCTCTAGCCTAATGTACCTGATGCAGCCAATAAAACAGCTGTTCTCAGCGAATTCTCTCCGAAGCAGTCCTTGTTTTGGATAGTTGTGCGCACGCCAGACACGTCGTTTTATGGGGTGTAAACAACAGACACAAAAACACCTGGTTGTTTCTCGGGGTTGCAAACACAGTGTCTAATTAAAACGAGGCTTTCTGTTTTGTCTTCGTCCTTTTATTTTGTATCCTTTCTGTCACGTTTTAGACAATGAACGTCGTACTGGTACCAGGTTATAATAAGGAACAAGCTTAATAATTCATGGCCTTGAAACAAGCTGACGAAAACATCACCAATATGGCGGCTAAAGATGATTTCCAGTCCGTACTGCGCACTCTCCAGAGCTGTTTACGATTTTTGTTCAATCTCGTTCCCAGAGCCCACGTGCCTTTTGGTCAGGGTGCTGACCAAAAGGCACGTGGGCTCTGGGAACGAGATTGATTTTTGTTTTGTTTCATGCATGACGTCACTACTTCGCAGCTACTTACATGAAGTAAATACAACCGCCATTATGGATGCGAAGCAGTCGAAGCTTAATGCCTCGTTCTTTCTCATATGAGTTAATGAAACAACTTTGCAGTTGTAAAAATCAATGAAGCTGTTGGAAAAAAGCATTTGAAAGCCTCAAAGATAAGGTATGTGGTTCGTAACGAATAACATCGATTCGCATTCCATCGAGTGGGAACTGGAACTTATAATGTTTATAAACATTAGGGTGCTGAGACTGCGCAGTACGGACTGGAAATCATCTTTAAGTTTACGACATTTTGCAGGCAGCTCGTATTAACTGGACTCCTGTAATCGATATATTTTGGTTGCCGTTTAAAAAATAAACATGTCGTACAAAAGGTGAGGGGAGAGTTGGGGCACAGTACAAGGCTTTTGTCATGATTTGTATCGCGTTCAAATTCTAATAATCGCAACGAAGACGCCAAGGTCTTTATTAAATAATAAACCATTTTTGTCTCATGACCTAGGCCATCCTATGGCTTGGCTATCTCCATAAAACGTACCCAGAATTCTTTTCACGCTGTTGCTTTGCTGAGGGAGGCGTGGGTACTAAGTTTTAAATATGATTTTGAAAACGGTCTACGTAATCTGTCTAAGAATTAGAAATGACCAGTCTTCCGATAAAACTCAGAGCTTCCGAAGCAATTCTATTGAGCATTCTGATTGGTCCACTGAATATCGGTTATCAGCCATTATACCTGTGTTTTACCTTGTATGCAAAACGAGTTCTGCAGATGTCACTTTATGGCTCAAAAGTTTTCTGCGATAGGCGAAATTTCCGTCGGAAAAACATTGCTGAAAACAACGAGATACAAGAAATAGTGAAGGGTATGCCATTCCGGAAACTGCAATTTATAACTCAACTTGTGTAAAGTTTGATAAGAAACCAGGTTCGAAACATTTCATAGATAAGGCTTCGCCAGTTTACAACAAAACCAACCAAATGAGGAACAGCAGCAAAAAAGTTTGGGAAGATCAAAAAATCGACAGTTTGTACAGTAAGTAAAATAGATTTTCATGCATCAGAATTTCCCAGAATGAAGACGAGTTTTGAGATCTTGCGAGCAATATTTCGGAACTGAAGTCTCGCAACTCGAAAAGTCAGTGAACACCGCGAGCGAATTTATGATTCCCGCCTTCTCAACCCATCACTTCATTTAGAGCGCACTGAAATATCCACATATCATCATTGTCCAGTTGATTGATCAGAGCAAGCTAGGTTTGAAGGAAAACTGTGAGGTTCCATAAACAAATAAAACCCAAAGAGAAATATTTGCGTATATTTTCGCGTCGAATAGGTCGGAGTTATTGCGGTTACTCTCTTCCAAATACTTTTTCCAAGTAAAAGGTCACTCTTTTAGGGAGACCTCTTCTCTGCAATAACAAAATAATATTTATTTTTTTCAAATTTATGATTCCAGACAGGCGCGGATCCAGGATAAATGGTGACTGATTTCCGAAACAACGAGTGCCTTCTGGAGGGGTCCAGAGCCGTGTTCCCTTAGGAAATGTCATGGATTTTTTTATTCCTTAAGTCCCCCTTTCAAAAATTCTGAGTAATTCTGAAATATCTGACCGATTTCCGTAATACGGTGGAAATCGGTGTGGATCCGCGCCTGCCAAACAAGAGATTATTAAATTTTCTCTAGCTCCAGAGCGGCAAAAAGAATATTTTTTGATTGTCTTTTCTGAGCCTTAAACAATGTGGTGTTTTTGTCTGTTATTTATCCACCTACGCCTAGTGCCTAGTTTGTTATTTATCGTCGCCTATCCAAAGCGGGTTCATGGAAGAAAATATTCCCCAGTCTTGGCTGCATCGTGCGATGCGTGGCTTCGCGCGCGCGATAGAGAAAGCGTGATTTGATAGATCTTATACACTTGTTGTTCAGCGATAAAATCTAAACTCAACGCCAATACATGATAACCCTTCTCCTCGAATGCTTGCACGTACTCCATAACATTTCATTACTCTGTATTAGTATATTTTCCGAATTGGAATTTTCCGTCTGTTCCGCCTGAGTCGATACACTTACTGTAACACGTTTTCAACCAATCACTGCTCGTGTATTATTGCGTGGTAGAAGACTTTGTCCAACATTGGAAGACTGAACAACAGATGCACTCGACTTAGTAGCAAGTAATATGGAAACTTCGTTGTTTGTGAAAATGCGCAATTTATTTTTGGAAAACGTTGGAATAGTGATCTCATAGCCATGGAATTTCCGGTACTCTTTTAAAGTCCTGTTCTCGACATATAAATTCTCCCTACCGAAGCGGTCGTTTACATTTCTTACAGTATTAGGAGGGGAGAAATTGATTGATTCTGTATCGAAGAAACACTTTAATAGTTACTGTAGTTGAAATAAAACGAATAGGGGAAAAGTGAGAGAACGAAAGTTTAAAATGAAAGCAGTCGGGCAAATAGATCATGTATCTGTAAAAGTAGTACATATAAACAACAGAATGATGACAGAATTCGAGTGTTTTCCACTCTTTCATTTATTATCTATCTTGCATTGTGATATTTGCTTTTCAGTTCCTGTAATAAAGTAAAGAAAGACCCTCTAGGCGAATTAACGTTTTTTTTTTCTGTGCAAACATTCTCTTCCCACGCTTCCAAGAAAGAAGCGGAAAGCCATTTCAAGTCTTTTGAAAGCCAACGTAAAGCATTGAAATAAACAGACTAGCTATCATAAAGAAGCAGACAATCATATGTACGAGGTCATAGATAGGTCAACGATACCAGATATATATTCCTATATTTTCAATTAAGACTCGTCAGATGATAGCGTCCATGAAATGCGAGCTTTGATAGTTTTCGAGGAGAAATTTAACACTACGAAAAACAACAAGAAAATTGAGCTTTTGTCAGTTAAAGATCAGTTTGATTTTCAATATTCATCAGTTTGATTTTCAATTCATCATGCAGTTGCGCATTATGGGAACATTATGATGCAGACAGGCTGACTCCACAACTTCCGAGTGTTCTGCGCGGCCATGCATACAGAAATTTAAAATAGGTTAAAAATACCACAATATATTAAATGAAGTGGATTCTAGTACTGTTAAGGGTTCGTTCGTACAGATCTTGCTAGCTCGTTATCTAAACTTATATTAAAAACCTGCAGTTGTAACGGTATATTGGCTGATCGGCTTAAATTCCCGGAACAACACGCTGGCCAAAAGGCTTTTTCAAGTCATGTATGACAGCACATTCGCTGACAAACAGATCCTTCGCATCACGAAATTTCAGCTTTTAATTTTGTGCAACTTCCAAACAGAGATCGATGATTCTTCCGACAAGATCCAAGCATTATTTCTTGTCCATGCGATAGCTATCGTCTTCTGTAACCCTTTAAATTTTATCCGTGTCAATATTCACGCCTGAAGTCAACCGCGAAAAGCTATTTTTATCGCCAGTTTTCGCGGCAATGGCCTGGAAGTAAATACATCAGATAAAGTGGAACTAAATCGTGATTTCTACATACCGATGTTGAAAAACGCTTTTAAAATTGTTGGCATAAATCTAACGTTTATTTTTAATAAGTAATTGGTGTTTGCTTTGCGAAACTGTTGCGTTTCTAGATGTTTGTTTCAATGTCTTTTAAAGAGCTTGTCCAAACATTCAAACAAAATAAAACAGGAACAATTAAGCTTCCTGACACAAATGTATTTTTCTCTAAACAAAATAAAAGCTTCTCTTTCCACTGCAAAATGCCTTAATCGATCGAGCGAGGCAATTCGAGCGTGTCAACAACACGCAAATATTGTCTTATCGCTTCGAGAATGTCGCGGCTTTCTGTTTCGGATTTTCCGCGCGTTTCCGCGTATTGTGTTTTGACATTTGAATGATTGACAGAATAATGAAGAAGTACCGAGCGAGACATTTGCTATGCTCGCTTCATTGGCGATAAAAAACAAAAGATAATTTGTTATCGTTCGTATAAATTTTAATATTATAGATCTAATGAGAAAGATCAATAAAGTGCTATGTCCTTTGAAATTTCCGAAAGCGATGAATGCAGAATGGAACCACGAGTTGAGCCAATATCACTATAAAGAGAACATACACGCTTCACTGATTCGAGATGTTTCTTTGAAAGTTTTATGCAAAGATTCGAAAGTGCGAGTGCATACAACGCAAAAACCACCAAATCTTCAATTTGCTTTGGAAGGACAACAGCGATAAAATCGTCGCAGTTTATTTTAACTACCTGACATGTTTGTTTTTCGATCTAGACTTTGCTATTTTTATTGCGGCGCAAAAGAAGTTGTAAACAACAAAGCGTTCTAAAGTCACGCACTTTGAAAGAAATGAACTGGGTCGTTGTTAACGATCAGCATCAAAAGAAGTCATGACGTTTCAGTGTTTCTTCACGCAATATCCTGATTTCGTTTTTTTCGGTGTGTGTGACTATGCCTTTTCAGCACGCACCAAACAAAACAGCCGAGATCACAGCATCTTCGTGGCATCTGACATCATAAACAAGGTCCGATTTGTCACACTACCACAAACCCCGTGATTTCGCTACAAACGAGATAACAATTAGGTGTAATTTTATGCTAACACTAGTCATAAGGCGATCGAACTTTATACGGTTGATATCTGACAATCGGACATAGAATTTTAGGCGAGAAAATTCTAAGTAATTCTTCCGTAGCATTGTTTAGCTTGTTACAGCTGATTTTTATATCATTGCCCAAAATAGTGGCAACCTTATAAGGCTTTCTTCGCTCTTTGGAGCTCATTGGTCAGCTGGGCTCTGTTGTTTTGACTAATTGTGAGCGTTGACAAAAGGACGATTTTGATTGGTGCAATTCGATACCATCTGCCAATCACATCGCACATGGCGAATTGATAATTTTAAACTCGGCACTTGCAAAGCACCCTTGGGTCCCCTGCATTATTTTTCCGATTGAATTGAGCGTCGGCGAGTGTGTATGACAGAAGCGAGAGTGTTGTGTTATTCTGGCATTCCTTCATCTCACTCACCCGTAGCATCGCTTCACCCGACGCTCTGCTATCACTTTAACTCTTCTCGCTCAAGACATGGACCTTCAATCTGCTCTTCCTTGCGCTTCAATATTCCACGAACTTCAAACCGTTCACGACACTGGCTTTTTCTACTCGCTTCCCTCGCTCGAAGACGATTGGGCACAGGTATGTGTGTACGTGAGTTTTATAATGATTTTGTCCTTGTATCTCAGCGAACAAAACATGTGGTCTTACAAAGCGACAGCGTTAGACGCGATTGGGAAACTTGCAGCAGTCTGCGCTACATGCAAACTCGTTGGAGCTTTGTAAATCAGCCATGTTTACCTCATTTCGTATTCTTGTGTGTTTCATTTTCGCGCTCGTTTAGCTCGACTGCATAGTATAGTGATATTTATTTTTTCCTCGCAGACAAGGCTCGAAATGGATCGTTATCTTTGTCCAGAGCCCTCTTCTTTGGAGAGCAAAGACTCAAACTTAGGACATCCTGCTCCTTGGAACGAATTTTTACTTCAACCGTTTGACGAGTCAAATTTTCCATTTGGCGACGACTGGGACATCAAGCCGATAGATTTCAGTACGATAGCTACATTTCCCTCCGTGCCAACGGTCCTTCCAGAAACTCCAACGGAAACAAAACCATCAATGGAGCTCCCTGTAAAACCTCTAAAGATCAAATTACCGATCCCGACGGGCTGCGAGGAGATTAACAAAATTCCTAAGCCAGTTTTACCGCTAACACCACCAAGTTCACCGGAGTCGCCTGTGCTAGTGTTTAGTAGCGCGAATCAGCAGCGAACAAGCAGGCCGGCTTCGCGTTCACCTCGCGCGAGAGGAGGAAATGGAGGCACAAGAGCGAATAGCCCCAAAGACAAAGACTCGGAGAGTAAACGCCGGGTTCATCGGTGTCAGTTTAGCGGATGCCGAAAGGTGTACACGAAGAGCTCGCATCTTAAGGCCCATCAACGTACGCATACAGGCGAAAAGCCGTACCGTTGTTCCTGGGATGGATGCAACTGGCGATTCGCTCGCTCTGATGAACTTACTCGCCATTACAGAAAACATACAGGAGCGAAACCGTTCAAGTGTGTGCACTGCGATCGATGTTTTTCACGATCGGACCATCTAGCTTTACACATGAAGAGGCACGCATAGGAAAGGTAGATAGAGAAATATACTAGGAAAATGAATATTGCAATTTGGAATTCATTGCGCTCGGGCCTTCATTCAAACGAATTTGAATTTCCATCAATAATTTACGAGCAAAACCCCAGGTGTACGGTAAAGGTACCGCAAGTTGTGACACGATATTCACGGAAACATGTGATTTCTTTGCAATTCATTCGCGAAGGACCGATAGTTAACGAACTGGTCTAGATTTGACGTCGAAGAAAGCAGTTGAGAACAGTAGTTTATTGGAGCGACCTCGCTTATTCGGGCGCCAAAAGGAAGCTGAATTATTAGCATAAAAAGCCTGCAGCGGAAATGATTCCGTGAAAAGAAGGGACTCCGATGGGAATATTATTCAAGGCAGGGATAGACTTTGTATTAAACTCCAAATGAATTTCAAACACGACTTCGTAGAAAGCATCGTAACGCGAAAGGAGAGCATACCGTAAGCAAATGTACGGACGGTAAAAACACTGAATAAGCCTCGGGCTACACCGATGTAAACATATTCGTCCATGGTTTACTGTGCAGGCTTAATTCAAGTATAAAACATCAAAAGAAAAGAAAAAAAACATAATAAGAACTTAAACGGACAAAGTCTATGATGTAAATATATAATTTTGGCATCTCTGTATCTTCAAGACAGAAGAAATTAGTGTACAGATATATTAAAATTGAAAAGAAACGATCTTGATTTTGTCAAGTGTGTCTTTACATCGACTGGACGAGAGATTTCAATTTTATTGTTACAAGTCAAGCCAGATGTTTTTTCCGTCTCAAATCATACTCGTACACATTGTTTATTGAAAGAAATGCACTTTCTCTTTTTCTTGACGGGTCAGATAAGTTCGAGATCTGTTGCAGTATAGCCTTTGTTTTTGTGACATTTCTCTGTTTTTATATTGGCTTTTCTTGCTTCGGCGGATCAGTAGGTTTAACTGTGAAAAGTAATCTTTCTTTCCGACTATATCAGACCGTGCTTTCATTGACAACGAATTTAATTTAGAGCTAGTACATTTTAATAATAGCACAGCATTAATTGCTGACTTAAAGGGTTTCGCACATTTTTGACAGCAGAAAGTGTTTATCAAATTTACATGCCTATTTACTTGCTACGAGTGTGAAGCCTGCCTTCTTACACGGCCGGGACAGAAATTGGTGGTATGGTGTTGTGAAAAGCTTTCTGAAAGCAGTTCGATTTATTTATCAATATTCTTGAAACCTCAACAGTAACTTTCATTCATTTTTGCACTGAAGAAGTTTAAGCAAGCAGTCTTCTGTCAAAATCGCTATATGATATCACTTACGGAAATTCAATCCTGCAATATTTAGCGATGACAATTTTCTTTTTGGAACAAATAGACCACGATTTTTTGCTCGCGGCGTCTTTTCCGTCCAGCGATGAGACAAAGTAACTAATTTAAAATGTGAGCAGCTGGAGATAAATCATTAAAGTTTAAAGAATAGAGTAATGCCTTTTTACGAATCTTATTCGCGAATACGTGAGGCGAGGTGTATTTTTAACAACAATAACTTGGAAAGCAGACAGGTTTTACTTTATCTCTCTACGTGACGGATGTCAGAACGAATGTCTTTGTTACTCGAGCGAAAACGTTTTGCTGCGTTTTGTCTATTAGTTCGGCAAGTAACCCGAGTTAATTTTTCGCCATTTATTTGGGTTTCAAGTTGTCGAGATTATTTGAAATGGCTGCCTGCATAAATGCTAATGAATTGCTTGATTAGATTTCTCTAGAGCTTTATGGAAAATTGACATTGCCTTCTAGTTGTCAAAAACCTTTTTCGCCTTTCTCAAAGTTTCTGTGCAATTAGGAAACGACATCGTATTGAAATGCTAAAAATACCTTCCTTTCTACGACAGTGTGTTCATTGTAAATGTTTGAAATTTCCGTGAAATTGCTTTCAAACAAAGAGTGTTTTTCTAGGGGGGTAATGAGTAGAAGGTATATTTTTACATGATAAAAATGTTTGTTTTATTTATTTTTCCAAAGATGGCCATGCCTGCGTCTAAACATAGCAACACTATATCCTCTAGGTCATTATATTTTCATTTTTCGAATGTGGCATTTCATATATACTTCAAACATTAGCCAATTTTGTAAGCTAAATTATGGCGAAATTGACTGCGGAAAGCGATCGAAATTCTGTTTTATGGGATCTCGGCATATTTAATGAATTCACTGTCTAGCCCACTATTTAATTCGTGTGGTAAATTAATTGCAAGATGAAAGTGCTTGTCCCAGGAGGTCACTCTTTATCCCACACCAATAAGACAACCCAAGATCGTTCGCTAATTGACTACGCATCGGCGTGGACGAAAAAGGTTTTTTTTTCAGGGGAGTTTATGGATGTGCGAGATTGAAGATAGCAAAATGCAACTTCACAATTTGGAACCCAGTAGGAGGCTAACATGCGTTATTTCCTGCCACTAGATAGTCACTTAAAGTTTGGAATCTTCGGTCAGATATAAACAGTTCCCACGACCTTTTAAATGCTGTTATGCAAGAGTGATTTCTTTTGTCTGTAATGATCTGTCGGAATTCATTTTAAAGGATCTGGCGTCCTTCTAAGCTTGCAATATGTCCATGTATTGTCAAATCTAAACTTCTCTAGGCAATGCTAGTTACGGAATACACATTTCAGCCAATAGAATGTAGGCCCTCCAAGGCGTTTATGAATGACTGCACTTTAAAAGGCCCTGATCTAATGAACAAAGTTAATTAAACTAGGGCTGGAAACCCTGATAAATGATAATTCAGACATTGTTAAGGGCTTACGTATGCACACACAAGACCTTAACCCAACGCTACGTATGGAACTTGAGATCAGTATGGGTTTACATAACGAACAAAACTTCTGCTGCTGTAATTTAAATAGACAAAAAAATATATGATGGTCGATTCTTGTTAATAAAATGCAAACATCCACAACTTAAATACAACACAAGCTTTTAAGAAGTTGATAAGAGTGAGCAGACATGTTTACATTTCATTTGAAGCATCGTGGCAAAAATAACTTCGATGAACGAGAATTCGGAATCAATGAAATTGATCACTCAAAGAACACGATAAATTTAAGTGATCGTGGTTAGATTTCCTTCAAATTCATGGTTTCAGGAACAATTTCTAATCATTAATAAACTGATTTCCTCTGGTCACCATATCAGCTATTTAACATCTCTACATTGTTTTGTAGCATATTGAGGTCATGGAGTCAATTTGATTGGCCACCTTCAAAAACCTTGTTTGATATTTACATCCCGTATGAACTGCATGATAACTCTTGTTTAATTAGAGCATGAATCATCAATACAGTATTGGCAAACTTTATAATTTCCTGCCCATTCATAATTATACCTCTCTGAGTGAATAAACGTCTGAGGGTAGTGATAATTAAGGCAGACTGATTGAAAAACCCTTGATTAGACACTGTGTCAAAACAAGTTTTTATGCTTGTTTAATATTAAATTATCTATGATTGAGTTACCAGTATCTGAAAATCAACATGCATAAATTACATTCTACACTGGAGAACACATTTATATGAGATTAAATGTCTTTTTTAAATTGCATGAGAATAAAGCTGAATGCTACATGGGAAAGTTAAAAAAGTTAATTGTATCAAATTTTGGACCATAATATTTTGAACTGAACTTAAACCCTTAGGGATATAGAAATTGCAAATCATAATTTACTTTTAAAATATAAAAATTGCTTGCAGAAATGCTTTAAGCAAATTAAAACTTATAGCAACACACTTGAGGAGATTAAAACCATAAACATCTCTAAATTAAAAAATATATAATAAAGCTGGGTTATTAAAATTTTGGTTTCTACTATTTAGCTGTCTGCTTTCCATCAGGAATAAATCAGATGAGCTATAACTGGACATTGGAAGGGGTGGTGGATTCATATCAGAGTGAAAGGCAATTTTAAAAGGAACCCTTAAATTGTGCCAAAATCTTACTCAGTGACAATGACATGACATGGTCATTCAGTTTGTCATGATTCAACCAAGGGGTTCACAAATGCGCCAATAAAAAGGATCATGGAATTTCTAGTATTGTAGCTAGTTAACTTTGGGGATTTGAGGAACTAAGAAGAGGACCATTCATATTCGGTCACTCTGAGGTGGCTGACTTAGCACCTCAGGATGTAGAAGCCCTTCTACCTTTGCCTTTCCCCCAGAGTCAACCCTATTCAATGTAAAAAAGAAGCAGAGAAAAAAAATTCTTAGGCATAGTTCAAGAACACATTTCTTCAATACTGGAATATTAGTTTCAAAGACAAATATTTTAAATTTGTACCCTAAGCCTAAAATATTTTCTTTCTATCAGAGCTGGGCTGTAATGTTATTATTTTTTTATTCTAAGTAAATAGTTTTCAAAGTACATATCCTTTGTCGTGAGGTTCCCCATCCTGTATTCAAATAGATGAGGCTAGGGACATGGACAAATCATCTTTCAGGATCCAGTCAAGATCACAACATTCCAGCCATTCAAGTTTATTTATCACTTCATATGCGAGGCTGCACATATCAGAAAACAACAAACCCCATTACTCTTCTTTCTAATACTATGTGTGTATTGCTCGTAGTATTACAAATCTTTTACTTTCTAAATTCAAGTCAGACATTATTAGTAAGGTTGGTGGTCATTTAGAGTGTTGTATTTAAATGAAAATCCCCCCTTTACTGAAAAATGATGGAATGATCACCAGAACTCAGTGCTATTTTAGTTTCATGCAAGTATGCAAGTAAACACTAAAGAAAACATTTCATTCTTTGCTAATTATTTAGATAAGCTTATCAAGTATCCCGCTGCTGAAATGTCTTTTAAGCAGCATACTTCACATTGCTGAGGTTTCACAACAACACCACAAGTGAAACCACATGTTATTGAATCAAGGCTCAAATTTCAATGTTTGCTGTTGGGGGGTCATGGCACGTACACTTTGAACTTCAAGCAGTAACAAATATTTTTTAAAAGATAACGTTTATATCTGAAAAGTTTATCCATTTTGAAAAGATAACAAGTTGATCAAATGTCTGTAAACTATTTTATCAATGTCTGCATAAGATTATATCAGTAGCTGAAGTAATGAAATCTCTTGTCCAAACTTGTTGGGAAAATGTTTTTGTTGGATGAAAACTGCTTTCGTAAATATTTATGGTGTCATAGCTATTTCATATCAAATTTGTCCATGGATCAACGCTGTTGTTGTTGGGGTTACATAATGTCAAAGTCACATCTTTGTAACTCCATTATTTTTCACTTAAAATATTTCCCAGTCACCAAGATGTAATCTTTTAGCTCACTGTATACTATCTGTAACCAGTCAATGACAGGTTCAAGTGATATCGTTTTTACATCTTTTAATCTCACTTTTACTTTTTAAGTTCAAAGGTTTTACGCTTTTTTACGATTTAAGAGCTGATGAAAATGGCATTGATATTTGCGCTATATAAATAAATTCTATTATTATTATTATTATTATTGTTATTATTATTATATCAAGCTAAGAATGTTCAAAAAAAATTAAGTGGTATATCGCAGCAGCATATTGCTTTGACAGTCCAGTGAACTGCAAAAATGAGTACATGATGGAATGCACGTTGAATGCAGGTCACATCTGAAGATCAAGTTACAAAACAATGAAATCCCAAGAATTAATGTGTTTATTATCACTTTCAATGATCTCATAATCTGCTAAATGATCATGTCTGATTAGTTTTCACCTTCTTTAATTAAGTCTGGCTCATTATAATACCAGAACAGATGTTGTGGAACAGTTTGAAAAATGCATGTGGTTAGAAACACGATCATGTCAACATTTTGTGAAGACACAATTGTGCTTGCTTATTGTCAAAGAACTTGTTTCTACCCTTGCAAAGCTCTGCTACTAACACCACACTCATTTACATCAGATTTCTTTACAGTTCTTTATAACAAGTTAAAAGAATCTGTTGAAATTAAGACCATCCACTGACTGACTTGGTAACTGTCACAACTGTTTAGGCTGATTGATCTAAATACAGATTTTCACACTAAAATTCTATTTCGGCGATTCTAGATGAATAGGTTATTCTATGAATTGATTTAAGTGTGAAGACTGTTCCAATCTTTTGACTTGGAAGGGCCAAATCGCTCATGGATGCAACGTATATTAAATCTTTAGAGCATGAAGCAACTTCTACTGGATGACATGGGATGCAGTCCATTGCAATATCCCAGCATTTTAGTCAGGTTCCTCCTCCAAATTGCAAGAACCAATGGATTTATGATTAATTCACTTAATACCTTGAAGTGGGGAGAGATACATTGAGAGCACAAAGTCCCTTGCTCAAGAACTCAACAAAATGACACACATTGTAAGCCTCTAAAAAGGCCTTCAAAACTTGTTAATGAGTGAAATACAGCACGCTTTGAAAGGAAATCATGGATGTGGAAGTGAATTCTCTTTCCCAATTGTCATACATTTCTTTCACTGTCACTTGTGAGAATTTGGTGACTCATCAAGGCAACATCTGTGAGTTAATGATTTTATTTACGCCTAATCATTATCACGCAGTCTGCTTCACCACATGAATTCCTTCATACATAACAGTCCGCACACTATCAGACCAGCTGACCTTCAGACTTAAAAACAAGAGCTGCTATTCTTACTCACAGGATTAGGTTTTAGAAGCTATTTCTAGAAAATGAATTCCAAAGTGTCGGGTTATGTCTAGGACGTGACAAGAGTTGACAAAAGACATGCATATTAGCTAACATGCAAGTTTAAAACATTCTATTTCTATCTATCAAACTATTTTCAGCCAAATATAAATAAAAACACAATTTAGTATTTCTATAACTTTTATTTACGTAAACTCTGTTTTGCTTTTTATTTATGAATAAATTATAAAAACTCATATTTACCCAACACATGCGATTAGCATTATATAATTATATTTGTTCAACCTGGTGTGTATGTGTGAAATGCAAGTTTATGACAACTTTAAGCTATACGACAATAGCTGATTTACATATATAAATGTAACGCTTGCTAAAACTCATTCTAAAAGTCCCCAGTGCAAAGGGCAGATTTATGAAACAAGTCTTTCGAAGGAAAGAACACATTTAGCTAAGTTTCCAGAGCAACATGATTGTAGAGATAACGCTTCAATAAATTATTATAAAGAACTTTGTGCACAAATAGGTTGTTTTGTGAAACGTTTATGCAAACACATCTTATCTTGATCAGCTGCCACGTTCCCTATGCTAACAATCCACAAGCATAGCCATAGCTAAAAGTTCACTGCGACCACACTTATCTCAAAACTCTTTTTCTATGAAAATTCTTTATATTTTTTTACTCTGACAACAGTTCAGTTTTCGAATTCTCCTTACCTTCCCACATACACCTTATAAGTTTTGTGCAGTGAATTTGACTTGGTCTATTTTTTGGCTTTTCATGCGGTGAGGTTCTCAACTGATCCTTATAACCTGCATTGAACTAGCTATAAATGTAGTCTGTTTGAAAGAAGGTAAAAAATATAACCAAGAAAATACTGCAAAGAATGGAGGGGTTAATTATTAATAAGCCTTTTTTTCGGGTCTACGTGACCTGATCATGCAGCCTTGATTTCCATAACAGTGTTGCTGTTTAACGATATCGCCATCCTTTTATTCCCAGGCACTTAGCACAATAATGACTTTGTCACCTTCAAGTCTGTAAAGGGTGCTTGGCAATAATTTGCAAAGCGTGAAGAAATTGCTTAATTCTTGCCTTCTTGGAGACACCAACCATGCACCAACCAGCAAAAACAAAGAGTGTGCTTATCATAAGTGTTTTGTTTTTCACACTGAGCTGAATGATCACACAACTGAGCAAACAACACTTGGCAAAGAGCCATATGAACATAGAATTTACATAATTCAAGCAGTTCACTGCCATAAATTTAATATCCAGTTTTCAAATTTAACATTCTGGCAGTATGAACTATTGGTCGGATCATATTTTTCTAGTTTACAGAAACTATAATATTCTTAAAGTGATAGCCAGACTTATGTCTCAAAAACAAATTCAAAAAAGGATACTCAATTGCCCTTTAGTACAGTGTTTAATTCTGAACACTTTTAATCAAACAGTGGTCAACATAACACTTAGAGTGCTTATTTTCTTCTTATCCTGTGACTTATGCCAGAATGCCACTTAAAAATATTTCCATATCTATAATTATGTTAATTCTGATCAACAGTTTGTTTGTCAAAACAAAGACAGGAACATCAATCAGAGCAAGTTTACATTGAGACCATTTTTTTTCCCTTCAGTATCATTGCCTTTTCACAAAGAGGTCTTGCTAATAATGTGTGGCATCATGGCTGGCTAAAGCACATTTAGACCACCTTGTGGTTTTTGTCCTCAATTGCTAATTATTTTTTTCCACAGAGTTCTTGATAATACAATGCCCCTCTGTTTTAAGCTTTGCGGTTTGCCATAATCCTAAGACAAGGGCTCTTCTTAATTATTAAACTTACTCACTATAAGGACTTATAAAGCTTCATTCCCACAGGAATTTTCATTGTCAGCATAAATAATTATCTACCACTTACTTTCACAAACAAGATAAGTTATGTGCACAACGTCACGTAGCAGCAATTTACACTGATGCACATAAACAAACTGATTGAGGACCTTTTTGTCTACTGGTTAACGATCCATGTCCGATTTGTATGAGTTCAATGTGAATTGTATCATACTTCCCACGCTTGGTTATAGTTGCTCAACAGTATCTTGTCTAGCCTTGCTTGATCCATTTTATCTTAACAGCTGTTTTCTTCAGAAATGATCGTTTAAATTATTAAGTTATAACTTGTGTTTACATCCTTTTTACTACGGAATGTTTTATATAAACATGAAGCTGTTAGATGTCTAATTATATCACTTTTAAGCCACAGGATGTGAGCTACTTTGATGTTAATATCTGCAGCATGAATATGCAATGCAATAGAGACTTTTTTAATTATAATTTCAGGACTCGATGCACTCTAATATTAAGAACTTACAAGACCTTTGTAATCATAATGATTGACTCTACACACAGTTATTAAGAGTTCACTAATGACTATAAATTATAGGCCATTTTTGACATATTAAAATTTTGACTTGTCTCAGAGGCTTGAGAAAAGAAAAGAAAAGAAAAGAAAAGAAAAGAAAGCACATCAAGGTCGAGGGATGAATTATTAAATTTGGTTTGTTTTATTTCCCCAAGCCTCAGAGCCAACTCTGCAAATTTTTCAATATATTGAAAATGGGGTATTCAACACCATAGGAAAGAACCATTAACTATAATATTATGATAAGATACTGAACAAATCATTATTGTTAATTACTGTGTGTGATACAGCCATTTTGCATTTCAGAACTTACACAAGCACTTTTATTGTTATTTGTTAATTAAACAACTTTCTTTGCTCCAAGGCTCAAGCAAAATTAAAACACAAAATTACACTTATTTACATTTGTTCCTTTAAATTCTAGTCAAAACTACATTCTGTGATACAAATTTATCCTGAAAGAAACTTATTCATCAAACAGGTGACTCTCAGACCTTCCAACCCTCACGGTTTGACCGTGAGACTCACGGTTTGGGATGCCAATTCACGGCTTTGCCTCTTAATCTCACGGTGAATCAGAAAGCCTTAAAATTGCCAAACAATTCCGGAAGGTATTATTTGACGCATATTTTTGACGTCTCCAGGTTTGAGGTCCTAATCTCCAGGTTTATCTGGGCTTTTTTTCAAAACCTGCAGATTTGGATGTGATGGGGGTTGGAAGGTCTGGAGTCTTACTACTGTTGCAGAAGTCTATTGAAATATTATTATTATTATTATTCATATTGTTACTACGCCACTAATTCAATACCTTTTACTGGTTACCATATTGATATTTTCCCTTTGGATACACTTTGTCTGCCAATAATATCATACACCACAGTATATCGAATCATAAATTTAAAACTGCATGTCTAGTATTACAAAGTAGTACTACAATGTTTTTTAGTTATACTTTTTTCTCTTTTGATTTCATCTGAAATACTCCTTCTGTACGTTGTACACTCCTCCAAATGTGAGCCAACTGAAAATCTCCATAACCACCCCAGGGGGGTTATTGGAAATTCCAAAGGGGGGGGGGGGGAGTTCAAACCCAAAAACCCACAGTGGAAGAAGTACAGGTATTTTCTGGAACACCATGCATGTCAAGTGTTCCCCTGTTTTTTTTATCAAAGTGAGTAGCCACAGTTTCAAGTTCACCTAGACCACAGTCTGAATAAAAAGACCAAAGATACATCTGCACAATCTTAAACTGAAGTAAAATAACTGCAATATTATTAATAACGGATGATGAAATTCAAGAGTTTTCATCATGGTATGGTATATGAGCCATTATACCAAGCTCTTCAAATATGCTAAACATAAGCGTAATGTTTGGGGGGATTTTAATTTCTTTTAGTTTTCTGTATTTTGGGGGTGGTTTTATTCCACTAAGGCTTCTTGGATATGGGATGATTATAGCCAACTCATATCCAACACGTGCTCCTGGAATAATTATTGTTAAACATCAGTGAGTTCATAAGTTATCATTATTTAATCGCACATTTCAGCCCTTTTGTGCAGGTATCTGTAAAAAGATTACTTCAGATTGAGAATAACACTATATGCATGCAGGACTGGAAATTACCCACAAGATGAAAGTTTGACCAGTCAAAGTGCCAATCAGCTTGGACATTGTTCAATGACCAGCAGTTATTTCCAGCCCTGCACACGAGTCTAAGAGTTTTTTTTATTCAGCTGTCTTGGTTTAAAGTCAAAACTGTACCATTGTGTTAGGCAGTTGCTGGCAAAAGATAAAAGAGGTTTCCCAGTGAATCTTTGCTTTCTTAATTTTTGCTTTCTTAATTTCCTTTCCCAATATACGAACTATTTCTTACAATTTGTTTCTATTTTTAACACCCTAAATTATTCACTGACCAATGGTAAATGTGACTTTTATCATACAAGCTAGCCTCTTCCTGCAATAAAGCAAAGTGCACAAATATCAGTCCTTTGTTAGTCTCTAAAGCAGACACCTCTCATGAATGAGTACCTCAGTCGCTGAGACAGACATTGTACTTAAAGCACACGTTAGTTTCCAAGCAGACATACATTCTGTTAAAAGAAAAACCTTTTTCTGAGGTGGACGCCTTGGTACCTAAAACAGACTGAGACACATCTTTAAAACAGACCCTTCAGTCTCCAAGACAGACACCTCTAAAACAGACACCCCAGGGGAATTGGGAATTATTATCTTTTCTTTCTCCTTTTTTTGTTTTTGTTTTTACTACATTCCCGTTTAAGTTTAATTTAAAAATTCCTAAAAAAAAAACGAAAATACGGCAATGATCCCATTTCTGCGTATATGGTTATGCTTGTATCGAGGGAGTTGCTGAACATTATGCTTGTACTTGTTCTTGTCTGTGCTTATGTTGTAGTGAAAACCAGCCTTATGATATTATCACCAAATGATTTAATGGCTCATGAGAAATTTTAACTATTTTGTTCCAGATCTGTCTAAACCATCAACATGGTGTCACAGGGCAACCCTAGGCCTGAAAGACTGTTTGCTAAGATATTAGCAAACAATAAGACCAAAATCCTAAACTAACAGCCTGAAATGAGATAATGTTGCTCCCTGGGAATGCACAGTTATGTACGACCAGTTGAAAAAGTTTTCAAAGATAGTTACCAAAGCTTCTACCTCACTTTATAGGGGTAGCTGCATGGAACATTTCCTACTGATATACAAGCAGCTTTCAGAGCAATAACAATGTATGGAAGGCTGTTCAAAAACTAACTGAACATCTTCCGGAAAAAAATCAGAGTCCCAGATTGGATTTGAACCCACGACCCTCTGTGATCTAGTCAGATGCTCTAACCACTGGTCTACTGGTCCGGAGACTCTATGCTGTTAGTGAGTGTCACATGTGCTAGTCATTACTTGGCTGTGTAGCCGAGTGGTGCGGTTCTAATCGAGACCAACAAATTGACCCTTGTCACCATAGAGTCTCCAGTGCTG
>OZ026607.1:7925778-7945778 GCA_964020085.1 Micromussa lordhowensis
GAGGATATACGAGGGGAAAAAAGTCACTGAAGGCATCAAATGTATCCCACTAGCCTTTGATTAATGTTAGTTAGATAATCATGAGATATCTATTTTGCGTAAATCTACTAGTGCAAAACCTCCTGCCACTACACATGGCTACTCCAGGGTAAAAATTGCCTGTCTTGACGACGCTTTCTCCCGCAAGCAAGCCCAGTAGAAGGTCAATCACTGCAGCCAAAAGAAAAGTAAAGTAGAAAAAGGAGGGGCGACAAAAAATGTTGCAAATCGCGACGCTGGGGGCAAGAAGAACAAGCTGTCATGCTGTAAATGAGTTTTAGACTGGATCGAAGCTAATTTGGTCAATCTCCAGCCTGAAAAACACCAAAATGTCCAAAAAATGCATTCTCTGCAAAAAGTGCCGGGGGGTCAATGGGTTAAAAGAGCTTGAATTTTCATTAGTTTCTCAGATTCTCGTATCAAAACTTCTTTGAATGAAGAAAAAGTCAGTTGCTATGCCAAATGGGAGTGAAGTGCTTCTAACTCAGTTGTTAGTTCAACTCATTTTTAACATGACATGAATTTGTGCTTGAATTTTCCACAGTCATATTTTGGAAAATCAGAGCCTTAATCTTTCATTGCCCAGCAGCTTTGATCCTGACCGGTAAATATCCCCATAAAATAATGTATGATAAAGTATCGTATGTCGTGCGACCAAATCAAGATTTACAATTGTTTGTGAAAAAATATGCCGCCTTGCGTCTTCATCTGCAATATAGCCATGAATAGCTTGGGCTAAATTTTATTAACAGTACCTAGGAGATTAAAGTAAATGACTTAAGTCTTGTTATTTATGGATATGGAATTTCCAAGGGGTAGGGGGATCCAAGTAGAAAAGTCATGGAAATTCCAGGAAATGGGGGAAGTACCGTAAAGCCCCCTGGAATGGAAAATCCTTGGGGAGTGAGGGTCAAACTGGGAAAAAAACCTCTGTAGGGGGTATAGATATTTCCTAGAACCACACATTGAGTGTTCTTTATGTCTTATTGTAGAAGGTTTAATTCAAAATGGAAATCAGAGAGAATGAGTTCATCTAAGCTCGTATTATTAATTAACATTATTTTTGTATATCAAATTGATTTAATTATCCTTATAAGGTGTTTGGAAATAGTTTACAGTACTTTCCAAGACTTAAATTTTGATGGGTCATTATAACCACTCTATATCAGTTGATGCCAGAAAAACTGCCCAATCATTGGTAATCAGGTTGCTGTCAATTTTGTGGCTCACTAGGTTGCCATAGCAACAATATGACCCACTAAAACACCCTTAATTTTAGCTTTAAGCACTTATAACTCAAAAATGAGGTCGGTGACCCCCATTTTTTATAATCAAATTGTAGTAAGCACGATAAGATGCAACTTTCTGCAAAGTTTAAAAAAATTCTGCGAAGGGGGTTCACAACCCCCTTTGAAAGGAAAGTACTGTGTTTCGAGCCACCTTAAATAAAATAATTTCAGGCTAGCTCCTCAGAGACTTGGGCTAGTAAGATGAATTTACAGCTTGCCCAAAGGGCAAGGAGAGTTTTTGAATTTCATCTCACCCTGAAGAAGTCTCCTGTTTTTTATTTACTAGTCATACGACACTTTTCTCCACCAACAGTGCAACCTGAACTGTATTTGTTTCTTTTTGTTACAATGGTGGAAACTTTGACACCTTTCTACCCTATGTTTTGCTGAAAGACACTGTATTATATGGCTTGCTCTGTAAACAGACAAGATGAGCCAAATTCTGCACTGTGATTGGCTACCTGAGCAAGCAAGATGGCACTTTCTTGACACTCGTGACTAGTAACCCACTGTGTCCCTCAAGGACAGTTTGCTTAGTCAAGATGGCTAGATGGCTAGATAACCCATATTATCATATGACCCGTACTGCTCCGCGAGCAATTTCCTTGGAAACCCACAAGAAAAAAGTTCTGTATGAGGGCCGTACGCGTCAAAGTGATAGGGCCGGAAAAAACGCGTACGGCCCGTCTAGAAATGCTTACAGCCCCGGCAAAAACAATGCGAAACAATTTTGTTGCTAAAAAGTGTTCCTTGAAAATGAGTGAAAGCAAACATTCCGACAGTGAGTTCTATTATCCCGGTGAGCTTTTGGACACTAAAACACTGCAATTTCCTACTCACAGCGAAACAACAGAAAGAAAGTCACTACTCTCAAAACGAAGCAATGCTGCCGCGCACGGCCTCGTTCCACCAAAGAATGAAAATGAAAAAAAAGTGGCCATATGATAAAATGCTTATTGACTGAGTGAGGTCGGGCCGAACGGGAAAATATTTGGCTCGAGGTCAGGACGCACAGACCTTGCTGCGCTCGGTCCGTATGTCCTGACTTTGAGCCAAATATTTTCCTGTCCACTCTCCCACTCAGTCAATAAGTACATACATGTATGTATGACCCTCTGTGGGGCAAAGACATCAGAGAGAACTCATTTTCATCTTAAATCTCAGCAGAAATGTTCCTTGCATTGGGGATAAAACAGACTTGGAAAAGAGTGTGCAAGTAACACAGCATGTGTTAGATGGAAAGACTGTGTCACACTGGCAGACTACTGCAGGGTTTTGGCAAAATAACGCTTGATGTAAAAATTCTTAGTGGGTGAAAAAAGATTAGTGAATTGGTCATTCATTGTTATATACCAATGTAAAAATATTCCAATGTAAAGGCAAGAATCACTGTATGACACTTATTTAATTTGGTAGAGGTGAAAAGGAAGATTTCCCCCTTGGTGTATTTTAAATTAAAATAAACAAATTTAATTAACTGAATGTTGTACGAAAACATCAAGATAGAAATTAAAAAATCTTGAATTTTTATTGCGAACAGTGTTTGCTGGGTCTATGAACTTGATATTTTTTTCGGATTCAGTTTGATCAAGAAACAGTCAAAACTATAAAACCGTTTTAAGTGTGATACTTAACAATTTTCAAGATCGAAAAACGAGCTTTTTAGTGAAAAGTAATAAGCTTAAGCTTACTGGTAATACAAACAGGTGAATACGACAAGCCAGCATAAACCTCAAAAATTATGTACAAAGCACAATATACTTTTTTCACAGAAACATCACAATTTAAAACTTGCCTTGCACTTTTTTAGCAGACTCCTCGCCTCGTTCATCCTTCAGCTGCTCTAAAAAATCGCCAAAAATTTCCTCTGCAGGGCCATAGATGTCAGCCATATCGAACGTTGTCAAACCCGCATCAAAATACTTGAACATTTCTCGAGAAGCCTTGTTGGAATCTATCGCGCCGTGACTGCCAGAAACTTGCCACATTCCGTTTAAAATCCGGCGGATTTCCAGACCATTCTTGAGACGACACAAGGGAACTCTAGCCATTATTTCCTATTTTTTTTTACTTGTTCTTACATAAGCACAGCACAGTAGCTCTCTAGTAAAATCAAAATGGTGCGTCAGTTTGAACCAGTCTCGCTCCCAACCGATTTAACGGTCACGCTCTTGGAGAGCTGTCACGCAATTATTCTTTTATTTGCCCCATAAATTCATTTACACAGCAATGTAATCACAAATGATATATTTTTGACAGAGCAGGAGCTCCCAAAAACCCTACTGGGCTTACAAGGAGAGCCCCTGTTACAACTTAACATTTACTGAGTAAATTAAACACATCCGTTAGTTACGTAATATTGAGCGTTTATATAAATCTCCTCTTCAATTACAATTTTTGATAGTTATCGGAAGATTATTCTCTTTAGGAATATTTCTCCCAAAAAAATACTGAGACAAAGATAAGACTGGTGTACATAGCATAAACATTTCAGCAAGTGGGAAAATCTAATTAAAGAATGGATTTTTAAAAGTATAAAATTCATTTGCATAGACTTCAAAATAAAATATACAGAACCCTTTCTCAACAATAAAGCAAAGGCATTACTTAAAACTTAAAAAAAGGAAGCACTTCTGTTCGCCATTTTTCGATTATTTTGCTGTTTTTAGATTTGGTTGGTACCGGAAGTTATGCTGACCGGAAGTAATTTTGATGGACATACACGTTTTCTTGGTTGCTAGGCGACAGTGGACGCCAAGAAAAACTATCGGAAAGTTTTATTTACTTCACTTGTCTTGAAAGTTGCTAAAGAATACAGCTAGCTCCGAATCGGCGGCTTAAAAAAAGCATCCCTAAACTTGGGAGGAAAGAAAAAAGCTCCTAACGTCGATTACAGGGTCTTGAAAAGGTTTCAAACCTCCATTCCCAAGAAAACCAATACAAAATAGGAAGCCGGGAAACAATCGAGCCATGTTAACAAACGCTGGGAGATTCATAGACAGAAATCCCGGAATTATTCCGGTAAGGATAACACCTTAGGAGCTTTAAGAATCTTTGTTGAATTCTCTTACTACAATGGCTTGTTTAGCAAATGAAACAACTTTGAGTTCTCCCTCCAGGATTCAAAGTCCTACAAGATCATTTGGCCTTCCGCTTATGTACACACATTGAAATATTGACTTTCTGCTCCGGCACTGAGTTATACGAGACACTTTGGAAGCTATTGTAGACTGTATAACAAGGTTCAATCGTTAACGTTTAGCTCTTAATTCCTTCACAGGCGGGAAAGCTTTTCAATGTTAGCGGCGAAACATCCGGAGACTGCTTACAAATACCACAACGGGTAAGTGAAAGCAAGATTGTCTTGTTATCGCCAGCTTCGTGACTTGTGATGATTTAAGCTTAACTTCAAGGTAAAAGTTGGGTTTTGGCAAGACTTACTGTATTTTTTAACTGCTATTTCCCTTTTTAGCCACTCAGACCAGAAACAGTGCGCAAGTTTCGAGCAACAACACAACCCGAAGCAGCAACACAGAGAGTGTTTTATGGCAGAGCTAATGATCCTGACATTGCTTCGCGAATCGTTCACGGAGTCAACACGAAATCCTCGCTTGTTGTACGTATCTTGTTTCAGTCCTGTTTTGTTAAAAAAATTCTTATTTTTAGTATTAATCGCTTTGTAAAATTGTTACTGCAAAGTGATTGTTTCGGGTTTTGTTATCCCAAGACAATGTTTCCAATATTCGTATGCAAATTTTTAACAGCTGTTTGCCTGGTTGCCTCTTGTCTTCCTTGCAGTACACAACAAAAAAAGATTACTTTTCCGGTGAAATAAAGCTGTATTTTTAATTTAAACAATTTAAAAGTTATAAATTTCAATAAAATTGTAATGTTTCAGCTGAATTTATCTTTAAGCGTTTACAAAAATATCTATTGTATTTTTTTTTCATTTGATCTGTAGATGTATACAGTGTAAGCTTTTAATGCAGTCAAATTTGTAAGACTGTTTTATTCTCTGTTTTCTGTAACAGGCTGGAGATCTTGTAAATCCCACCAGGAAAAGTTTATTCTCTCAACGGATGCTTGATAAAAAGGAAGGCCTTTATGCAAGCAGGAAAAATGCACCTTTAGGTAACAAAATTAAACAATAATAATTAAGTATGATAAAAATTTAAAAACATTCTCTGACTGAAACGAATAAAAAATCACAAGCTTTTGACTGCCTGAACTAGTAGTCTTCAGCGGATAAAATGTGAATGACAAGAAGCGAAGAAAAAGTCAAAATTTGAATAAAAAGGTGAAATTGCAAAATAATAAAAGTGCAAATGATTATGAATGTTTGCTAAAAAGAATGTTATATTTCAGATAGTGGACATGAATGGCTGTCCGCATTGGAAGTCAGTTTGGATGCTACGCTTCCAGTGTGCTTTTTGTTCTAAAATGGCCTTTATCAATGATAGAAGCATTTTCAAAGTCAATAGCTGCATGATTGTATGATCAAACAATAATTATTTGTTCACACTGAAACCCCTTGAGCCAATTCTTACCAATATCATACTCTTACCAATATCACACCCATCACATGTAATTTTAGCTGGATTCTAGGAGCTGAACAATATTTAAGCAACAGAGGACTTTTCTGTGTATACATAGCCTCATCTCAGCCCAAGGGAGGTCTGGAGAATTCAAGACAGTTATGCAAACCCAGAACTCAGTCAAGGGTTTTCATACATTTTGAGAGTTCTCCCAACCCTTCCCCTCCCCCCCCTAAGTTTTTAGATGAGGCTATGTAAACACAGAAAAAATACTGTATTGTATTTATAAAATATTTCTCAAAAAATATCTTGTAAGTCTGAAACATCACATTTGCATATTATCATCTATACACACCTATCGACCAATGAGAGTTCACATAGCATCACAATTAAATTTATAAATCCGGATCTAAGGAAAACCCGACAACTACATAATCAAATTCATCTTTATTCTTTACTTTGATGATAGGGTGTTGTCATGACCAGAGGCCAGGATTGCCAAATGGTGTAGGACCTACTGATGGCATGTATGGAGTCAAAACTATCAAAGGTGATATACAAGTCATCTAAAGTAAACATAAACA
Source organism: Micromussa lordhowensis (assembly GCA_964020085.1). Classification (NCBI taxonomy): domain Eukaryota; kingdom Metazoa; phylum Cnidaria; class Anthozoa; order Scleractinia; family Lobophylliidae; genus Micromussa; species Micromussa lordhowensis. The sequence goes on from OZ026607.1 coordinate 7,932,226, forward strand.
AGTACATTCATACATTGGCTTGTATTAACATTTATAAACAAGAAGAATTTAACAAGCAGAATATTATTTTTTAAGAACATGACGAAGGTGAATAGGTAGATCGAGGATCCTTAAGGATCTCCATCAGAACGCGTGACAAGCCTAAGAACGTCTGCGTGGGAGGCTAGGGGGGGAGGGGTACTCTACAAAATTTTATAGGGGTAGGCTCCATCTTGAGGTCTAACCCCTTACCCTTTTGTATACCATTTTGACACAAAAAGTTATATTTTGTTGATAACAATGTAAAATTTGTGATGTTAGCAGTGATCTTTAGTTGATAACAAATGAATGTAAAATTTGACGAAGTTGCCAACTTTGTCAATTTACAGCAATTAAATCTGTGAGTCTCAATTAACTTGTTCATTTTATCTTTATACATGTAGATGGAAGTGCTGGAGAGATGGTGAATCCGAGTAAAACTGCAGCACAAGTGAACACTGAGTCACTGGAAGGCAAAGAACTTTACAAAGTTAGCCACAATGACTTTGACGTGGGTAAGTTTAGAAATGACTATTAATAGTCGTTTCTTTGAAAATACAAGGTACCCAGTAGGTCGTCCATTGCCCAATTATAATAATAGACTACATTTTTTGTTCAATCTTCCCAGGCGAGATGGTTGATAGAAAGTATGACTGGACAAGAATACCCAGAGACAGCAAGTTCGGTGTGGAAACACCACATAACAATGATGGTATACACGTCAAAAAAACTCTCAAGTGGCTCCATGAGACACAACAGTGAGTTGCCTTTTTATTTAAAATGAAACTTTATTCATCCACAAATGATTATGTTTCCACACCTTAGATAAAATTTGGAATCAAACTGACTTGAATTAAATTTCAAATGCAATTATTTCAAATCTCTCCCTACAGGGAAAAGGCAACAAAGATTGTCTCCAAACGAGTGGATGACTTTCGAGAAAGAACCCAGCCTCAGCTTGGTGCAGTACATGATCCCATCAAAGACACTCTAAGAGTCCCTCCAGATCATACATTTGGTGTTATGGTCAAACCCGACAAGTATGGCGCAGGGGATTTAATCCACATGCGTGTTCCTGGGAAGTATCTTCGGGGTCGTGACAGAGAGAGGGGAGTGTTAGCTGCTGTGAGGCATCATTTGAAGCAAGCAAATTACCACAATTTCCATGATCTGAGAGCTGCTTTTGAATATTATGACAAGGTAAAAATGGTTTGTTGAAAAGAAAGTGTAGAAAAGACAGGTCCCTAGGCATGGACAAGTAGAAAAGAGACACCAAAATCCTTAGTAAAACTATGTGTGACACTCAAGAGAAAATAATTAATTAAATATCATTCTGACAAGACCACCAATTTCATGAGCTTTCAATTATGTACACCCCTAACTTCCATCATACAGCTAAATGTACCTTGTACAAAAAAAATTGCAGAAACTCTCAAAAGCACTTCATGGTCAACCTTGAGGGAATTAAATTTGCTGATCTTGCAGGATGGGTCACAATTAACGCTTCCTCTTAATCTTCTAATTTATAAAAGTATGATAAGATAATTGAGCATATTAAGGAGGCGAAAATGTGTGTAACACTTTAACAGTCAATGAGTTGAAATACTCTCCGTTTATTACTATTGCTTCGTCTTTTAAGTGTTACTTACAGCAAAATACTTAAAGGGACATATTAGTTAAATTAGATCTATAATGTCACCTAACTTGCAGGATAACTCTGGGAAAATCTCACTTGATGAGTTGCGAGAAGTGTGCATCCAATTCAACCTCCCTGTGGAACCCGAGCTCCTGGAGTCCATGTTTGCTTACTGCGATGTTGATGGTGATGGCCAGATTAACTATGATGAGTTTGCTAACTTTCTTAACTGGAAAGACAAGATGCCGTCAGGAGGAACTAAGGGTGCTGTGACAACTACACATCAGAATGAAACAACTGAGGGAGAAGTGAAGGTTAGGAAGGTTAGAAAAGATGCGGCCACTAATGAACTTGGCAATTTATAAAATGCCACTGACGACAATAAACTTATTAACAGATTTCATCAGTTGACAGATTCCATTCACTTTGTAGGAGGAGGAGCAAGAAACAGGAGAGTCAGCACCAACAAGACTTCAAAAACAGATTGACCAAGCAGTTGGGGACTGGAAAACTTCATCATCTCAGTTTAACGATGTCGCTGGAAAGATCAGAACATCAGGTATCATCTAACACTTCTTTTTTGTTAATTAACTCTTGTAGAATGCCATGTAATAGACTGCTGGCAGTCTGTTTTTCTCTCGAACCTCCACAGGGGTAGTGAGGCAAGACGCTTTAGACTAAAGGGGAATGGGAGGAGACATGGGTGTGGCATGCACAAGAAGAAATAGAGACTACAGATTGACTCTTCTCATGTTTTTAAGGACATTCACACTTGTCAAAAATAACTTGCAAAAAAATTGCAGCTTATCTGCAAACATTAGACAGGTATCTGTTTCAAACAATTTCCCAAAACAAACTACAGCAAGAATTAATCACTTTTGGCAGTATCTTCAAGAGTTAAGAAATGGGCAGAACAAATTAATGATCATGATTAAAATAAACACATTTATTTTAATTTAAGGTTGGAGGGCTTATGGAGTCCCAACAATTAGATCAGATTTACCAGCACCTAATACAAGACGAGTAGGTGATACTAAGGTGAGTAGTACTTAGTACAAATGACTTATTCCAGTGCAGAATATATACTGTAACATTAAACAAATAGTGAAGGTCATGTCTTGTCTGTCTAGCACACTGGACTCTGCGTTCAGCGGTTTGAGTTCGAGCCTAGCTGGGCTCATTGCAGTGCATCCTTGGGCAAAAAAGTTACTCTCACAAAACTTCCAGGCCTGGGTTGTTTGAAAGGTGGGATAATGCTATCTACTGGATAAATTGCTTGCCAGTGGAGAGCGGTTATACCCACTGGATAGTGATTTATCCAGTGGATAGTGTTATCCAGTCTTCAAACAAGGTTTGAACACTGGATTAAATTGATGGGGGTAATCCAACCCACACCGGAGGGATTAGAAAAAATATTCTTAGTCACTTTAAACTATGGAAAGTGGTATAATCCCCAGTGGTATGGACCAGTTGGCTCAATGCAGCCTAGACCTTATTCTTAATGATCAGTTTGCACTGCTTAGAGCCCTGATGAAAACATACAAATTCTCAACACATGTTCATCCATTTCTTCCAGCACATGTTGGGAGTATTTGTCTTAACATCAGCAAATTGATTTAGTCTCTCCCAGTGGCCAGTTCCCAAGTTGTACGTGTGCCCTTCATACTGTTGGGCAGAGAGAGGCACTACGAGAGTTCAGTGTCTTCTGCACCAAGTAGATCAATATGGAGGCGGCATGGTCTAGTGGTTAGGTCGCTGGATTTGTCATCTGGAGGTCCCGAGTTCAAATCCTCCTCCCTGCAACTAGACGAATTTGTGTTTGGTAGTCCCAGATTCAACTCATCCATGCTTTGTAAAAAGCCAACTGGTCAGCCTCCTACCAGTTGGGATTTTTAACCAGTTTCTGTTTAATTTACAATATTTCTTTGCTTATTTCAGTGTTCACAATTAGTACCACAGTGCTAAACACTTTGACACTTCAATAAAATGATTTATTTGTTATATATTTTACCACCCAGTCAGCAGTGCCTCCCTCTCTCTCTGGAGCCTCTTGTAATCCACCATGTGATACAAATTAAAAGTAATCAATAATTATCATTCATTAATTATCATTAGTAATTTATTTATTTATCTATTCAGTATTGTGATATTATTTTGCTCACAGAACTATGGTGATGAATCTGATGCCTATGGCTTGATTAACCCATCAATTTACAGTAACCGTGGTGTCTACGAGAAGGACTTCTTTCAACCCAGGGATCAGTACGAGGTTAGTTAACATTCAATAATAATCTAGAAATCACTGCATGATTCCTTTCTTTAATTTATTGAAACAGTTATTTATTAATGCCAGTAAACATTTTTGCATTCTATGAAGTGGTTTTATTCATCACAGTCATTACTTGCACTGATTTACAGATAAGAAGAATCTTTGATGGAATTGGAGTTGAGATGACAACCAATGCATTTGAAAAGATCTGGGAACAAGCAAGCACACAACATCCTAATGGACTGGTAATAAGACCATCATCAGTTCTTGTGTGAATTCTTCAAATTATACATCTCACAAATCACATTAACCTGTAACACTTAAAACAAATTGATTTAGGCCATGTGACATCAATATTAGTGACTTTGGAAAATAGAATGTAGAAATAAAGTAATTTCACTTTAAATTTGACCATAACCAAATGTGGCCACAGCAGTTTTTTTTTTTCGTTCTGTTTCACCCCACAAGAGACAAGCTGTCAGTCATCATATACATGTAGACATGTAGTTTTGATTAGTAAAGTCTGTGAATTAAGTCATACATTTTATAATCAAATGATAATATGTGTATTTGTAACATAGATAGGACCCTGCGTGAGCTCTGATTGGTCAAAAACCCATGTTTTATCAGAGTATACAACATAGAAAAAGTGTGTTTCATTGTTTTGTGCGCGTAAAATCTATATCATAAGCAAATGAAGAAGCCTAATCTGTGTATTACACTGACAAAACCGGACATTTGAGAACACTCGAGAAATGTAGAAAACACTCACCTGCGGCTCGTGTTTTCTACATTTCCCTCGAGTTCTCATATGCCCGTCATGTTTTATCGCAGTGTAATACACGGCTTAGGCTTCTTTATTTGTTCAATATATATTAACATGTCCATCATATAATCGTGTTGATAAAATTGGTCTCAGTGTACAATGTGCACTCCAATTGGTTATAAGAGGCTACCTAAATACAGTTAAGGCATATCAATGCATATTGTTGGCTTTGTAGAATAAACCAAATAGAAAATGACATGTGCGTAACCATCATTTATAAACAGATAAGACATTTCAGGAGGATTCAAAAGCTTTTATGAACACCCAAGGCAAATATATGGGTTATTGACCAAGTGTAAGGTCAAGAAGGCCAGATATTGGCCGAGTTCCTTTCATGTGTCTATGGACTGAGACAGGTTTACATACACAGGTATAGTTACATTAACAAGCTTCATTTTCTCTGTAGGTCAGTGTGGAGTCATTCAGAGGAGTCATGGATGAAGTGAATGCACAGAAACTCGTCGAAACCCAAGTGTCGTAAAAAGAAGAATGCAAATTGGTGACATTTCTTTTGGAATAATGCCAAGACACAAATTAGCTAATATTTTTAATAACTCAGATTTTATTGAAGAGTTCAAGCTTGATTCTGAGTACAATGTAAAACATAATTTTCATAGCACTGCATTTTGAAACAATTGAAGTCTCTGTCTAGTACATTTGGTGTCTCATTACACTTGTTAAATTTAACTATTAAATGTAAGAAATAAGTAATTAAAATTAATTATGAAATGTAACAACCTATATGGAATATTTTGTAAATAACCAAATTTGTGAGACTTAAAAATAAAGTGATCAATAAAAGAAAGTTGGTTGAAAAAGCAACTCTGCAGTTTTATCTAATACCTAGACAATTTTAATGATTACAATTCATTGTTAAAAGCACTGTTTATTACAATATTATTATTAAAAGCACTGTTTTCATAAGTTGCATATTGAACAGATCATTAACTAAACAAAGACCTACTGGACTAAAACAAGGGCAACCCTAAAAGCCGGAATCCGGAATCCGGAATCACAGGTCATTGTTTTACCAATACACAGAGTAGAAACTATCCTAAACATTCATAAAAGCTAACCTTAGGCCTAAAAACGTTTGTTTAGGCCTAATCAGGCCCAAGGTTAGCTTTTATGAATGTTTAGGATAGTTTCTACTCTGTGTATTGGTAAAATGACCTGTGATTCCGGATTCCGGATTCCGGATTCCGGCTTTTAGGGTTGCCCCTAAAACAACGACTCCTGGTCTATTGTTTCTTTATTATATAAAACAAATAGATTCCATGTTGCTGTGCATCTGGCCCGGGTTGTTCGAAAGGTGGATAATGCTATCCACCGGATAAATCACTATCCAGTGGATAGTGTGGTTTGTTGTGTTAACACTTATCCGCTGGATAGTGATTTATCCAGCGGATAGCATTATCCAGCCTTTGAACAACTGGGGCCTGTTCAGCAACAGTTCACAGACGATGTGGAAAGAACAAAATGCGGTAAGAACATCAGTGACACACTCACCTCACTGCTTGTGTGCCACTTTTTTGTTCTTATCTTGATGTTATCTGTGATCTATTACTGAACAGATGGACAGCAACATAGAATCTACACCAGAGGGTATTTGTTTTATTCCTGGGGGTCTTTGTTTTAGAAACACCCTCCAACAAAATTCTCTACTTCATCTCAAGTTGAGTGTCGACTTGTGAAGCAGTGCATATGTAACACTTATTTATTATTATTTTAATACCTTTGAGATAATTATTACTATTTTGCACAGTTTACTTGGTCTCCAAGAGACCTGCATTTAACATAAAATTCCCTTAATAAGTGACGATACATAACTGAGCACAATACGTAACACGAAAACACTGACTCCCACCATGGATTGGGTCCATGGACTACCCTATGTACCCTGACTCTACCGACTACCCCCCAAAACAGAATAAAAATAATAAAGCTTTCACTTATGGTTTGTCTAATAGAAAATTAACATGACATTTCGAGCGTTACGCTGTGCAAATGTAACAGACTTGGGTTGTCAAAACCCCCAAAATAATATCTAAAAGCTGTTTTTGGCATAAGGAGATGGCAATGGCAAAAAGAAGGAAAGTTCTCATCTTCTATTCATGGCTCAATCTGGTTATAGAAGATGTGTTTTTAGGCCGTTAGCTTGTTTTATCTGTAATTCTCCTGAGCAAATTGTGAAGCCTCAAACAAGTTCGCAAACCTGCGGGAGAATGGGCTGAACAAAATGGCGGAGGGAAAGGAGCCCAAATTTTGAGGCTTCCTGGTCTTTCATATATAGCCACAGCAAAGGAAATGGCAATGTGTATAATGACATAACTTGTTTCCAAGCCTGAACCCAAGTCTGTTACATTTCCACAATGTAAAGTTCAAAATTTCACCAATTTCAATCAATTAGACAGCCCATTCTATTTTTGGGGGTGGTCCGTAGAGGGGGTCCGTAGGGGTAGTCTGCGGACCTGGTCCGTAGTGTTTTCGGCTTCACCTTCGCACTGATACTGATAAGAGAACTCATTAATTAGTTGACTGCTCTTGACAAGGAGATCATAGGAAAAGATTATGATGTCTCGTTAAGTTAAAAACACTTGACTGGTATTGATAGTTAATAGAGTGTGTTTTATTAAATAATTTGACCCTGCATGTAAGCAAGGCTAAAAATTATCAGCCAAAGAAATTCAGCTCCAATGAAATAACTACACTTGAATCATAGGAAGGGGGCAAAAACATGGTTAAATATTTTTTTGAGCTATATCACAAGTGTGGGATGCTTGAAAACATTACAGAACAACCATAAATCAATATATTTAACTCACTGTTCCAAACTGTTAGTACACTACTAAATAGATTTATCCACAAGGATTTTCCGGCAAGGATAACAAATTACTACCGGTATTTTTCTCTCTTTCCCTTCTTCTCATGAAGAAACTTTAATTTGCGTGACAATTTATCATGGCTATTCACTTTAAATTCAGTTAAACTCTATAATAATACTAACATCAATTAATAAAAAAAGCAACATATTGAATCATTATTGACGAAAAAAATATTTCTTTAAGCATATGGCACCTCACAATGCAAAGTGGTAATTTATTCAGACATAAACTGTAATGCCACATAAATTGAAAATGTAGTCTAGCTGCTGTCTCCTATAGTATATAAATATGTCAGCTGCACATGTTTCCATCTTTTGGTTAAGCTACTGGAACCACTAATTGAATGTATTATGTCAAACAAATTGAAAACCAAAAGCTAGATAAAAGTATGAAACTCAGAAAAAAGAATGTGTTTAGCAATAACATTTCCTTTATAATCAAACATAATCTAAAAAACAGAAGTGGTTTCACACAATTGTAGGAGTGCGTGATATACATGCAGAGCAAAATACAAAATAATTAAGATAGAAACTACAGTTACTTGAGTTTCACTCTCAAAGCAATTATTATGGCAAGCCATTACTGCCAAAAGCCATTCAAGTTTTAAATCTTGGTCCAACCAGCTTTTAGCATTTGGTGAGTTGCAAATCTCAAATGGTGAGATTGGAAATTAATAAACCAGTGGTTGAGTTTTTTTTGGGAAGCTTCATTTTCTTGCTAGCAAGTTTTCAATTTCTCGCTAGCGAGTTTTCAGTTTCTCGCTAGCAAGTTTTCAATTTCTTGCTAACAAGTTTTGTTTACAGGTGTGCATGCAGGAAACTGTGAGACATTTTCCGGCCTTTTTCTCAGAACCTTTGAGGTGTCAGTGTTTCAATTGATGCGAAAATGAAGCAACATACTGAGCTAAAAATTACGAATCCTGTTGTAAGACAGATCATTGATTAACATTGGTAGATTGGGTCGAGAGATGGAAAACAGTCAGCCAAATCCACCTCAGACAAACGGTGTCGTGTCGTGAATTTTCAGGCGAAGCACAGAACAGCCCTCTCCCAGCATGTATACCAGTAATGCTACTTCTACAAACAGTGTTAGCAATGTCATCACTTCTAGTACTTCCACAGCTGCTCAGCAAGGACCAAGTAACAGCACAAATTCTATGTTGACTCCGCACTTCAGGCTATTGTATAATTTCAACAATTCAAGGGCCGGTCAAAACACTCGCAAGAAAGGAAAAGCAAAAAGTGATAAAGCACCAAATGGTCCCTTCATTAAGGATTTAATTTTTACTTGGAGGGCCAGACCACGAGAATGTTAGATCCCCAGCGAGCACAGTTAAGGCTTATGGAAAGTGGCCACGTTGTTGCAGCTGTTACTTTTCGAAAGGAGTGGGATGAGAAAGCTTTGCTTGATTTTTTGGAGTCATTATTCACTTCCAAGCAGGGGGCATTTGATGATGTCGAGGTTGTGATGTCAGTTCATTGCTCCTATCCGGCTTTCTGCTCCAAAACGTCTTCAAAGACAAGCCTGTTTACATTTGACACATGCAAGAGATTCTTCCTATGGAACCATTGTTCAAGAGAGCAAAGTATGACAGCGAGGTAAGGACTGCTGAAAGTGGATGAGAGTTTACAATATTCAATGCCTGCTGTTAAATAAGAAATAAATCACTTTATTTAAGCATCAGAGAGCCTTTTGCACTACTTTACTAATCAAGGACACTGAAAGAAGCAAACAAATATTGTTAAATTTCAGGTTAACAACCTAATTTCAGTGCGTTCGTTGGGCATGGTATAATGGCTCATAGCCCATGATGGCTAAGCCAATGAAAAATCTCGAAGTGCATTACCCAATGATCCAGTTTTTAATAAAATATATTATATACACCCTCATATAAGCTGGTTAGGCATGATATAGTGCGTAGAATTGGAACATTGGGGTCTCAAGCAGTGTATATGTTGTAGTTCAATTTTTCCTTTAGTTTAATTTTTTCTAAACCAGTTTAATTTTTTCAAACCAGTCCAATTTTTTTTAAACCAGTTTATTTTTTTGCAAACCAGTTTTTTGCACCAACTGTCTGAAAAGGGATTTTTTGGGGGGGGTGGTTAAAATTTGGGGGCGTGGCATTTTTAGGGGGTGTAAAGAATTAATTTTTAAAACAATCTAATGAATAATCCTTCTTACCCTGTTTTCTCTCCCCTCCCTACTTACCGCTTTCCCTACACCCCCAGTATCTCCCCATCACCACCCACCAGTTCTCACCAGTGCCTCACTACATAAACTACCTACTACTACCCCCTGACTACACATTACAGGTTTGAAACAATGACCTTTTGATCTGCAACTCCTTAGACTTATCCACTAAGCCACGCAAGCAACGCATGCAGTGAGGGAAATATTTATTAGTATGATAACTTATCAGTCCCAGACTCCCTCTTTCATTAAATATTCTTATTATATGGCTAGCTCCGTGAGCGGGCAAGATGAATCAAATCCTGCACTGTGATTGGCTACCCGAGCGGAGCGATCTTGCCCGCTCGGGACTACCCGCCTTGTCCCGCAAGAAAAATTTCCCCAAACGCCATATAATAAATCCTTTATTGACCAAGCTTGTTCGGTCAAGATGGCTGGACATTGGCCTCGTTCTTTTTTGCGTGTTTATGGACCTCGAATCCGTCTCGGTCCATAAACACGCAAAAAAAGAACTCGGCCAATATCTAGCCATCTTGACCGAACAAGCTTGGTCAATAACCCATACATATCAACCAACGCATGCGCAATCGATACAGTTTGAAACAGAGAATTCAAACATGGCCGAAGTATCAGATGAACCATGTGTTTCAAAAGAAGCATTTTACAAACACTTAGATACTTTGAAAAGCAAACAACTTAGAAAGGAATCGCAGGTAACACTTTTTATAGAGGACGTGTTTTTTGATAAAGCAAAAGCCTACCTAAAATACAAAGCCGAGAGGCAGCTTGGAATTCAGTCGGAAGAAGTGAAACTCTCGAAGTGGGAAACATCGACAATCACAAGAAAGAAGTGGGCTTACTCAGATGATTCAATAATAACACCAAACAAAAGAAAAGTGGTACCCAAAAGGCAACTTTACGAAGTATTATCCCTTGCTCACACTCGTACCGCGCATCATGGTCGACAAATTACTTCAAAATGGATTAACAACAACTATTCCGAAGCCAACGTCAAGGTAATAGCAATATTTGTTGCCCTTTGCCCAATTCACGCAGAACAGCAGTCAGTTACGAGTCATATCAAGCTTGTTAATAAACCTATTCAATCGCCGACATTTCTTTCTCTCGTTGAGATAGATTTAATGGACTTCCGTAACTGTGCTTGTGACTGTATCAAGAACCACACGTGGGCGATGAACATTACCGATCATCATACAATGTACAAAGTACATGTATGTTCATGTTTCTCCACTAACAGACAAGTCTGCGGATGAGGTTCTAAGAGCATTTAACAACTACTGCTATACTTATGGCTTTCCCAAAAAAATCCTAACAGACAACGGAAAAGAATTTAAAAACAAGAAGATGGAGGCATTTTGCCAAGAAAATGGCATTCAAAAAGCACATGGTTCTCCTCGAACCCCTACAACTCAAGGTTTAGTTGAACGATCAAACAGATCATGGAAAGAGGACACAAGAGCCTTGATAATGAGCACCTCTTCCCAAAATGTCAAGACATGGTGTGAAAAAGTAGCAGAAGCAGCTTATACAAGAAACATAAGCTACCACAGAGCAATAAAAATGACCCATATGAAGCTGTGTATGGCATAAAGGCCCACAGAGAAGTACATCATTCTCAAATTTCTGAGAGTGATCAAGAGCTGCCACACAAAGAAACACATCCAGATGCACATGAAGATTTAAACGAATGTGAAGTTCAACTGGAACAACCCAAAAAACGACAAAAACTAACTGAAAATCAAGAAAAGTACAATAATGAAATGATCAAACAAACAGAGAAAGCAAAAACAAATGTAAAGTTGGAGATATGGTCTCGATTAAAATTGATCGGGTGGACAAGACATCCCCACTTCATTCAAATCTTCTTATGGGTAAAATTGAAGAAATTGTTAACACCTATGCCCGCATTGTAACCAAATTTGGAAGAATAAACACACTAATTTCACCCACCCGTTTATATCCTTGCTCAGTTACCACTCAGAACATGGAACTTGATTACAGTACTGAGCTCACATTTTCAGCAGCATGTAAGAAAACTATGTAGTACCCGTATATTTACATAAGAAATTCTGTAAATCTTCTTTCCGAATTAAATGCAGTGAACTAAAGAAGTGTTAATAGTTGTTTATTTGATAGTCACTTTGTCCAAGACCATGGAAATGCTCTGGCATCATTTTTCCTAACCTGGAACAACAACTCGACAAATACATTGGAGGATAAACAGTGAATGACCTTTGACATGATGCATAACTCGATGCGAGTGTCAGAAGATAAAGTCACGCAACAGGGGTGTCCCTAACTAAGTATTTTGACAAGGACAAAACAACCACTTTAAAACATAACCATTCCCTGACCCTAGACCCAAACCTAACTATTCCCTAGCATATAACTTTAACCACTGAAATGAATATTTCATAGGTGTATGAAGAAAAATTGGTAATTTCTAAACATCAATTTTCTTGCATGAAAACTAACCAGTGTGGTAAAAGTTATATCTGAAAATAGTATCTTTAACAAAAATAAACTGGTTTGAAATAACCAAACTGGTTTAAAACTTTTAAACTGGTTTCAAAAATTTTTGAACCAGAAAAGAAATTGAACCACAACATATATACCATGTACTCCGACCTAATTACCGGTAACCTATTATTCTAACTTCCTGATTATCATCATTGTAAGGTATTGTTACTGTTGTCACTGTGCTTGAAAAATGACATTTATGACAAAACCTTTATGTTTGCTGAAAAGTATTAGGCAAATACTAGCAAGGGTTTTTAATTTTTACGCCTTTGTTTGAGAAGAATTCTAATTTCCCGCAGGTTGTTATTGTTGTTCCCATAACTGTTGTTGAAATGTAACATTTATGAGTAACTATTTCTTGTGTTGGCTGAATACTAGGTGAATGTTGGCTATTTTGACTTGTTTGGGGAGGAACTCTACCTGTTCTGTGGCTATCAATGCTCTTTCTCAACAGAATTTTGGACTAAATTTGAAAACTTTGGTTAACAGCAACCAAGGAACAAATAAAACTGGAATCTATTAACATTATAGCAGGAATATTAGATCAGAGATCTAACCTGCTCAACTACTTTATCATTTTAGGTAAATTTGGAAATGCCGCAAAAATAGCCAAATCCCTCTCTTTTTGCCTTTCGAAGATGTAGTCAAGAGAAAATATGAAACTGAAAAGCTTATAGCCTCTCAGAGCAACTTAAGCTTATTTAAAATTTTCAGGCAGAATGGAACCCTGTTTTGAATATCAATTCAAGTTATTTTGTAAAGGAGTAAGTGCTGCATGTTTTCTGTTTTCTTTTTTTTTCTATTAAATGGAATTATGTAAATCTAAATGTACATTTTTGATAATTTAAATACCTGTATTGTAATTTTATATAAGTATCTTGTAATCGTCATTGTAGTTATTGTGCAGTTAGAGTACAATGTAGTGTAAAATATTTGTATTATCAATAGTGTAGGCAGAGTATCACATTCTGTTAGTATTTTTAGTGTTTGCAATTGTATTGTTAGTCATATTTTTTGTGTCATAAAAAAAAAAAAAAACAAACAACAGGTAGCAATTTTTGCCCAGGTCATCCTGGTCTTGTGAAGATTCACCTGCTGTTCTCTACTTATCACAAACTTGAGCCAGCCTTCTGTTCTCTCAAGAGGTGCATTATAACCAGATCTCTGGCCAACAGATGGTTGCTCATT
>OZ026607.1:7958278-7985778 GCA_964020085.1 Micromussa lordhowensis
GATGCCACGACTTTCGCAAAGAAATAAGTCGAACATGCCCACAAGAGCCACTCTTCACGGGGGAGTGGGGCTTACTACGGCTAAAGTGAGAGAAGAGTTCTGGATCCCCCGCCTGAGGCGCCTTGCGAAGAAGGTCATCAGGGAGTGTTATGGGTGCAAACGCTTCCAGGCTGTTGCTCTCGCAGCCCCAGCCCCCGGTTTGTTGCCTCTAGAGAGAACTGAGGGCTCAATTGTTGGTGTAGATTTTGCTGGGCCGATTAAGTACCCCAAGTCCTCTCGTATAGAAGGGAAAGGCTATCTGGTGCTCTACATGTGCAGTTTAACGAGAGCGTTGTACTTGGAGGTCCTGCTTAATCTGGAAACTACCACCTTTCTTGCAAGCTTGAAGTGTTTCATCGCTAGACGTGGACGACCTTCGAAGATCTTTTCAGACAATGGAAAAACGTTCGTAGGAGTGGCAAACTTACTGAAAGGAATCCAGAAGGATAAGCAAGTTCAAGGCTACCTTGCTTTGGAGAAGATCATCTGGAGGTTTAACCTAAGTTGAGCACCCTGGTGGGGCGGCCAATTTGAGCGACTAGTGGGACTCTTCAAACGCGCATTGTATAAACTAATTGGTGGAGGAATGCTATCCTGGTCAGAGCTGTGCGAAGTTGTGCTGGATGTTGAAACTCAACTGAATCGCCGCCCCCTGTCCTATGTAGAAGATGATGTCCAGCTCCCTCTACTCACCCCATTTTCTTTCCTGTTCCAAAGATCTACTCGCCTCCCTGAACAGGAACCATGGCCAGAGGAGACAACTGACCTTCGAAAGCGTGCCAAGTATTTGAGGTCTTGCAAGGAAGCTGTGTGGAGACGCTGGTCTCGTGAGTATTTGGTGGCGCTCAGAGAGCGTCACAATTGTAATGGAAAAGGCAAGGCGATTTCCTTGAACCCTGGCGACATTGTTCTGATTCATTCAGAAGAAAATAATCAAGGAAAAAGTGGCCATTAGGAGTGGTCGTCGAACTATTCAATGGCCGTGATGGAGTTGTCAGTGCAGTGAAACTACGCGCAGGGAAAACATTTTTGGAGAGGCTGATTCAGCACCTTTACCCCATGGAACTAACCTGCGATAGAGCGCCGGAGAGAGCTTCAGTGCCTACCCTCCTGAATGCTAAAGCGCCAGCCTTTCGTCCACAGAGAGACGCTGCGGTGGCCGCTAACCCGCGTATTCATGACGCTATAAAGGATGAAGAACTTTGAGAACTAAACGCAGGATAGAACTATGCAGATGGACAGAGACAATCAAGTGATATCAACGAACTATGACATTTATTACTTTGTTTTGTTTTGTTTCTAAATTTCAATTCAATGATTAACAAAGCTAGCCATTTCCTCTGTTTACATGTGCTTCCGTTTGGAAAGCACATGGGAGGAGTGTGTTGGAAACATAATAATAGCATAGATATCAAATAGTGATCGTGGAATGTTTGTCCGGAAATCTTTGATATTCTTATGTCTGGAAGACAAGTGTCTAGCCAATCAGCGTTTTTTTTAACTAAGGTGTGCTGCGAAGATAAGAAACAATTGTTTTGTGATTTATTTGAGCTTTTAGTCGAAGTAATCTTTTGGTTCAGTTGAGTTGAAGAGTTGTGAAATCTAGCAAGGATCGGAAAGGAGAAGAATAAAATCGAGTGAAGACGAGACAGTGTGGGCTATCCTTTCTCATTCCCCACAGTTCTAAAAGATCATTAAAACCAGCAAAAAAAAAAACACAAGATCTTCTTGACCTTCACTGGTTGCGATTTGAACATCAGCCATAACAATGATCACAACCTATTAATCCCCAGGACTAAGTGAAAGCCTGGGAAAGAGGCCTGGCTAAAACTCGCTGGCGAGAAATCGAAAACTCGCTAGCGAGAAACTGAAAACTCACTAGCACTAGCAAAAAACTGAAATTACTAGATAGAAACTGAAAACTTGCTAGCGAGAAACTGAAAACTCACTAGTGAGAAATTAAAACCTTGCTAGCGAGAAATTAAAAACTCACTAGTGAGAAATTGAACACTTGCTAGAGAAAAATTGAAAACTCCCCAGCGAGAAAAAACTAACTAGCAAGAAATTTGGAAACTTCCTAGTGAGAAATTGAAAACTTGCTAGTGAGAAATTAAACACTCGCTAGCGAGAAATTGAAAAACTCACTAGCGAAAAAATTAAACACTTGCTAGCGAGAAACTGAAGTTTCCCACAAAAACCTCAACCATTGCTGTATTAAATTTGCCCATACGTTTTCCAATCTCACCATTTAAGATTTGCAATAATGCTAAAAGCCGGTTGGACCAAGATTTAAAACTTGAATGGCTTTTGGCAGTAACAGCTTGCCACAGCAATCATCAGACTATGCCCTTAGTGCCCAGCAGTTGACACAAAATTTAAACTAACTCATAAAGGGCGGGTAGAGCAACCCTGTTTGTGATTGGCTGCATAGGACTTGCTCTCACGCCTGCATTTATGGGAATGTACAGGAGTACAAATATATATTTCATGAAGTTAAGAAATTATTTACTGCACAAAACCAATACCGCAACATAAGCATCCTCAAGAGAGATGTGCTCTGAGTCCCATTTTAACTGTAACAATTTTTGGTTCCCTTCTGTCATCACCTGGTCAAACCCAAATGACAGAAGCAAATTCTTGGCGGGGTTTGAGGAATGTGTCCACACTCTGTGAAGCAGTGGGTCATCGACTGATGTGTCCTTACCATACATAGAATTTTTGAGCTGAGAAAAAAAAATCAATAGACTAGGTATAATATCTGCAAATCCTTGAATTAGTGCCGAGGGTCCTCATTTAAATTTAGGATTGGGAGGGTGGGGTGAGGAGGAGGGGTGGATGGCACATTTTCAACTAGGAGAGATGCATATTTAAAATTATTAAACATCGACATAAGAAGTATTTTAAATTCCAATTTGTCCAAAACGTAGTTCTCAAAGTCTTATTTTATAAGATACAATTTAGAAGAAATTTAATCACTGGTATCTTATACGTAATGATGTAGTGAAGAATTGTAATTGCTGCCTCAAAAAAGGGGGGAGGAATATTATAGGTGCTTACTCAAGTGGGGTGCCTATTATTTTCAAATTTTGGAAGACGAAAGGGACGCCTATTCACAGGGGGCCAAGTCAAGAATTTATGGTACATTAGAACTTGATTTCCAAGTCAGATATTAAACAAATTAAAGCTGTTTGAGGTAATTGCTAACCCTTAAACATAACCAGCATATTGTTTGTATCATACTGTAGCTGTACCACTCAAATGAAATGAGAAATATAGAAATCACTACTCACATTTGACTATGTTTTCTAAATTTCTAGTGTCTTCAAACTCTTGTTACAGTTAAATATTTAACTACACTTACATGGATAGTCTGTGGGTGGATAAGGCTTGTTAAATTTACCACAACATTTTGTTAAATAACATACCAGAAAGAGTAGTGGTTCCAGGTATTCTGAAGTCACTTCTTTTAATGCAAGGCATTGAGGAGCTGATAACTCTATTTAGTAAAAAAGAATTCAAATTAAATTTTAAAGATGTTTACAGTATGCTTACAGTAACATACAAAACCATGAATAAAGTAACATACCATTTGTGAGATGAAGATGGATTACAAATTAATTGGCTCTCCTGTATCTTTTTAAACTTATGGCTGATTTGGTGGAGGAATTTCTAGGACTTTCAAAACTTACAAACACAAAGAATTCTTCAAGTTGGGGTTAACACAAATTTTCAATCTTTTAGTCGAGACCCCCTCCTGACCGGATTTCCAGTTTCCTTGCCCCCCTTCTCACAAGAATTTCTTGCATACCATCCATCAGGGGTGCATTCATGAATGTTTATGGAATAACCCCATCTGATTGGCTGGTATTTGTTATTTGGTCCTCCCAGCCATGAAATAAGTTACATTATTAAACATAAAAAAATATGCCCTTATGAAGAGTCAATCTTATTTACAACTCACCAACTAGAGCTTCAGTGAGAGCAGTACAACAGTATAACAAACCATCTGCACTGCCCTGGGGGAGAGTTACGTTGCCACCTCCAGACTCATCCATGTTGAATCCTAACAGAAGTAACAGTTCTTTGCAGTTTTCATAGGAAGCTTCTGCCTTGGACTTGAGTTCTTTGAGTTCATATTGCTTGGGAGTTTTCTTTTCAGCGGAAGACAGTCCTTTCTCTAGCTGTTTTTTAAAACACAATTAAAACAGTTTGAGGAGGAACTACTATACATCAAGTTCTGTTGTGAAGCAATGCTTAGAAAAACGCAATGTTCTCAAGTGAAAGACCCCTTACTTATCCCCAGCTCACTCTTCAGGGCAATTTTCAAATTGCTTGGAACAGCTGTTTATTTATTTCTGGATTATTTTTTTTATTTCTGGAGTAAAGTTTTTACGTTTATTAATCGTAAGATGCACACATTGGACTTATTAATCGTAAAAGGCCATACTTTACGATTATTAATCGTAAAATGCGTCTCCTACGATTATTAATCTTGGATGTTACGATTAATAATCGTAAAATGCAAGATTAATAATCGCATCTTACAGCAAATATAGTTATTAATCGTACATGCCGTTCTTTTGTCGACAGCCGAATTTCACTCAACCTTCCGCCATTACGAAAAAAAACTTCGCACTCAAGAAGTACACCTTACTGAGCTTGCTCTGAAATAAATGTAATTCAGCAGAAATGTTGACGTGACAAGCTTAACGTGAAGCTATCTCTTAATGAACTGAGTGTGTTTACGGACTATATTTTTAACATTTTTCACTCGTCGACGAAAAGCAATGCGAGCGCGAATGTCGTAGCCGCGAAACAACAACATGATTTGAAAAGCGGCTGCTTCAATATCCAAAATGTACTCAACATAAATCAACAAATGAGAACAGGAAAATAAGCCAACGTCCTAAAGTGTGTTTACGAAATAGATTTTATCCGTCTTTGGACTCTTGGGCAAAAAGCAACGTGGGCTGGAAAATATATCGTGGCCCGTGCTCGAACAAACAACAGCACTTCCCAGCACTTAGGGTTATTAATGCAAAATATAACTGAGTTGAAAGCGGCTGATTAAAGGTTCATAATTTACCTAAAGTAAAAGAAACCAGGTAAATGAACAAACACCTGAGACTGTTTGCGGACGATATTTTCTCCGTCCTTGACTCTTCGACGAAAAGCAACTCGACTCATCTGTGATTAAACAAGCAACTGCGAGTACCGCGCAATGTGAATAAAAAACTTGTCTAAATGAATGAATATTACTCTATTACTGTGTCAAAAATTCTAGCTTGCTGTAAACACTAAGATTACTAAAATTACCCAAGAGACTTCCAAGCACCTAATTTAACATACAAAATGTGTCCAAAGTAGAAGAATACAGGCAAACAAACAAATTTATATTTTCCCGAACTATTAGGAAATTATAGGTGTTAGTGCGGTTTTCTTACGTGCTATAATTTGTCGAAGCGAAAGCCTCCTTTATAACCTAAAGGTGCAGATGATCAAAAACTCAGTAAAGGAAAGAAAAAAAAGACTCGGCCAGTGTTTTCCTGAACTTGAAATTAGCTTAGCCCAATAGAACCGTATAGCAACGGTCTACAAGCTGAAAAGTTATTCCACTACAAAGCTCCGTGAACAACACTAGAAATATCTACAATGCTAAGGTTTGGTAATTCAAGAAGTACTCTTTTATTAAAAAGCGTATTTTTTCTTTCGAAATTCGACTAACTACGGAAAAGCCCTGCAGACAAGTTCGCTAAACGTTGGAGCTAGCGTTCAGTAGCGATACCTTTCTTGCAATCTTTAGTGATATCAAAGAGGCAGATGCTAATTGCTTCCTTTGGCAAACCTGCTTTTTTTACCCCTATTTCCGTTCAATTTTTTGAATGGAAAAGAGTTGATTTTTTTTTCTAAATGCGAATTTATTCAAACATATTTTTGATCTTCAAAAAAACGCGAACTTGCATGGAAGCATCGTTTTCTGTGCCTTGCGCGACTGAACTTGAAGTTTGATTTTCGATGGCAGTAAACATTTTAAAAACGAAGATTTAATGCATAAATATACTGCATTCGAATGATTTTGTTTTGTGGCTTCTTCAGTCCCTTGCCGTTAAGTCATGAAGTGTTCCAACGTACATGGAATAAATTTGTGGATGAATCTAAAAATAAATTTCAATTAAAAAGCCTAAGCTTGGCTTGAATGCATGCGGGAGGAATTCACGATTATTAACCGTATATTAAGGTCGTATCAACTGACACAAGCTTAAATTTGGCTTGTCACGTTTCAGTAATAATCGTGAATTTCGATCTTATCAAGTGACAGGAGCTCAAACTCGGCTTGTATGCGTGCAGAATGAATTCACGATTAATAATCGTGAATTTTGATCTCATCAAGTGACACGGACATAAACTTGGCTTGAATACTGCGGGATGAATTCACGATTAATAATCGTGAATTTTGATCTCATCAAGTGACATGGGCTTAAACTCGGCTTTCATGCGTGCGGGATGAATTCACGATTACTAATCGTGAATTTTGATCTCATCAAGTGACACGGGCTTAAACTCGGCTTTCATGCGTGCGGGATGAATTCACGATTACTAATCGTGAATTTTGATCTCATCAAGTGACACGGGCTTAAACTCGGCTTTCATGCGTGCGGGATGAATTCACAATTAATAATCATGAATTTTGATCTCATCAAGTGAGACGAGCTTAAACTCGGCTTGAATGCGTGCGGGATGAATTCATGATTAATCATCGTGATTTTTGATCTCATCAAGTGAGACAAGCTTAAACTTGGCTTGAATGTGTGCGGGAAGAATTCACGATTAATAATCGTGAATTTTGCCCTCATCCAGTGATATGAGCGTAAAATTGGCTTGAATGCATGCAGGATGAATTCACGATTAATAATCGTGAATTTTGCCCTCATCCAGTGATATGAGCGTAAAATTGGCTTGAATGCGTGCGGGATGAATTCATGATCAATAACCATGAATTAACAGCTCAAGTGATACAAGCCCGTGGGATGTGTCGCATCATCTGTAGGAAGGACCACAACCAGCCTTGACTTTCATGCAGTCTTCAGTATGGTGAATATTAAGATATACATGTAGGGTAGATGCTGTCATTTTCGTTTAATGTTACATCACAAGGCCGATGTAAAGAACATGTGTGTAGGATCACTTTTACTTTTGCTTTTATTTTGACTTCCAAGTTTATGTCAGTGAATGGTGTTCCTGTTTTCTTATTAGATACACATTACGTTCTTAAAGTTTCATACGGCTAACTTGTTGGCAAGAGGGCGATGACGTGGTCAGTTTATTTGTAACCGGATAAAGCTTTAACCTCATAAAATACTGCTTAATAACTGACTGATTGACTGACTGACTGCCAGTGACTGACTGACTATCTGACCGACTGACTGCCAGTGACTGACTAACTAATAACTGACTAACCGACGTACTTATTGAGTAACTGACTGATGGACTGTCATACAGACCGACTTACAGACTTACGTTATGATTGACAGACTGACTTATTGACTAATTGAATGACTAATTGTCTTAATGACCGACTGACTTGCTGATTAACTGACTGATATGTAAAATGCAAATGGTATATAGCAGTGGTCTAATCAATAATACTCTACACTATTTTCTAGCTCTCAGTTGGCTTGGTTAATGTGCTAGACTCCCGTTCGGGCGCAAATGTTTTTTTACGGGCTTTAATTTCATTAAGGTTGCGTATATAACTGCGATGATCTATCATACCATTCTCTGCAGTTCAAACTTATATTTATATTCACTTGTATAAAATTGTGGTTGGTTTCCACTAAACGTTGGCTCTTTTCAGTTTATTTTCTGGGAAGAAAAAATTGGAAATGGAATAATTAGCACCACACCATAACAGCCTTTTTTCTGATGAAGGATAACGTTAGCTGAGGCACCGCTTAAGACTTCTCAAGGCTTGGGGAAATAGTCGCAGAACTGAATGAAAAAAAAAATCTTCAGGGCGAACTTTATAGGGGATGACCGCTGACAGCTTCGTTCTTTTTGAGAAGAAATTACCTGATGTGCGTTAGGAGGAGGACAGAATTAAATAGAATTAAATAGAATTAAATTTCACTCAGGTAAATGTCATCAGGTTACCTTTTTGTCTTCATTCCTAAGTTTTTTCCTCCATCTTTGGTGGGCTTCCTTTTTTTCAGCGTGCGTACCTGTTGTTAGAAAACTAAAGACTAAATAATAGCGATTTTTAGATACTTTTGGAAGATAGATAACCCATGGCGCCAGGTACGAGCTAAGGCGAGTAGTGGTTGTTTTCATACCTCCAAGACTGAGATGAATGGTAATAACTAACCGTTTTTTCCTCTTTTTTCGCATGGTTTATGATTGAATGCCGGGAAATTAACAAATACTTCAGGGGTTGTTCAAATGAGTGGATAATGCTATCCACTGGTTAAATCACAATCCAGCGGATATTGTGATTTGTTTCATTAACACTTATCCAATGGATAGCGATTTATCCGCTGGAGAGCGTTATCCAATCTTTGAACAACCCGGGCCAGGAGTTCCGCGAAGATGTGGCGTGCACCACTTTAATTTATTTTTCCCGTTGTAGCCAAAGGAACGGTTGTCGTGCCACCTAATAACGAATTTCCAGAACTTTTAGTTTAATCAGTTCCATTGGATACGGACAACAAATTGATGATTTCTTATTACGTTTTCTTATGTTCTTGAGTAATGGAGCCACCATTTCCCGGAAGAATCCTGGCGAAACAAAGGTCGGGTTTATATAAGCGTCACATCTTCGAGGTTCAGCTCTAAAGAAACTTAGCAGGTAATTATTATTACTATTATTTTTATTAATGTAACTTATATTTTACCTCCACTTCCTTCTCTTCTTTCTCCAGAAGCTTTCTGAGTTCATCGTCAACTCCTGCATTTGGCCGAGGATGAGGACGAGGATGTTTTCCCTGTTGTGGCACAAGCGTTGCCAGTAACCATTCGGCCTCATCGCGTCTGGCTTCTTGTTGTTCAATGAAATCACTCCACCACTTGCTGGTGGAGTGATCAAATTTCAAACGAAATTTGTTCAGGTCGGCCTTGATCTTGTCCAAGTTTAAGTTGGCAATGTTTGGCTGCAGGATGTGAGGCTCGCCCCCTGGAATGCCATTTGTGATTTCCATTCCTTCTTTTGGCAGCCACTCCGTGGATGTAGACCACTTCTTGTAATACAGTGTTACTCGTCCCTCCCCGTTTCTTTGGATTTTGAATTGGTGGTGGTGAATGTGGCCACTGATGTCTTCTTGGACGAGATCCATCCAAGATTTCACGTCAAACATCGAATCCACTTGGATGACCTCGATCTCTGGGGTATAGCTTTGTGTCATCTCTTTCTTCAACTCCAATAAAGTTACTGCGTCGTGTTTTAACAGTCTTCTCGCCACACACGAGAACATTTGGTCGATGTCCTCGTGTGTGTGCCCAACCATGAGGAAACCTAACTTCACCTGTAAATTAAAGTAGTCCGAAGAAATTTTTGTTAGCTCCTGCCAAATTAATTCGCATTTGAGAAAGTTTTCAACTGTCGCTTGGGTTTTTCAAATTTTAGGCTTAAAGTGCCACTATGACAAAATCGCATCTTTTCTAGCAAAGCCAATTTAAACAAGTAGTCTGCATTAAAAAAAAATACCGTTTACTATTTTCAAATATCTTTTTTTGTTCCAGAGATATTCATTAAGTTTTTAAAATATGCAAATTAGCCAAGTGATAACGACATAGACTCAACAAAATTATGATCAAATTTGATGAAAAAGGATATCTCAGCCAATTTATATCAGAAATGTTTGATTTTTTATGTTATTATGTTATTACTAATTTACGAACACATGCGATATACATAGGAGAAACTAGACACAATAGAAAAGAGGAAAATAGTAATATTACAGCATAATATTTACTTACAGTAAAGACTTACTTTATCGAACACTCTCATCTCCACAAGGATACAAAGGAAGGCCAAAACAAATTTGTTTTTACATTCTCGCCAGCAATTGTCCATCTGTAAATATGCTACAGGTGGAAGGTGGCCCGTCTACAAAAATTGAAGGCAGGTAACAGTAAAAATGGTGAACTATAGCAAAAGACTGTCAACCTGAAAATAGTTTCCGGGTTTCGACAATCCAACTGAGAAATACATGTATCTAAAGTTTCTAGAGGGAATCATTAAAGCGCAAGAGGGACATCTCTAACCTTGCATTGAGTGTGTGATAAAAACGTTAAGAAACGATGTAAGAGGAATCAGTCCTAAAACAACATATTGTCTTCTGTCTATTTTTTTTCGGCTCAACAAATAACGCGCGGGTCACTTACTGAATTTTGTATTAACAAAAGTGTATTCAGAAGGACGTTGACTGTAAGATTGCTGTCGTGCGGCCATTCACACAAATCTATGAATGCGTACGCAGCGGTGTGGCGGTTGGTCAATACTCCAGTGACGTGAGTCTTTAAGCGCCACGCGCTTGAGTCGATCTAAAATGAGGACAGAAAGATAAACGATGAGAGCTGAAAATCTTCACTAGTATGATCGTATCAGCATTACTTCTGGCGGGAAGGTACTTCTCGCTTTAGCCTGCAATGAAGTGCGAGGTAAAATCGGCAATACTAATAATACTAATAAACAATTAGATTATGAGCTCGAGATTTCTATCACGCGATAGAAATCTCGAGCTCATAATCTAATTGTTTTAGTATAAATCTACTAGTCGTTCAAAAATTTAATCTAAATCCTCTTCAAAGACACTTCAAAAACACAAAGAAACGGCCCTTAGCACACGCTGCTACGCTACTCACTATCTATCACAGAATAGATAGTGAGTAGCATAGCCAATCAGAGAACGGCATTCGTGATAGAACGCTAGTAGATTTATACCAACAGCGAATAGAAAACAGTTGGAGAGCCAATCAAAATCACTGATTTACAATTTAGACCACGGTCTATTTATACTAATATTGGTTATTAGTACAATTCTACTTGGCTGAGTTACTTGTATACTATCAGCAGCCATCAGAGTGACGTGGCGGGAGGTCGTCGACATAATAGGAACGTCTTCAAGTTGCCCTTAACGTGTCAAGGAAGATTTGGATGTACTACAGGAAAATAAAATTCTAAAGAACCATAAACGGAAAGGAATTACATGTACTGGTTGTTAATGTGGATGATTCTGTTTGAACCATTTAGATATAATTATACCTTCGGTATATAAACGTTGGGAAATTGTTTCTTCCACATCTGGTATACAAAGTGGGTCCTGGTAAGAACTGGCTTATTTCCCTGCTCCTCCTTGTAAAGCTGGTATACAGCCAGTTTCGACAAGCAGGATGGAAGTGTCCTGGATGAGGAGTTTGGCATATAATCAGCATTTTTTGCGAAATTTCTAAACCACTCAACGGCCAAATCATATGCCAAACTCCTGTTCCGTTGCTTCCGAGTGTCTGTGGATTGTTCGCCGTTCCGGTACTCTGCCAACCTTTCGTAATAGCTATGTAAGAAACAGTGGAACAGACTAGAGATTATTGGTAATACTATCGATATGAGACTCTTGAATGATTATTGATTGGCGTATTTGAGCTTCCATTTTATTAATTGCTTCCACAGCCGATTATTATCATTATTGTTTTACTGCTTAATTTTTTTTTCTTTAGCGCGAGCGCGCAAGAAAGTTTGGCGGAGTGCGAGAGCGTCCGCAAAACGGCTCGAACAACTTTCGGTGGACTTTCTTTGCTGAAAACGGATCTAGATATTCTCTTTCGTCATGACATCGCATTATCTTCTCTATCAGCTCTGCCCGCCAGGGACTATTGATTAAATTGGATCATTTGTGCGCTTGCAATCTCGACGAACTCAGGTCAACCTTGAGACTACCACTTAATTGGACTGTGTTTATTGTTAATTGTATACGTTACCACAAATGAAAATGCAAAATACTGTTTTTTCTTCACGTAGTTAAACAAACCTGGAAAGGGCCACTCCATGAATTGTGCACCACGACTTTGCACATATTTTCGTGCCATCAAACCACTGGAGGTTTCTTTTGCCTTCAACCCTCCCGATGCGTACAGGAATTCGCAGGAATCTCAGGACTTCTCTCCTTCAGGACTCAGGAATTCTCTCCTTCCATGAATGTCCTTGAATATACAAGGGACATAATACGAATATGAATCAGTTGTGATTAGAATGCCAAATATACTTGTACGGTTTCGGGAAGGGATATTTTTAATTGGATACTGGAGATCAACAAAACTAAATGATTTTATTAATAACTCGTAATGAAATCGTGAAGTCAACCTTGGCGCAATAAGCAACGTTACTATCATACTGAGTGATAGATAAGAGTATAGTTATTGTATATACTAGGCTTGCGCATGAGAACTAAACAAGTAATATATAGTAACTGACAAAATTAACAACTGTCATTACTAATAACTTTTTTCCAATACTCCTCTCTCTTTTCCATTGCCACCCTTAAAGAGACTCCTGTGTTGCAGCCTAGTTTGCAACATGCCTCCAATCCTTGAAGTACTTTGATTACGTCTACTTTTTCCGTAACCTTCGGTCGCACTTGCCCTGTCGAGATAAAATGCCGGTGCTTTCGAAATGCAGAGCAAGAAACAGTGATTATGTAAAAGTATAATCTGCTTGCGACCACGATCTCAAGTGTGGTGTTCATCATTGTCAACGGAGAACTGCTTAGATTTAATGGATTTTACTTAGTTGATCACACATTTTTTCGAAATATAACCTTGGCTAATACATCTTCGTTGTTTTATGATTGGAAGAAAAATGTCATAATCAAGGGTGTTACTGTAGTCACTGTAAGATAAAGGTAGTGAGGATTATGCTATGTAGTTTCTGTACTTGTGATAACGTTTACTTATGAGCTTTCATGTGTATACCTTGTAATTTCTCAACCCTTTCTTTTTTTTCCACGTTAACTTTCTGAAATAAAAAGAATGCCAGTGGGTGCCGTTAATCTATAAGAAGTCACACAACAGTTACTTGTACTAAACCAGACATAACGAGCGCTTACTGGGGTGTAACCACTTGCATCGCGAAATAATGCGACATAATAGTTTTGCCCTACAGTACCAACGTTTAAAATCAGTCTGCCTTGGTTTATAGACGGAACGTTTAATTAGGTAGGGGTATGCATATACTTATATAGCCAATACAATGGAGTTCCCCTCCCCCCCCGATAAAAAAGGGGGTTGGGACTTATCACAAACCTGATACTTGTTCTTGTGATGCCAAAAGAATGAATGATCATCATCTTGAAAAACTAAAGGGTCCTCTTCAATCTAAAAGACATGTTTAACTTAAGGTCAGATTGGTGTGGATTAGTCAGGATTAACTTCAGGGTCCTTTGTCAGTGGACTCGCGGATATTGGTATAACATTTTTTATAGTTTTCATTAACTATTACATAAATAGGACATTGTCGCATTCATTTCTGTAGTTAATCGTACTCGTCCGCGGACTTTATTTCTTAATCGTATGATTTCAGGATAACTGACCTAATTGAACTCCTCAGTGAAAAAAAAAAAACACACACACACACAAACCCGCGCCATTAACATGTCTGGGAAATACCTGATCAAACCTTGTTTGGTGACCAAACATTTTCCCCTTTGGACACCTTGTTTAATCATGTTTAATTCGATCACGCTTCATGGACTTTGGTGTTAAATGCAATTTCAAGGACGACATAGTTCTGATCAAACATTGATTAGCAGAAAAACATTCCTTTGGACGGTGATCAAACATGTTTGGTACCGTTTGGCCACTCAGTAAAACACCAACATGTTGGGTCAATAAACAATATTTCATTACGTTTGGTTTCCAAACATTTCCCGTTTAGACGAGGCTTAATAGTCTTAAAATTCGCCCCTGAAACAGCGTTTGCCGTAACGATTTACATCCGCGCGTTCACGATAAATCACAACAGCACGCACTTATGATTATTAATCTGAAAACTGCGCACGTGCGGTACACCCCGGCAATAGACAAACTTGACGTTGCAAGTAAATTCTAAAACCTTCTATTTCACTAAAAGCAGAAACCTCAAAGAAATTAACCCCTTAGTTAAAACTTACAGTAGTATATACCTCGCTCGTATATTATCTACTGGGAAGAGCGCAATGTTACCTTCACGGGTTCATCCTCCAGAAGGTCCAGTTTTCGCTCAATCTCTTCTACTGCGTTTTTGCTAATCGGAATCTGCGGTTTATCGGTATGCAAGGATAGTTATAAGTGTAAAGTAATCATGTGCGTTTTTCCTTACTTTGTAGCATAAATTAATTACCTCGTGTTCGTCGCTTTCGTCAGAAAATTCACTTTCACTGCTCATGTTGTCTACTCAGTAAGCTTCCCGAAGGCGACGAGGTTAGATGTGCAAAGCACTGTTCTTTTACGGATGTTTAGTTCTCCATCTATTGGTACAGGGCCTATCACGGATGATTGATATGTGGCAAGGCCATGTGGGAGAAACCATCAACTCAAGTCTGCAATTATATTGGTAGATCCATTAAGGAGGCCCAATTTTCCACCTATCAGAGCATAGCCTATGACAGGAAAATGATAACAGACAAGGCCATGTGGGAGCTTATAAGGGAGGGATCATCAACTCAGGTGTCTACAAGAGCTTCAAAGATGGCTTCCATGGCAAGTTCAAGTCCTCGAGGCTCCGAGGGAGAGTCCTCAGCTGAGGAGTACGATTCTTCGATAGAAAACGGAATGGAAAAGTTCGAAAAAGATGTGAATGAAAGATATCAAGAGGAAAATAACGCACCGAGGAAGAAGAAAAAAAGAGTAGCGGGCGATAGGTCAGGGCGACAATTGGCGCAACGAAGAATAAAAGCTGAAAAGAAGAAGAATCTATAGGAGACTTTTGGGCCATCTGTCCCCTCTTTTGCCGAGGTCGCCAAAGCGTCCCGGAAGGTGTTATTTGAGTTTGCTGAAGACAGCGATATTTCGGAAGAACACGCATCCGCAATGTGGGTTTATATGAACACAAAGTTAGGCGTTTCTTCAACGGTGAGCTATGAACATGTTTTTTCTGCTTCCCAGTTAACACAGTTCTCCGTTTGCCCACTTTAAGAAACATGCCTGCATCACAGACGGAAATATAAACCTCTTCTTATTATTTATTTTTTATTGATGATTATGGAAGAAGGTAAAGTTATATAGCTTATGCTCATTCGTTTTTCATCTAAAGTAGGAATGTGCAGTGTTTTTCTGTTCATTCTTCTCCTGTTTTTATTACCATTTGCCAAACCTATGGCCTACACCAGAAGCACTTAAAGGAGCTTCCTCTTTTCTCAGCTACTGCCTTAAAATTTTAATCTACCTGATTGCGCTTCTTTTCGAATTTCGTACAGGTATCATTAACGCATCTTAACGCTTTTGCATTGCATAAATATACGCATCTGTACGCTCCTTTACCCACTGCGGAAAGATATCAATAAGCTGCGTGAAATTAACAATTTCGTAGAATTTAGATGGCCGTGAAAATGCTCGACACTCGGCGTGTCCGAGATCAGAAAGTAACGTAGCGGAGAGTGCTGTGTTCCTGATATGTCCGTTGCGGCACGCGTATCTGGAAAAATCATGGCGTGGAGGTGAAACCGTAGTACGCTGTTTAAACAAAGTCCTAAAAAATAGCAACGGGACATTCCATACATCTCACCGACCTACGTGGTGGCGCGACTCACCAGTTTCGCAAAGCTTGAGAGCGGAATGCCCTAAATACGGTTGCATGGGAGGACTTGCACCAGGCCCAAACCATTAAAGCTGCCGCGCATTTGATGCAAACCTTGGAACCCTCATAGGAGGCCTCTCACCAATATTAAGCTTGTAAGGGTTGCAAGCTGCGAAGTCTATTTATTTGGGCCGACTTGTGGTTTTCCATCATTGTGGTTACCCCTGTTAGTCCGAAAGCATCAGCGCATGCGTAATTATATAGTGTCTTAAACGAAATTTAAACAACCAAGTCGGGTTGTCGGTAAAATTTCTAAACACGAATCATATAAACTCGTTTTTATGGAATTTCCGTATAAAGAGAATACACAATCCTTGCAGGACACTTTGCTAAGAGGCGCTAAGCTTGCTGTCAGAAAATTTGCTAGTAAGACAGTTTGCTTTTATCGGCTGCTGTTTCTTCCAGCGTTCATCGCAAGCAGCAGAAAAATGAAATTCTCCCTCTCTCTGTGCTTTGACAGTAATAAGCATATTTGAGTCTAGAATACTTGATTGTGGCGCCATAGCCAAGTTTAAGCTCATCTCACTTGATGAGATCAAACTAATCGTGAATTCACTCGTGAATTCATCCCGCACGCATTCAAGCCGAGTTTAAGCTCGTCTCACTTGATAAGATCAAAATTCTTGATTATTAATCGTGAATTCATCCCGCACGCATTCAAGCCAAGTTTAAGCCCGTGTCACTTGATGAGATCAAAATTCACGATTAGTAATCGTGAATTCATCCCGCACGCATTCAAGCCAAGTTTAAGCCCGTGTCACTTGATGAGATCAAAATTCACGATTATTACTTGTGAATTCATCCCGCACGCATTCAAGCCAAGTTTAAGCCCGTGTCACTTGATGAGATCAAAATTCACGATTATTACTCGTGAATTCATCATGCACGCATTCAGGCCAAGTTTAAGCCCGTGTCACTTGATGAGATCAAAATTCACGATTATTACTTGTGAATTCATCCTGCACGTATTCACGCCAAGTTTAAGCCCGTGTCACTTGATGAGATCAAAATTCACGATTATCACTTGTGAATTCATCCCGCACGCATTCAAGCCGAGGTTAAGCCCGTGTCCCTTGAAGAGATCAAAATTCACGATTATTAATCGTGAATTCATCCCGCATGCATTCAAGCCAAGTTTAAGCTCGTCTCACTTGATGAGATCAAAATTCACGATTATTAATCGTGGATTCTTTCCGCACGCATTCAAGCCGAGTTTGAGCTCCTGTCACTTGATAAGATGTAAATTCATGATTATTACTGAAACGTGACAAGCCAAATTTAAGCTTGTGTCACTTGATACGACCTTAATATATGGTTAATAATCGTGAATTCCTCCCGCATGCATTCAAGCCAAGCTTAGGCTTATTAATTGAAATTTATTTTTAGATTCATCTTCAAATTTATTCCATGTATGTTGGACACCGGACAGCGACGCTGGCAGTTGAATAGTTTCTCACTCTCAGACCAGCTCGTTATTTTTTGGTTTCTTATTGGCTTTGGATTAAGTACGGTAATTAAATCTCCCCTAACCAATGAATTAAAAGAGGTAGCTCTCATGAACTCGTATCACAATGAATACTGTTGAGATAAACACCTCGCTGAACGTCTGAAAATAAAAGCAAACCTTGGAATTACTTGGAGGAGATGAGCTCATGAATTGACAGGAACGTAAAGCTTGCGATTGGACACATTTGTTTTCAGAGCTGTCTTTGATTGGTCACTGTGGATTCGCCATCGGTGACAACGTCATTTAGACAATTTCGACCGTTTGTTAAGTTTGGAAGTTTCCTGGCCGCTACTACGGTGGTGTAGGAGTTTGATTTAACGTTCGTTAAGACTGCTTTAAATGGGAAATTGCTGGCAATGTATACTCGACATAAGTCCGGCTGTCAAGAATTATCGATAAAGAGAATCATATCAGGATCCGTTTTGAAATCACTTTTGACAGAAGCGGGAGAAAACTTCGGGTCATTATCAGAACTCAAACGTTGCAGCTACAGCACTCGAGGGAGCAGTTGAAATTTACACGTGGTTTTCAGGCTTTAATAACTGTACCAGGCACTATACACTCAAGAAAACAAGACAAAAGTTGAAATTGTATCACCGTGATTGAAATCCCCGCGGCATTTATTCGGTTTGCGAGAAGATCCTCAACGCTAAAGGACTGATGGAGTTTGCCACACGCAAAAGACCACAAAAGTGTTTGGAAAATCAGAAAACTTAACAAGAACAGCTTAAATAAATGATGACAGTCACAGATGTTCCAGGACATTAAAGGCAAACACTCCACAACCTAATTTGAACGCGCCAAAGAATTTGTAAAGTGAGACACGCATGGCCAAGACGACCTTAAGAATTGAGCTTACAAGTACATGTAGTCTAGAAGCAAAGAGGTGAGCTGAATTTCTGTGCTAAACATTAAATAACACACCGTCAATGGGTTTTTCTACCGACAAAACGATGACATATTCCAAAAACGGCAAGGGATTGAAGAAGCCACAAAACAAAATCACTCGTATGTAGAGTATTTATGCCTAAAACTTCGTTTTTAAAATGTTTAATGCCATCGAAAATCAAACTTCAAGTTCAGTCGCGCAAGGCACAGAAAACGATGCTTCCAAGTTCACGTTTTTTTTTATAAACAGGAATTGTATTTTACTTAGTTTCTGCCCGTGGAATTTTCCTGAAGTTCAATTCCGAAAATGTCTATCTGATCTCTGAATAAAGTATGCGTACAAATCTGCCGAATGAAAACACAACTAAGCTTATTGTATTTTCGTGTGTCGTTTCGAGGGCTTAGTTTCATGCTTACAGTTTGTGACGAACGATCAAAAATATGTTTTAATGAATTTGCATTTAGAAAACAAAATCAACCCTTTACCTTTCAAAAAATTGACCGGAAATAGGGGTAGAAACGAAATAAAGCAGGTTTGCCAAAGGAAGCAATTAGCATCTGCCTCTTTGATATCACTAAAGATTACAAGACAGGTATCGCTACTGAACGCTAGCTCCAACAATAACAGCGTACTTCTTGAATTACAAAACCTCTGCATTGTATATATTTCTAGTGTTGTTCACGGAGTTTTGTAGTGGAATAACTTTTCAGCTTGAAAACCCTTGCTAAACGGTTCTATTGGGCTAAGCTAATTTCGAGTTCAGGAAAACACTGGCCGAGTGTGTTTTTTTCTTTCCTTTCCTGACTTTTTGATCATCTGTGCCTTTAGGTTATAAAGGAGGCTTTCGCTTCAACAAATTATAGCACGCAAGAAAACCACACTAACACCTATAATTTCCTAATTGTTTCGGGAAGATATAAATTATTTTCCCATCTGTTTGTACTGTGGCGTCCCAAGACTGTTGTGTGACATTAGTTATGTGACATTAGTTCCAAGACCCCCTTAGAGGGGGTTTCCTTTATTACATGTATTGCATGATATCTGAGAACACACGTGTACTGCTCGACGCGAGCAAGAGAGAGTTCGAAGTAAAGTCTATGTTGTTGCGTTATATTAGTGTACTCTTTTTGGCACTAAATTGGTGACCCCGACGTGACAGAATGCCCGACGAAGCGATCACCACAAATGCAGTTTCTCTCAAGTTACCGGACTTCTGGCCGTCCGACCCAGAGCTTTGGTTTGCTCAAGCCGAAGCTCTGTTCACAGCACAAAACATCACACAAGAAAAGACGAAATTTGCCCATGTCATTCGCTTCCTTCCAGCACAATACGCTTCTGAAGTGCGTGACATAATTCTGCGGCCGCCAGAAGAACCATACACAGCGATTAAAGAGGAATTGCAAAAGCGTGTTTGCCCGACAAAACGTCAACAGTTACATCAACTTCTGCATGTTGAGGATCTCGGCGACAGAAAACCCTCGCAGCTGTTACGACACATGTTGAAACTCCGAGGTGGTACTGCCGCTGAATCCGACAAAGATGAAATTTTCCATGAGCTCTTCCTTCAGAAGCTTCCCGTCACCGTTCGCACCGCTCTAGCGATTCACAAAACTACCAGCCTCAGTGATATAGCCGAAATCGCCGACAACATGGTCGAAGTCCAGGGTCCGCAAGGGCAAATTAGCGCCTCGGAGATCCAGCACGAGAAAATTCAGAAATTCACACCGAGCTACAGAAAATTTGGCGGGTACTACAGTCTCAGCAGAAACCATCACTTGACGAACGACAACATGGCTCGACGCCTGATGTTTGTTGGTACCACGAGCGATTCGGCTTGAAAGCTACAAAATGTCGCGAACCTTGTAAGTTTCTACAGCAGTCGGGAAACTCCAAGGCCAGTCGATGAACGTAGCCCACTCGACTGGCACTTCTCGTCTCCTCCACCTCTAAGCAACAATTCCTTATTGATACCGGAGCTGAAGTTAGTGTTGTTCCTGCCGGGAGATCAGACCGGTGGATCAAAGGTGACGTCACATTACGGGCTGCGAATAATTCTTTTATAAACACTTATGGCTATAAACAATTTACTCTCGACTTTGGGCTCCCACGCCCTCTCACCTGGCGATTCCTAGTAGCTGATGTGACTCAACCAATCATTGGGGCTGATTTCCTTCTACAACACAAACTGTTAGTAGACCTGGACCAGAAACGCCTAATCGACACGATGAATGGGACACGCATTATAGCTGAGCCTTCAACAAACCAATCCCCATGTCTTAACAATATCTCCACTCCACCTTCAAGTGCAGATCCATTCGCACACCTTCTGGAGGAATTTCCGTCTCTGACAACCCCATGTACAAGCGACACTCCAGTTAAGCATGGTGTTTCGCATCACATCGTCACAGAAGGTCGCCCTGTTTTTGCCCGGCCGCGCCGCATGTCACCTGAAAAGCTAACCGTTGCAAAAACAGAGTTCAATAAGCTCCTGGACATGGGAATCATACGACCATCTGCAAGCACATGGGCCTCACCACTCCATATGGTACCTAAAGGAAATGGCGAATGGCGCCCGTGTGGAGACTACAGGAGGCTCAACGACATCACGACCGCTGACCGTTACCCCATCCCGCATATTCAAGACTTCGCATCCCATTTGGCAGGTTCAACCATTTTCTCGAAAATCGACCTGGTGCGCGCCTACCGCCAAATTCCCATGCACGAGGCCGACATTGCAAAGACCGCCATAATTACACCTTTTGGCCTCTACGAGTTCTGCCGTATGCCCTTTGGTTTGCGAAACGCCGCCCAGACCTTCCAGCGCTTCATTGACGACGTTTGCCGGGGCCTAGACTTCGTCTTTGTCTATCTTGACGACATCTTAGTGGCCAGTCGCTCTCTGGAGGAACATCTTCAGCACCTCAGAGCACTCTTCCAGCGCTTAACAGACCGTGGACTTGTAATTAATCCGGCGAAATGCTTATTTGGCAAGGCTGAGGTGAACTTCCTGAGCCATACCATTAGTGCAGCTGGTATCCGTCCACACCTCACACGCGTCGATGCAGTTCGTACCTTTCCCGTTCCTCGTGACGAGAAGTCCTTACACCAGTTTGTTGGCCTCATCAATTACTACCACCGCTTTGTACCCAGGTGTGCTGAGATCTTGCAGCCACTGCATCAGGCCTTAGCAGCAGAGTGTTTCACATGGACTGTTTCTTGTCAGAAAGCATTTGAAGAAGCCAAACAGACCTTGCCAGAGGCGGTTATGTTGGTTCACCCTCAACCCCACGCACCTACGTGCATTACGACTGACGCGTCAAACCTGGCAGTTGGGGCTGTACTTGAACAGTTCATTGATGGACAATGGATGCCCATATCCTTCTTTTCAAAGAAGCTGAATCACGCGGAACTCAATTACAGCGCTTTCGATCGTGAGTTGTTGGCTATTTACCTCTCTGTCCGCCACTTGAAGGTCGCACTTTTCACATCAATACCGACCACAAGCCTCTGACCTTCGCACTTCAATCCAGCACTGAGCGGCATTCCCCACGACAGGCTCGACATCTGGCATTTATTTTCGAGTTCACGACTGACATCCGTCATATCGAGGGACAAGCTAACTGCGCTGCGGACGCACTCTCGCGCACCGTTTATGTCCTTGAAGACCAATCATCGCTCGAACTCGAAGCTTTTGCTGCAGCTCAAATCCACGATGAGGAGCTTCAACAGCTATCTACCTCTACCACTTCATTACGCCTGGAACACGTTCCCCTCCTGAACTCAAACAATACCATCCTTTGTGACGTTTCTCAAGGCCATCCCCGTCCTCTGGTTCCCTCGACGAGGCGCCGTGACATTTTCAACAACCTACATTCATTGTCCCACCCTGGCATTAAAGCTTCGCGTCACCTGGTAGCTCAACGGTATGTCTGGCCGAACATGAAACGAGACATCGCCAACTGGACCCGAACTTGTCACGACTGCCAACAATCCAAGATTCAGCGACACGTCAAGTCCCCGATCCAGAGTTTTCCCGCACCTGATTCTCGCTTTGACAGCATCCATATGGATATCGTTGGTCCTTTGCCTCCTTCAAAGGGCTACACATACCTGTTCACATGCATCGATCGGTATACGCGTTGGCCCGAAGCAATACCAATGACTGACGCTACTGCTGAATCCTGTGCCTCCGCCTTGTTGTCGGGTTGGATTTCCCGCTTTGGTGTTCCGGCCACAATCACCTCGGATCGAGGACGGCACTTCGAGTCTGCGCTTTGGAATTCACTCATGAATCTCCTTGGTACAACACGCAATCGCACAACTTCGTACCACCCCCAGGCAAATGGGATGGTCGAACGGTTCCACAGGCACTTGAAAGGTGGACTAAAAGCAAGGCTGGTTGGAAGTAACTGGGTCGATGAGCTACCTATTGTACTTCTTGGTATCAGAGCGACTCTCAAGGAAGGCCTGTCGTGCTCCTCGGCTGAATTGGTCTATGGAACAACACTCCGTCTACCAGGAGACTTCTTCTCCGACCCGGTCTTCGTGGACCCTTCCTCGTTCATATCAAGATTGCGTCAATCAATGCAGAGTCAACAGTTCGTCCCTACACAGTGGCACGGTTCACCTAATACTTACCTTCCCCCTGACCTCCACTCTGCCAGTCATGTCTACGTCCGACGCGATGCCCACAAGCCACCACTCACCCGACCCTACACTGGCCCATTCCGGGTGCTCCGCAGATCAGACAAACATTTCACCTTGGACGTCAATGGGAAACCGGAAGAAATCACTGTTGACCGCTTGAAACCTGC
Source organism: Micromussa lordhowensis (assembly GCA_964020085.1). Classification (NCBI taxonomy): domain Eukaryota; kingdom Metazoa; phylum Cnidaria; class Anthozoa; order Scleractinia; family Lobophylliidae; genus Micromussa; species Micromussa lordhowensis. The sequence goes on from OZ026607.1 coordinate 7,981,348, forward strand.
TAAATTGGAGAGCGATCAAATTCCTCGGACCAGCAACTCGCCCACGCCACCCCCACATCAATCTCAAATCAATCACCCCACTTCAACCCACGCAGGCCGTACCATCCGTCGACCTGCTTACCTCAACGATTACGTCACCGACTGGTAGGGGGGTACTGTGGCGTCCCAAGACTGTTGTGTGACATTAGTTATGTGACATTAGTTCCAAGACCCCCTTAGAGGGGGTTTCCTTTATTACATGTATTGCATGATATCTGAGAACACACATGTACTGCTCGACGCGAGCAAGAGAGAGTTCGAAGTAAAGTCTATGTTGTTGCGTTATATTAGTGTACTCTTTTTGGCACTAAAGTATGTTTGCCTGTTTTCTTCTACTTTGGACACATTTTGTACGTTAAATTAGGTGCTTGGAAATCCCTTGGGTAATTTTAGCAATCTTAGAGTTTACAGCAAGCTAGGATTTTTGACAGTAATAGAGTAATATTCATCCATTTAGACAAGTTTTTTATTCGCATTGCGCGGTACTCACAGTTGCTTGTTCAAGCACGGATTAGTCGAGCTGCTTTTCGTCGAAGAGTCAAGGACGGAGAAAGTATCGTCCGCAAACAGTCTCGGGTGTTTGTTCATTTACCTGGTTTCTTTTACTTTAGGTAAATTATGAACCTTTAATCAGCCGCTTTCAACTCAGTTGTATTTCACATTAATAACCCTAAGTGCTGGGAAGTGCTGTTGTTTGTTCGAGCACGGGCCACAATATATTTTCCCGCTCACTTTGCTTTTTGCCCAAGAATCTATTCGTAAACACACTTTAGGACGTTGGCCTGTTTTCCTGTTCTCTTTTACGTTGAGTACATTTTGGACATTGAAGCAGCTGCTTTCAAATCATGGGCTTATTGCACTGAAGGCTGCGGTGTTGCTGTTTCGCGGCTACGACATTCGTGCTCGCATTGCTTTTCGTCGACGAGTGAAAAATGTTAAAAATATAGTCCGTAAACACACTCAGTTCATTAAGAGATAGCTTCACGTTAAGCTTGTCACGTCAACATTTCTGCTGAATCACATTTATTTCAGAGCAAGCTCAGTAAGGTGTACTTCTTGAGTGAGAAGTTTTTTTTTTCGTAATGGCGGAAGGTCGAGCGAAATTCGGCTGTCGACAAAAGAACGGCATGTACGATTAATAACTGTATTTGCTGTAAGATACGATTATTAATCTTGCATTTTACGATTATTAATCGTAACATCCAAGATTAATAATCGTAGGAGACGCATTTTACGATTAATAATCGTAAAGTATGGCCTTTTATGATTAATAAGTCCAATGTGTGCATCTTACGATTAATAAACGTAAAAACTGTACTCCAGAAATGAAAAAACAATCCAGAAATAAATAAACAGCTGTTTTGGGAGTTTTCTTTTCAGCAGAAGACAGTCCTTTCTCTAGCTATTTTTTAAAACACAATTAAAACAGTTTGAGGAGGAACTACATCAAGTTGTGTTGTGAAGCAATGCTTAGAAAAACGCAATGTTCTCATTAAGTGAAAGACCCCTTACTTATCCCCAGCTCACTCTTCAGGGCAATTCCTGCTGACATTTAAATGAAAAGTAGAAAATCTAAGAACTATTTCTAATCTTAAGCCATCTTGATAATCATGGCTTGAATCCACGTGTTGGACACAAGGTGGCCTCATGGTCAGTGAGCTCAACTAAGGATTAAACGGTCCAGTATGGTGCTGTCTGGGGACATTGTGTTGTGTTCCTGGGCAAGACAAATTACTCTCACTGTGCCTCCTCCACTTGGGTGTATAAATGGGTATCAGTGAAATTAATGCTGGGGGTAACCCTGCGAGAGACTAGCATCCCATCCAGGGGGAGTAGAAATAATTCTAGTCACTTCATGCTACAGAAACCAGAGATAAGCACCAGCCTGATGGGCTACTTGGCTCAATTATGCAGACTTAACCTTTTCCTTAACCCCATGTGACTCAGTCTTTCAATGACTTAGTTGAACCTCTAATAAAGGGTTGATGCTTTGTTGAAAATAGCATGTGCTACTTAGCAGGAAGAGGGTTAGTAGTAACAAAGTTTTGTTGAAACCATTTGAAACAACATTATACACTGTTTGGGAGGTACAGTGGCCTCATGGTTAGTGCGCTCGACTCAGGAGCGAGCAGCCTGGGTTCGAGCCCTGGCCGGGGACATTGTGTTGAACAAGACACTTTACTCTCATAGTACCGGTCAATTTAATGCTGGGGGTAGCCCTGCAATGGACTAGCATCCCATCCAGGGGGGAGTTCCTAGGAGGAAATAATCCTAGTCGCTTCATGCTACTGAGACTGTGATAAGCTCCAGCCTGATGAGCCACTTGGCTCGTATGCAGACTTGACCAGTACACTGTTTTATAGAAATACAGCACTACACAGTCAACATACCAAGTCTCTCAAAGGTGCAACTGCTGCTGGACTAGAAAGGATCTTCCTATAGAGATCAAGAATCTTGGAGCAGAGAGGAGACTTGAGAAGGTCATCAAAGACAGCTTTCAGGGCTTTATCTGCAAAACAATTGAGGCAGATAGTGATTAATGCCATTGTCGAGTCCCTTCAATATATTATTGGCAGTTTAAAAGTAATTTAAGTTGAATGCTGCATTTCAATTTTCTGTGATACTAGCTGTGGAAAGAGATATCTCTTTCTGTGTGCTTGCTCAATGCTCAGTCTTTCAATCAAGACAAAGAGAATGCCACAACAAAGAGACAAAAAAATCAAATACACAGAGGTTCACAAAGAGATCCTTGTAGCCTCTACAGCTGATCCACTGTTTATCAAGGGAATACTGGCCCAAGGTCATGGTAGTTAAGGTAAAAAGGTAAAAGGTAAGATCTTTGTTTGGGCACAGTTTTTCTTTCAGGACTTAATAATATTGAATTAAATTAGCCTAACTACCTAACTAATAAACCACTAATAACTACTACATGTAAAATAAAATAAAAGATAAAAAACCTGCTTTACAAGGAAGCCGCATTTAAAAGCAAAATAAAACTTACATGAGACTGCTATCAAAATCATAATTCTTCAACTTAGATTTAAATTCATTTCGAGAGGGCGACTGTTGAATATCCAAGGGTAGACTATAGGCGGATTCATGCTGACGTCATTGTTTACATTTTTGCTCATTTGCATACGGCTTTGCGTATAGAAGGAAACATGTTAGATAAGAATTGATTTTAGGCAGCTAAAGAACTAGTGAAACTTAGTACATGGTGAAATTTTTAGCTCTTTGGGTGTAATATTCAAGGAGAAATTGTCTTTCAAAAACTGCAAAGTTTCTGGGTGGCAAAAGCGCTAATGAGCTCATACATTCTTTGTTAAATTTTGAGTTTTTAAACCCCTGTTGCACAAAAAGTATTCAATACATCAGGCTCATATTCACTGGCAGAGTTAATCGTACTATGACCTTTCAATATTCAGAACTAATTTATTTGTAGCTCCATCAGAAACTGAATTGCTTATGCTAATGAGGCAAATATTGTAAACAAGGATTCCCCTATTCCACAGTACAAGTCCGCTGTAGGACAGACTTCTTTTCCAGTAATTAGTGCGGGGCTGTGGGATGGCAAGTGAAAAGACACTATCTCTTAGGTTATTGGTTAAGGTATCGGAATGGAAGACAAAGTGCAAACTAAGATGGTCCGGAACTATATTATTTACAATCTTATACATCATTTTTACCTTGCTGTGCTTGGTCTGTACAAAAACAACCCTGGGTCAATGTTCCCCAGTACAGCTTGAGCAAGCTAAGTTAGTAAGTAGTTTATTATATGACATTCGGGTATTACATTTGCCAGCTTTTGAAACCAAAAACAAAAAAAGATGGCTTATGACCATTTCTATGGAGACCATCTGTATGGCAAAATCCTGACCAAGAAAGAACCAATCAGAATGTTTTGATTTACGTCAAGGCTACCTCGCCATATAATACTTGTGTTGCATTCACTATCTCCAACAGTAGATTACTCAAAAACTCTTCTTTCTAAAACAAGAAAATCTGTCCTAAAGAAAAGTCACGATGACCAGTAGAGCCCCCTTAACTCCCCTCCCTACCCGGTAATATACCTTCTTCCCCTCCTCCTCCACCCTTACACATGGAAATGATTTTGCATGAAGAGACCTTTATCTCTTAAAATGATTGTTACTCTAGAGACAAAGCTGTTTACCATTCTGACCATCTGGTTCGTCAAACACACAATGCTCCCTAGTGTTCATTCCTCCTCCGTCTGTGGCATCAGCTAAGACCAGCTCAAACGTTCCCATGGCTGAGTCAAATGTTATTTCATTGCAAGCATATCCGAGTATGGTGTTATTGGGCAGTTCAAATGAGCGATGGTGTGCCACTTGTACAGATCCAGACAAGTTGATGGAGAACTTAGGTTTACCA
>OZ026607.1:7995778-8028278 GCA_964020085.1 Micromussa lordhowensis
TAGCGTTCATTACCATCAGTGGGAAATGGGAAGACGAAAGCATACAAATGGTTCTTGAGCGGTTGAATCGCAACGATTCAATATATATGGAACCAACCTTTAGACCAGCTTTCATTTCAGTAATGATCAGTACAACAAGTATTAAAAATTGTGGCAAAATAGCCCTGAATATCTAGATATAAATAGCGATCAAGTACTTACAGAACGCAGTCAATGTAACTTGTTCCGAAGTCGCGTTTTAAGACAGGGATTGAACGAAACGTAGAAATGCTTTGACAGCTCAAAACGTGTCATGAATCAATTTTAAGTCGAAAAGCCAACTGTCGAAAGTTCTGTCAGTAAGTGAAAGATCTGAACTGAAAGTTTTGTTATTCTTATTGTCACGCAAGCGGTAAGTTGGTCACGGTCTTTGGAATTCGTTTTCGGGTCAATCACTTGCCTCTTGTTTTTGGAAATTTGAAAAAGCTCTTCTACGTTAATGAATAAGGCTTGGTGCAGATGTGAGTTTTAGTTATTGTAATTTTTATATATGGATTTGCGATGTAAGCTTAGTTTTTATTCATAGTATTATTATATGACTCTGTCTCACAAGGACTGGGAACTATCAAATTCACGAATTTGATTGGCTGAATTGATATCGAAAAGCGGTCTAGTTTTTCTTATCTAGACTGGTAGTGTTTTGGAGTTGAAAATGAAAAATCATTGGCTATTTTAATCTAACGATATTTATTTATGGCAGTGCCAGAAAGCCTGATAAGAAAAAAAAAAAAGTAAAGAGGACCAGCAAACCAGGAGTGCAGCAAACTTAAATTCAGCTCATCGCCATTCACAAGCAAAAAGTCAGTTAGTACAGGCCAGTTGCATTAAACAAATTAAATTGTTCTTGTTTGCGCCATATAATAAACATCTCATTTACCGAGTTTAGTCGATCTGTATGGGAGAATCTTAACCTCGGTCGTGTGCGCAGACCTCACTGCGCTTGGTCTGTACTCACGACCTCGGTCAATATTCTTTCATACAGATCTGCTCACTTGATAAGAGCCAATTGTTACTTACGGGCACCAAAGATCGAGACAGCTTCTACCCAGAGATTATCTAATCATGCCAAATCCGGCAAGAGATATTTCCTTGAGAACGTTTGGGCTGAACTTTTATGGCTTTTTTTAGACGATAAATGATAAATGCAGGCAATGATCAGTGATTGATGACCGATCTGAACTTTTGTCACGTGGAGCAGCCCGTCTCGTCCCCTGTGCCAGCTATTATAGCCGCCTGTCCCTCTTAACCGGCGGGGCCTTGCACTAGGAAAAGATGGTTCTGGCGACACATGATTAGCGTAGATTCTTCGAAAATTATTTCTGTCACTCTTTTCTTTTCTTTTTGTCGTTTTCTCGTCTCTATTTTGAAGTTCAAAGAAATGATCGTCACATGCATTGCTTGGTAGCATTAACCTGCGTAGCAGGCGTTAAGGTTGTCTTATGCCTTCAAAATAATTATTTTTATAAAACAACTTTTGTGGGACAGTTTTGGACTACAGTGTGACTTCAAATATGAGCTTCTCCAGGTCACATGCCACAATAGTTTATTGACAACTAACCCCAAGTGGTGTTCATTATAAACACGATAACGCTTTAATGAATGGTTCGAGAAGCATGGAATTAAGTCCATTCTGTTCATAGAGAAATTGCCCAGGGAACAAACTTCAGAAAACAGTGTTTCGAGGGTTTTTTCTCGTGAAAATGGGAAAAAAGTTTAGTAATATCAACTAATACTAGTGTAACAGACAGCATGCATTTTAACAAATTGACGTCAGTTTTCATGCGTCTGTCCTGTTATTGATCATAAATTTCGTCATCACATTGTCAAAGTAGCTGTGGATCCACGAGGCGAAAGCCGAGTGGATCCGCAGACTACTTTGACAATGTGATGACGAAATTCATTGTCAATAACAGGACAGACGCATTAAAAACTGACGTCAATTTGTTTTTTACGATAACAAATGGTCGAATTGCCCGCTCTCGCTCGCTGACGCGTCGCGCGAATTCAAATTCATGTGTCTGTCCGCATATTGACGATAAAAATTAACCAATGAGCGCGCGAGAATTTCTGCAGTTATCGTAAAATCATAAATTGCAAATTTTAGAGGTAAACGATCGTTTCAAAATACGTTTCGCCAATGATCAGAGATGTTGAATCTTCACGTTTCGAAAAAATGGTTTATTAGAGAAAAAAATGTATCTGAAGGTATAACACCACCTTCATGGGGGAGACAAAACACGTAAGGAGAGGGGACTGGGAGAAAGAAAGAATGCTTGTCATCAGAACTAGGTTTGTTCATTTCTCCGTTCGATGTAGTCCTTACAGTGCGACTACTCCAACCAAGGCCACCCAACAAAAAGTTCCACAAATTTATCAAATAAAAATCGCGGAGGTTAACAAAATTGTTCCAACAAATTAACTTTGTAATCAAGCTGTATATCACAAAGGCAACAGATTTGTGGTCATGTGGGAGAATTTGATAGAAAACTATTGTTAACCTCCACAATTTTCACTCGTTAAATTTGTAGAAAATTTTGTCGGGTGGTTAGAGTAGTCGCACTGTAATACTTGTTAATAATATACTTGCAATTCAATTTTATGCACTGTTTGGGATTTATTGACGAGTTCTCACCCAATCAACAAGCTGAAAATTTTTGAATGTCTATTTAATTTATTCTATTTTCACTGCAATTACATAAAAAATGTTATATACAATATTCTTTAGGAGAAAGTGAAATCCCCACATGCTTCCGACGTTGATTTTTTCATTTGCTTCTAACAACTGCTTTAAAAAAATGAAAAAGGTTCTAGCGATGATATTAAATAATGTTAACATATTCAGTCAGACTGAAGACTACAATCCGGCAACAACCCAGCGTTAAGGTGGTTCGAAACAGTTTCCAGCACTTTCCAAGACGTAGACTTTGTTGGGTCATTATAACCACTCTATATCGGTTGATGCCAAAATCATGGTATCCAAAACCTGCCCAATCATTGGTGAACATGTTGCTGTCAATTTTGTGGTACAATAGGTTACCATAGCAACAATATGACCTGATAAAAACACCCTTAATTTTAGCTTCAAGCGCATATAACTCAAAAACGAGCTTGGTGACCCCCAGCTTTAAGCACTTATAAATTTTAGGGGTCACCGAGCTCATTTTTGAGTTATAAGTACTTAAAGCTAAAATTAAGGGTGTTTTTAGCAGATCATATTTTTGCTATGGTAACCTGTTATGTAAAATAGATGATTGCAATTTGTTAACCACTGACTGGACATTTGTATATTACCATTATTGTAGCATCGCTTGTTAAACAGTGGCAGTATTCATCATTCAAAGCATAGCTGTTAGAAAAGTGCTGGAAACTATTGCCAGCTTCCTTTAAAATTAAGCCGCGTTGAATCAAACATGACTCGGGCACAGGAACTCGGACTCGGCCTCAGTCCCCTCGCGGTTTTTTCCGCTTTTCGCGTGAGCGACGAAAACAATACACAATATTGGTATTCTCGGTAATGGACTGGAACTAGCTTGCAGTGGAGGCTCGTTCGGGAATATCATTAAAAAGGGATAAATGCTATTTGCGTTTGAAAAGACCCCCCGCAGTAGCCTCAATTGCAAGCTAGTTCCAGTCCAATACCGAGAATACGAATATGGTCCATAACACACTGAATAAAATGGCACACCAGTGTGGCGGCCGCCATGTTGGATCTGGACACCACTGAAAAACCTAGCAACGAGGTTCCACATTCTCATCCGTTGGCGGGGCCTAGACACGAGGAAAAGATGGTTTTGACTGGCTTGATTCTTGGTTCTTAGTTTATTATTTTTCCAGAATACTTAGCAGTATATTTTTAATTCTGAGTTTGAATGATCTTTTTGGTAGCTCCCTCAGAGAGCATGGTATCTCATTCCATAGTTTAGCATGAAAAGGCGTTTTTTTGTATTTTCGGTTTTTATATTTATCACTATATCCTCTCGATGGAGGCAGATGATTACTACATGTCGATGTTTTCAGGATTTCAAGGAGGCAGAATTTGTGTCGTAACCAGCCGATAAAAGCAGTGTTCTATATTCAGCGATAATGGAAGATTCTTCCTCCAGAGAGAGATTTAAATGAGCTTCATCGTCCTCTGTAGCGAGGTCGGGAACCAATTCCCTGACAGCCTCTTCCACATCGGGACCTTCTTCACCTTCGCTGTTACTTTCGGTGGCAGTACCTAAAGCACGAAAAAACATATCTTATTAGTAAAGTTCTACTAGCGTTCTATCACGAATGCCCTCCTCTTCTGATCTCTTACTGGTGATGTAGGTCACCATCCATTCTGTTGTAGATAGTGAGTAGCTTTCGCGTTTTCAAAGTGCCTGTGGAAAGGATTTAGATAAAGTTTTGAACGACTAGTAGATTTATACCAAAATAATTTGATGATTGGCTCAAAATGTCTATGCGCTTTTGATTCCTATGGCTGGCTTGGTTGCTCCCTCGTCAACTACCGGTACCACGCGATAGAAATCCCGAGCTCATAATCTAATCGTTAATTATAAACTATCAAATATTTTCGCGCGCACGCGATTGGTCTAAACGCGCCACATGATTGGATATTCCCAAACGAAAACTCCACAAGAGAAACATAATCGGCGAACTGACGCATATAGGGCCGAAAATTTCCAACAATTTTACGACTTTAACGAAATCAAAAGCACTTCTTAACTTTCTGATCGATGTCGGAAATTATCCGAAAATTACTGAAGGCCGAAGGACTCCGATTGTTTCCGAAATGTCCCGATTTGACGAGCAAACATTTCTGAACAGTTCTGAAGACTGCTGAAGCATTCCAAAGCTTACAGAAGACTATCAAATTCCGCCCTTTATTCGATTGAAAGAAAAATCTTCCTGTCTCCTTTTAAGAGTTTGTCTTGCCAGGATGCTATATCAAATAAGCGATTCTTCATTTCCGGTGTAAAGGAACCCATTTTTTTAATCCAAAAAGATACAAAAAAAGATTAAATTTTTGCTTTTTGATTTGCGGCATACAATATGATTGACTCAGCGATTGGGTTTTTGGCGCTAGCTCAGCACTTCAGGTGTAAAATAACACCTAATTTGTTTATCCAAACAAGATAAAAAAAGATTAAAGTTTGGCCTTTTGATTTGCGTCATATACGGTCTTGTTGGTTGAGTGGTTGAGTTTTGAGGAGATTTTCACGCTAGTTTAGCAAGTGCCAAACGAAATTAAATGAAAAAAAAAAAAATTTCAAAGATTTGCTTCTTAATTTGCGTCATACAGTCTGGTTTTTACGCGGTTGGGTTTCAAGGATTCTGTAATCAGTGGCGACTGGACACAGAAAGAACCAAGACTCGAGGAACCGGCTTGAGGACCAAAACATTATAGATTGTAAGAGTTCTTCAAAGATTATAATATCGACCTTAAAAAGGGTAGTTTACTTTTCAAGCGGACAGGACTCCAACGGAAAGTTTTAGATAAGCTTCTTTTTGTCTATTGTATATTCCGACTGAAAACACCAGTCGTACAAGAACAGCACAAAAAAATGGCTGCATTATGCAGCACTGTGTTGAAAGAAAGTTGAAATAACGATATGGCGTCACCAAATATTGGCATTTTAACTTTGGCTTTTACAAAACCCTTCTTTGTGTTTCGGTTCCGTGCGAATGAAAATTGCGGTACAGCTGAAAAAAGCAAACAAAGTTTATCCGCCAGGAAACAATGAGTTCAATTTAAAAAAAGAACAAGCGCTTGTCAGTTTTGCCAGTTCAAACAATAGTTTAAAGGGCTCTTTTGTAGATAAGACTTGCGGAGATTCAGTTGTTCATGAAACGGTTTCTTCGCTGACATTTGAACACCGTAATCAAACATTTTCTTTTTCCAATAAAACAATAAATGACTATTAAGGTGGAAATAAGTTGTAATTAACGACAAAGCGGACATACAGTCAAGGTCTGTTGTTTGCATTTAAAACAATAGCAATAAAGCGTTTGGCAAACTAACAGCTTTTCAAATTAAAATTGGGCAGCTGTGGAGTGTTAAATACAGGTCAACAGGCGAGGCATTTACATGGTTCCAGCAATGAAACTTGTTGGCGTATTCGGGCACTTCTGTTGTAGGTTGTGAAGACATCAACGAGTCAGATTTGTGCACAGAGGTGGCGAGCAAAAATGGATACCAACCACTCTGCTATGTCAAATCGGAGCTGCAGCTACGACTTTTCAACGGGGGTAACTCTCACCATTGCCAACCTCGTCACAACAGTACTGGGAACCTTAAGTAACGTTCTAGTTCTTATCTCGTCATCGAGATTGAAATCCGTGTCCAATCTATTCATCGTGCACCTCAGTGTCGCAGACTTGATGGTCTCAGCTGTTGCCCTTCCATTAAACTTCGTTTGGACAATGCGAAAAACACAGGGACTGTGCTTATCGCGAGCCGTTCTGTACTCTCGAAGAGTGTTCGTCAGCCTCACTTCTTGCGCGTCCCTGCTTATACTCTGTTGGGTCAGCATCGAGCGTTTCCTCGTGATGTCCTGGCCATTGAGATATAAGTTTTACATAACGCGCGCACGCATCCGAATAGTCCTTGGAATCAGTTGGTCGTTGTCTTTGATGTACGGCGTGACCGCCGCGTTTGACGCTAGCGCCGTCTTCACAACGCTTTTTGCGACCGCGTCCACCATCGCGTGTAACGTTGTCATCGCTGCATGCTACGTGAAAATTTTCTTCCTCGTCTTGCGGCAGAAAAAAATCCAGACTGAACTTCATATAAGCCAACACCAATCTCACGCTTTGGAAAAGCAAGTGGCCAAGACGATGGGGCTCGTTGTTGGTGTATTCACAATCTGTTTTGCGCCCCTTACTGTTATAAGACAAACTTTATCCAGGACATCTCACGGAGCTTTACACGACGGATTATTGCTGTTAGCGCTCTCGCACTCGGCTATGAATCCCATGATCTATTTTTACCGCTTCAAGGATTATCGCGCCGTGTTAAAGAGGCCTTTGTGTTGCAAAACCACTCAGAAGAAAAAATCATCAATAACTTTAATTAAACCTTGTCTGGATCAAAAACTAAGCGAGTTCAACTGATAATACAACTAGCTACAACTATATGGAACAATGGAATCCTTATATCCGAGGTGTACGTCATCTTTTCATCCATTTTTAAATCTCTACCAAACAGAAATGTAAAGTATTCCATCACTAGCGAGTTTTGTATTTCTGCAGTTCGCTCCTCCTAAATCGACGATTACATAAACCGGCTTGTAAGTGTAATCTGCAGAAAAACACCGGTGCTTTCTCCTAAGAGGCTGACAGCCAAAAATACTTCAGACCTGAATCTATGCATCGACTATGGATCGGAAGAAATGTGGACAATTGTTCATCTCGACATCGCCGAGACTTTCATAAGCTATGGTGAGGGCTATATGTTCTGTCTAAGATGTTTGGCAGGACCACGGCGATTTTTTTTCAGTAGATTAGAGCTTCTCTGTCTTGTCGATGGCCGACAAAAAAAAGTGAGGGCCTGCATTGGGTTTACCTCAGTTGTTAAGAATCGGTCAAAGTTTAACTGTCGGTGGAGAAATTACCCTTTTTAATTAAAAAAATAATAGCTCTGAGATCTGCAAAATTTGCTCGAAGTTGAGAAATGAGCCGAAAATTTAAACTGATCCCTGAGAAATCGCGGAAAATTTAACTGAGAAAACGAAATTCCATCACCCCCATCTAGAAGCTCAAAAATCGGTTACAACTGATTTCGTTAGGTTGACTACTCGCCAGTAGGAGAGCCAGAAGCTTTGTTGCTTGATAGAAACACGAACAAGACGATCTCTGTTAATTAAAGCTCAAGTAAACAGTCCAATACAGAATCAATAAAAACAGCATAAGCCTTTCAATCTTCATCCAATAACTGTAGTATCAGCTGCGCCAGGTGTATAAATTTAATTAAAACGCTGTCTTAGATAGTTTAACGCGCAATGCGCAGGTTACACGTACATTTTTCAAGGGCTGTGCTGTCCCGAAGGGGCGAAGAAAAAATGCCAGCAAACCGTTAGTTTTTTTTTTCGGAATGGGGGGGGGGGGGGGTGGTAGAGAGAGGATTGTGATACTACCTCGACAAAACTCCAGCCTAAGAAAAATAGAGAGGGAAAATCCTGCAAAGCGAGCCACGCAAAAGAAAAATAGTTACCTAGCAAAACGGAAAAGAGCCTCCTTCTCAACAAATTTACCGACCAATCTCTATTAAAAAGTACATTGATGTCAACCTAACCACTTACCACGAGCAAGCTGCTGCAAGGAAGGGAGCGCCCCTCCACATGATTCCAACAGGTAAATTGCATGCTGAACATCACCATAGCAACGCTTTAGAGCTTCTCTAGAACAGTCCGCTGCGAAACCCATTGACATAACCTGCAAACAACCAGGCTGATGTTACTGATGAAACACTCTAATAGACGTCGAAGTTCTACTTTACCCCCAGGGGAACTCTTTCGTCTTTCTGCTACTGAGGCGGAAAGCCGTCACGGCGGTCACGTACGGATGTCTCGCGCATCACGCACGTCACACCTGTCACTTCGCAACTCATTGGTTCACGAAAAAACCTCATGAATCAGGGTACTGACGTGTTGACTGGAAGATCATTGTTTGAGGTTTGTTAAAACTGGTAATTCTCATGGACGGTTGCCAGTAAAATTATCAAAGCATAAAGGTACCAGCCCTTTTGGAGCAGAAAGCTTGGAGCCATGAAAGTTTAGTTAAAAAGTTTACCTGGACGACGTGTTCATCAGAGATCTGGGCCTCACTAAAAGCTGATCTGGAGCTAGAAGCAAGGAAACGAGTTTGTTTCACCTTAGACGAAGAATGTTTAGCAAGTCAATGAAACTATGCCACCAAATGACTGAGTGAGAGAACGACCGAAGGGGAAAAATTCATCGAGATACCATACGCATATAGTCTCACTCAGAGTTCCGAATAACTTAAACATAGTTTACCAAACATTTACCAAATGCGAGATGAAAAGCTCTAGATTACGAGGTTTATATTAAGAAAAGAACAATTTCAGAGTATACAAAAACTAAACTTCAAACCAGTGGTTTTAAGACTTTTCTTTCTTAAACTATACAATGACGATTCGAACGCTTATACCCGAATATCGTGGGCCAATCTGGGCGAATCAGAACACACACAAATAGCCCTTTTAGCCAATCAGAACTGGAGGCAAAAACGTGCAACAACCCCAAGCTCGTGAACTGAAATGTGCAACCAGTAAAAAAGGCGGGAAATCGAGCAACCGGCGACAAGCGCAGGAAAACCCACATAGGCCATGTTACAATTTCTGTCCCTCTCATTGGTTAAAATGCAGATAGTTTGCTCTGATACGTCAGTTAGAATTTGTTGCACTTTTATTAGGACCCCCAGGCAATGTACTGTACAAATCTATAGCGGTTAGAGGTGGAGAGCAAAGATTAATGAAAACTAGGCATTCTAAAAAAGAGTTCTGGCTCTGGGTGTTGAAAGAGTGGATAACGTTATCCACAGGACAAATCGCTATCCAGTGGATACGGTGTCGACAAAATAAACTGCGCTATCCGCTGAATAGTGATTTATCCGGTGGATAGCTTTATCCACCCTTTGAACAACCAGGCCCGGGTTGTTCGAAAGGCGGATAACGCTATCCACCGGATAAATCACTATCCAGTGGATAGCGTGGTTTGTTTTGTTAACAATTATCCGCTGGATAGTGATTTATCCGGCGGATAGCGTTATCCAGCCTTTGAACAACTGGGGCCTGGGCCTGTCTGTCACTCTGTAGGCTGTGTAAGCACACTTCTTTATTAAGAGAGAAAATAAATGCGAATGATCAATGTCTTTGTGCAAATTACTCTTTTTTACCGTACCTTATGTCAGGGATACTAGGAAGACCGTGATCTTGAAGGATCTGTTAACATTTTAAAATTTATTTATTAGAAAGATTAATATTAAGCCAAAGATAATCATCTATGATGACAGTCACAGAAGCAAGCTCGTTCCCAGGGTCTCTCATCACCGGAGCGAGTGAGGGCGAGAAGATGAGAGACCCTGGGAACGAGGTTGTCACAGATGGTGGCAAAAAATTAGCTATTATTAATATGTAATAAATATCTTTGCCAACAATTCCCATTTTTTAAACTCAGCTTCGAAGCCATTTTACCTTTTTAGCGTTTGTAAGTAAATCTTCCTCCTCAATTTTGCAGAAATACACTCTTCTATGTCGTCAGTAACTCTTAGATTTACCATAGGATTGACAGCTTTTAATCACAATACTAAGGTCCCACATACAATAAATTACATGGTCCTTAGCAGGAAAATGGCACCTGACTATGTCAATTATAAATATAGCGTTTAGCTACAAAGCAAAACAGCGTTATCAAATCGGTAAGGTCATTAGCAAACACACCAATTATGTGCGAGAGATTCGATGTCTGAAAAATTGAGGGGGTTTTTGGCGCAAAATTGAACTTTTGGAGCGACTCGGCTAGACAAATATTTTGCAATAAGCAACCTTTAAAGCCTAGTACAAATAATTAACAGGAGAGTAAAAGAATCGCCAACGCTGTCTCACTTTAACTTGCGTTGGCCTCAAGAGTCCTCACGGGCCCGATGAGGATGAGTGAGTGGTATCTGATAACCATTTTTTCTACTGTCATTTTTATCGACAGGGTTCCGAGTACGGTCTATTCACTGTTTGTAGTCTGAGGGTAAGATATTCTTAATTATTTACCTGCAGTGCGTTATTGATATCATTGTTTGCTTGTCTCAATGATGCTGCCGCCATACGCTTGGAGAAACCCATCTCGACAAGAGAGTTATATGCATCCACATTGACCCTGCGACAAAAGAAAAAGATATTGAACAAGCAGTAACATAACAACTTCTTTGGAAATTCTGAGTCTTTCCGATATAACGTGAACCTAAGACCTTCCGTATCCAGGTCAGACACTCTACGGACATGTGGCCGGGTTGTTCAAAAGACGGTTAACGCTAACCCAGGATGAAAAGTTATCCAAAGTATTAATTTTTCTTGTATAAAACGGTTTTTCACTGCTTATGTTTTGAGTAGTTTGAGATTATTGCAACTCAAAACTGAAGGCCAAATAATATTCAGAAAACCTCACGGAAACATTACAAATTAAACTGAACCAAAATTCTCGCTAATCCTGGGTTAGGTAAATAGGGCTCTGAACAACCCAGCTCAGCTGTCTCCACAGAACAAGAGACTGGTGCGAGCTTTGTCATATCACTACGTGTACAATATAGGTTCAAATGTGACAAACATCTTGCATAGAGCCAGGATTAATCTTGTCCGTGAATGAAAATAAGTGGAAAGAGATAACTTCAAACAACTTGTTTAATCGTGTTTGATAAATTGTGAACGAGGACAAACATTTGATGAAACATTAAAAAATATTTTGTTCGTTTGGACGGTGATCAAACATGTTTGACACCGTTTGGCTACTCAGTTCAAAATCAAAATGTTTGGACACCAAACAGTGTTTAATCGTGTTTGGTTGCCAAACATTTCTCGTTTGAACAGGGCTTAAACACTGTTTCAAACGATAAATATAGCCTGTACTATAAAGATCCAACACTGTGGCCCAAACTATATAAACACGCTAGTCAAATAGCCTCATTAACTCAACCTCCTATGTTGACTTTAGAGACAAGGCCACCCAAAGAGATAATATTCTAAACCCGCAAACACTGATATAAAATGGCGGTAAATCACTTCCAAGAATATAATTTCTGAGGACAATTAACTATAAATTGCTCTCCGGGCTACCATGTATAAAACGTGACAGCTAGTGAACATAAAGAATAATAAATATTAAATAAATTACAATATTTAGAGAGGAAGCACTTTATCCTGGTAAAATTTGGAAGTGTTGGTTTTAGTAAGGGGAGGAAACCTGGACAACCCTGAGAAAAACCCTCAGAGCAAGGCGAGAACCAACAACAAACTCAACCCACATATGGCATTGGGCCAGAAGCAAACCAGAGCCACATTGTTGGGAGGTGAGCGCTCTCACCACTCCACCATCCCTGCTCACTGAGACACACCCAGTTTGTCCACTGATGTGGTAGTTCTGTACGCAATTAAATGAGTGCCTACCATTCCCCTGTTCCAGTCTTTCCCAGTTTTCTCTCAAGTTTTTTTCTTGTTCTTTCCTTTTTCTCCTCCTCTATTCTCTCTTTTTTCTCCTGCGATCGACAAGAAGAAACATTGACTAAGAAATTTTCTGCATGATATTGGGTTTCAGAAGTGAACTGACACATCTTCCGCCGAGGTCTAACATCTGGAACATGAGATCTCAAAAATTGCTAGAGCAGTTGTACGTGTATTTCATTTCTACCAATTTGAAGCAGACACTTAACTTCTATAAATTATAGGCTTCACTGAAGTCGATAGCTAAATAAGTGTAGCTACAGGTCATCATGAATTATGCAAAGCATTACTTCCATTGCCTCCAATTCACGACATAAGAAAAAAGAAATCTGGGGCTAGTTTCATCTCGTAGGACCATTAATGGGGAGAACATTAATTGATTGATTGATTAATAGGAAAACATGACTTTCTCTCCAGTAACAGTCTAGGCTTCCTAATCAATGAACTCCATGTGTGGCAAAAAACGTAAACAGACAAAAATATTAGTACTACACTTCATTAGAAACCAACCGACATTAGCATGAGTGTAAGTTACCATAAGGCAAGGCAGTCTGGAAATCTATTCACCTGTCTTTTCTGTGTAATGTAATCAACAGCTGATGTCATATCTCCCTGACGAGCTTGTAGACCAAGACGGGCCTCGGACTCAGAAAACCCCATGATCAATACTGTAAAATACAGACCAGCAAGTCATGACATGAAACAAAACCAATGGGTGACTATCACTTATCAGAGGGAACTGACTAAAATGATTGTTTGTGGAATGGTCAGTGTAAAATGAAGACCAGGGATAAAATGCAGACTGAGGGTAAAATGCAGCGTGCAGACCAGGGGAAAAATGCAGACTGCCGACTACAAGCTGACGGCAAACAGGGTTATTAAGGCTAATCGAAGTGACAGTCTGCATTCCAGTTAGTCTGAATATCGCCCAGGTTAGAGTGGATATCACTCAGTTTAGCCTGAATAACACTTAGGTTACCCTAAATAACGCTCCGATTAGCCTGTTTATAGTTAGCTGTCAATGACAGAAATGGTAACATGATCAGTTAAAATGTATTCCGCGGTCTTCACTTTACCCCTGGCCTGCAGTCTGCAGTCTGCAATCTGCAGTCTGAGTTTTACAATGACTGTTTGTGGAACGAAAGTACGACAAAAAAGAAACGAAAGGTTGTTAGGAACATAGAACAGAATTATCTCAGTCTATCCTTCTGTGACATTTACTGGAATGTTGCCTAGACATCAGATTAGCGAATGAACGTAGGCAGAAAGTTTTGTAATAATTGGTGGGACCTTTATAGACTTACACTGATTTAGTTGATCTTGGTCAATATGCAATTTTCCTTTGACAAGCTCAGCCTACAATGCATTGATGTAATAAAAACGTAAAATAAAAATCAAGACAGAGCATACAGGGTACCCACAATGCTCTTTGCACAGCAACCCAAGTAACAGCTGTAAACTAAAGGTCTGCATACGAGCCAAGTGGCCCATTCAGCTGGTGCTCATCCTGGTTTCAGTAGCATGAAGTTACTTGGATGGGATGCTAGTCCATTGCAGGGCTACCCTCAGCATTAAATTCACTGGTACCCATTTATACACCTGGGTGGAAAGAGGCACTGTGAGAGTAAAGTGTCTTGCCCAAGAACACATCACAATGTCCCTGGCCAGGGCTCGAAACCGGACCACTCGATCCAGAGACGACACACTAATCATGAGACCAATTTAGTGAGGGAATCATCAAGACTGCAGTTTAGTGTTTGCTTACAGGCAGGGTGTCCAGGTATCCATTTGCACAGGTTCAACAGACTGTATTTTCGGGTGCATTTTTAAATAATCTCTTCAGTTGGTCTGTGATATTTGTCTGACCAATGTCACTCACCGCTCATCAAATTGTTCAAGAGGACTCTAGAGCAGTATCTCTTTCTAGTGCAAATAAATCTGTATCATATACTCACCTACTCCCCGACTCTACTGCTGTCCCACTCTCCCTCTACACCCCCCCCCCCCCCCACGGGGGTTGGCCTCCCAGATGAAAAGGAGACGGGTGTTTGTTGGCAACTTTGTAAAGAACTCCTAAGAGGTACCAAGAACCTGTTCTGTGGGTGTACCAATTCCAAAACAACATGTTATGTGCTGTCATATTTTTTTCAGCTCAATACCCTAAAAGGTACCACAAAAGCTCCCGCTGTGCACCTTTTGAGGCTGAACACCTTCAGAGATACTGAAACCGCTTTTTTTACCCCTAAAAGGTTTGATGAGCTCCCGGACCTTTTCATATGGGAATCCTATCCTGGGCTAGACCCTTCCCTCCTCTCCCCAAATAAGAAGTGCATTCTGTTCCCTTATGGTTTTTTTCCAAAACATCTCTCAGTGCTGTACCTTATCCAAACAGTTTGCCGTACTAAACACATCTCCTTTGTGATAAGCACAAACTGCCTCAAGGACATGGAGTCGGACAAAAAGGGCCAGCTCACCCCCACTGCTACCCTGCCAGAAAAATGAACGCATGAATAAACATAATTATTAAAAACTGGATCATTGGATAATGCAATTCGAGAGTTTTCATTGGCTTAGCCATCATGGTATATGAGCCATTATACCATGATCTACAAAGATGGCGAGCATATGCATGATTTTTTGGGCCTTTTTGTTTATATTGTAGCCTAGTTTTCTATTTTTGGGAGGCGTTTTTAATAAAACAATTATTCCACTCGCGCTTGTTGGATATGAGGTGATTATAGCCAACTTGGCGCTATGCGCCTCGTTGGCTTAGGTGTGCGCTCACGGAATAATTGTTAAATAACTATCAAACATATATTAGTATAGTCCTGCATGTAATATATCAAACAGTGAAAAGAGACAGTGTTTCATTGGGATACCCAAACACCGAGAAGAGAGTTGAAAATATGATGCACAGAGGAGTATTTTTGACGAAATTCGAGGTGTTTGGATAGCCAATAAAACACAGTTTCTTGTGTTTGATATATCTTCTCAATCAAAACAAAAACTAAAGAGTAAACGGAGAAGTAAAATTGTCAACATCTATGCTAATTAAGACCAGGTATCCAAACCACCTTCATGGATGTGATTTTCTTTGTTTTGATTTGATGAATTATTAATGAGTTTGAGAATGTCTTGTCAACATTGCCAGCTTTGTGAAGATTTGACGAATGGAAGTCAAAACACACCAGATGTTAGTGTTCCTCCTCAACAATTCAATAGTAATTATTACTATTAAATTACTATCGAATTCTGCACATCAGTTGTGTGCATACTGGAGCTCTGGACTAGTACAAGATAAATTATCATTGTCTCTGCATGCATTGCAGTCCTATGGTGCTTGCTGATCAATATATTCTTCTGTAAGTTTAATGCTAAATGGTTCATATTCAAATGCTGTTTAAGGGAAAGTAGCTTTTCACCTTAAATGGTAGGCTCAATCCATTAATAGGCTTTTTTTATTTGCCAGTATTTAGTTTTTTATTATGTAGTTTACAAACACAATATTACATAGGAAAGACTAAACATAATGTTTAGTCAATCCATTTATAGGTTCTATTAATGACAAAACAAGTTTATGGATGAGCTAGATACTTACTCTAACAACTGTCAGTCTTTCCAGATTTTGTCCATAGCTTCTTTGAAAGCATTCTTTACATTTGTGCAATTTTTCCTCTAAAACACAAACCATAAAGCTTAGGGTAACTGATAAAGGTAAACGTTTACTACTAACAACTTCTAGAGATGACTGCCTTGTTAGATTTATAGAGCCTGCAAGTAATAGGCCATTTACCTTTAGCCTCTTTCTCAAAGCGAGTCTTGGTGCTCATCCTTTCATACGAAAATGAGATTTCATTCACATGCAAATTAAACTCATTTTCATATGAATGGTTGTGCACCAGGCCTCGCTTTGAAAGAGAGGCTTTAGGTAACTCGGAAATGGTCTATTTTTGTATAACCAACTTAAAGCATTTGCTATTTAACTCATTAACTTAACACCTTTAATGGCTTAGTTGCAATGCCAACCGTTTAAATGTTTAGAGATTAATATCTAGATTTAGCCATGCCTAAAAGCAGAGCTCCTGGGCTGGGCTGTTCAAACACTGATAAAGCTAACTCTATACGTCCACAGCGAGCGTAAGGTTTAATTGAGCTAAACATTAACTCCAGTTTATGCTTTGGCAAAACAGCCATTTTCACTGCATTTGGGTCTCCGGGTGTGTGTGTGTGTGAAGCTTTTGAGCCAAGGCTGGCTCATAGCTGCTGGAGCTTATCCCGGTTTCTGTAGCATGAAGCGGCTAGAAGTATTTCTACTTCCCCTGGACGGGATGCTAGTCCATCGCAGGTAACTCCCCTGCAATTTTGTTAGGTTTCCCCAACAAATAGCAGGTACCCATTTATACACCTGGGCGGAGAGAGGCACTGTGAGAGTAATTAAAGTGTCTTGACCATAAACACAATGCAATGTCCCAGGCCAGGCCTTGAACCTAGACCTCTCCATCTAGAGACAAGTGCACTAGCCATAAGGTCATCGTGCCTGACAGCCTCCCACTCCCACTGTCCCCGGCCAGAGCTCGAACCCCGACCGCTCGATCCGGAGTTGAGCGCACTAACCATGAGGCCACCGCGCCACCGCGCCTCCCTCCCCGGGTGTAGTTTGAGATTATTCAAAATCAAAACAGAAGGCCAAACAATATTTAACAAAAAACCTCACCGCAAAGTTACAAAAATCAAATCAAAATTCTTGCTTATCCTGGGCTAGCTTAATCAGGCTTTGAACAACCCCACCTTCAGGCTTGGCTAAATCTACGGCTATATATTTGCACCATAAATTAAGTACAATATGAAATTGTGCACTTCGCAAAAATATTCATACTCCACCCTCACGGAAGGGATTGGAATTTCCTAGGAGGTGGGGTGGGGGATCTCTAAGACCAAAAACAAATAAAGAAATGTATGAAGCTTAATTGGAATTTCCAGAGGGGTGGGGAAGGTATGGACATTTTCTGGAACTACACATTACTAAATTATAAATAAATATAATCATATGAAATCTATGTTATTAACTTTCATTAATGTGCATTACATTCATGAAAAGAGGACTTTCTTAAATCAGAAAAAGAATTTACCGTAATCAAGCTTGTGATCATTTGCAGAGTAACAAAATCGAGTGCAATTAGATAATATTTGTCAAGCATAAATAATTTCAGGTTATTTTTAAAATCAATAAATATTAAATAAGTTCAGAATACCTGCATTTGGTAAGTCAACAATACTCTTAAGCCAAAAGTAGCACCAAACAATGTCCAAGCAGAGAATGCCATAATTATCAACAGCATTTAGAATCTGTGCCCTGCAACGGCTACAAAAAGAAAACAAAAATGACAACTATTACTGATCAGTGGAAGGACGGAATCTCTTGTACTTCTCTTATTGTTGTCTCTGTAGCTCGACTTGTTTTCTGGGGTAAGAAATCTGGCCTCATGCCCAACCCTCAACCTGGGGGACGAGGGTGCTGTTTTGTCTGACCCCTCTCCCGCAGACCAATCCGGTATGGTTGAACCTGCCAGGGGCACAAGGTTCCCACTGGCACAGCTCTGGGGGTCGCAAAGGCATGCAGGCTTCCTTGACATGACAAGACAAAGCACCATGGGAAGATTAATGATTAGTGGCCAATTTTTAATCACCATACATACATGTACAGGACAGGCCAAATGCTAGTTACACTCAACTTGCGAGAATTAAAACTCAGAGCTGGTGAGCAGGGAAGATGCAGTGGTGAGAGTACTCCCCTCCCACCAGTGTGGGCCTGGGTTCAATTCTCACCCAGTATCATATGTGGGTTACTTTGTTGTTGGTTCTCATCTTGCTTTAACTCAAAATCAAAATTCACACTTATCCTGGGTTAGCTTAATCGGGCTTTGAACAACCTGGCCCAGGAGCTCCGCTTTTAGGCTTGGCTAAATCTATATATTATTTAACCAGTAGCCACCTGAATTCCTTCTCTGCCTCAAGGAGTAATAAAAGGGCCTCTGCATAATTTCTTTTCTTCAGTAATGTTCTTCCTTTTTCATGTAAGGTAAGTGCCAGGGTTAAAGCCTACAGATTTAGAAATAAAATGAAATAATGTGAAAACTAGTAGGTATTAAGAAAAACCTTAGTTTGTGAAGCTTTTTAACATGTAGTGCAATTATTTTTATTTTTTTCCCCAATCTTTAGTTTCTTCCTCTCTCTCCCCTTCTCAGTGATTTGAAGTAGGTAGCTACCTCATGACGGCAACCGTCAGAGTAATATGAGAAGCCCAGGAGAATTTCTCTCTGGAGAGTTTTTAAAAGTTAAATATACCCACCAACTTTCAACAGAATATCCGCCGGAGCTCTGGAGGGTGCAATGTCCTAATAGGCCAATTTAGAGCCTAAAACAATACACCTCAGCACAAGGCTCTGGGGAATAAACCCCCCAAACTCTGTAGTTATTCTCCAGAGCCTCGTGCTGAGGTCTATCGTCTTAGGCTGAAGTTTAAATATAATCGAAATTGGTCTATGGAAAGTACTGCTCTCATTACCTAGGAGTATACTTGGTGGAGGGTGTGGCGCATACTAGTTGGTGCACTTTTGACTAAAGGAAATCTGACTGATTGTTTTTATTAAGAGTAATAAGCATTATCTGATGGAATAGCCCAGGCTAGTGGATTTTCATTCCAGTTAGGTTAGTGGATTCACACTGTCACTTGTCAGTAGTCATCGACAGCTTTGTTATAATTAATAATATGACATCAATTACTTGGATCCATTATTTTACCTTTCTTTCGCTCTCTGGTAGCTTAACTGGTTGACCCTCTTGATTACTGATCTCCAGGAAAAATCTGTCATCTTTGAAATCTGATATTATGAAATCAAAAAATTAACTGTTTACATAAATTAACTGTTTAAATATATCTGTATAGTAGCTACTAGCCACTTTTAAAGCAAACAGGGACTGGAATCAAATTGGAATTAGTGCCAAGATCAATCAGTCGCAGAGATTACACTAATCTTGTGAAAAATCACATAACAATGACTGGAAACTGGAGAAATCACCTCAAGAAATGATTAATCATGATTGCAGTTATACACACAACTTATAAGCAGTTGTGAATTAAAGCCTGCAAAAAAATTCAGGCCTAAACGGGATTCGAACCCATGACCTCTGCAATACCAGTGCAGTGCTCTACCACCTTAGAAGCTATCAAGCCAACTGGGAGCTGGTCACATTGTGAGTTTGTAATGTACCTGTAGATAGTGAAGAATACTTAACAATTATCCTGCGAAATCGCACAGAATATCGTCTGATACTTAGTCAACGAGGCCGTAGGCCAAGTCGGCTAAAATCAGACGATATTCCGCGAGATTGAGCAGGATAATTGTTTTATTATTCAACAAATTGATAACAAAACAGCCTAACATTTTTAAATCTCTCTGTCGACATTTTCTCACTTCACTTTTTCTTCCCACGTACAAAGCTACGTATACCGCCGGATATCTGTTACCTACGGATGACAGATATCGAGAGCATCATGACCATATTTGGATAGTGTTACAATTTGTTGAATAATAAAAGTGAATATATGAAAGATTGTATATTTGAACTACGGAGAAAGATATCAAGACATGATTGATCATCGCAGTTATACACACAACTTAGACAGTCCTGAAATTAAAGCCTGAAAAAAATTCAGGCCTGAACGAGGTTCAAACCATGACGTCTGCGATACTGGTGCAGTGCTCTACCGACTGAGCTATCAAGTCAACTGGGAGCTGGTCACATTGTGAGTTCATAATATACAGCAGTAAATATAAAATTTCATAACTGCTTTAATATTTCACAACAGCTTAAGTTGTGTACAATGATATATCTGCGTTCATATCTTTCTTAGCAGTTCAAATATATGATCTTTAATATAGTCACTTGTATTCTTCACTATTCACCGGTATATTACGAACTCACAATGTAACGAGCTCCCAGTTGGCTTGATAGCTCAGTCGGTAGAGCACTGCACTGGTATCGCAGAGGTTATGGGTTTGGATCCCATTCATGTATGATCTTTCATATATTCACTTGTAAAAATCATATCATTGATATGAGTTTTCCAAATTTAAATTAAAAATAACCCATTCAAAAAGGATACTGTTGCGAGTTCAGCAGGGAGAACTAAGCTTCCCCAAGGGCTTCATCTGTTAATTTTACTAATTTTCTACATTCATGATCAAGCAATGACTATTTATTTATTAAATCTACTATAAGAACATCACCAAACACACTCACTGTCCTTTCTATTTGACAATGCTTCAGCAGCTTGTCTTGTTCTTGAAACACTAGCTCTTGCTCCATCTTCTTCATTTTGTTGACGCTGAGTCTCGGCACTTGACTGTGATAACACCAGCACCATAATCTGGGCATTATTCTTTACGTTTTGGCTTCCTAGTGATTTGTCTGATAAAGAATACAAAAAAATTATGGCATGAGACCTCAAGGTTAAATTCCAATTGGGCGAAAGTGCCTAAATTACAAGTTCTTATACTGAGGCTTTTTCCTCTGGTTTTAGATTCCCTGAAATTTCCAAGGGCAAATGGAACTGTATTTTCTGGTATTTCCAGGAGAGAGCCAAGAATGTTGCGACGCACAGTTGAGCCACCACTGATGGGCACCTCTCCTCAATGGCAACTTCTCTACAATGGACACTTTTTTTGTTCCAAGCAGATGGTTCATACATCCACTCTTAATTTAACCTTTCTATAATAGCCACCTCCCATGGCTGGTCTAAGGTGCGGGATTGCAGAAAAACACCTTGCATCTCATTTGCACCTCATTAAAAAACAAAAGAGCTCATTGTATGATGCCTCGTTCTTTGGAAAACTGAATTAATTTTCCGCAATATCGCACCTCACTCCATGGTTGGTACATACCATCTTCTATAACGTGTCCTTTGCAAATAAGTTTCATTTTCTCAGGGTCCAGACCAGTTTCTTTACTTAAGCTAAACAAAAGAAAACAAAAGAGAAAAAATCCAACTTCTTGCCATTATGAGATACATATGAAACTCCTGCAATATTCAACCGTAAAAAAATATGCCTCTTATTCAGTTTCAATGTCCTGTACCCACGTGTGCCAAGACTATACAATGTTATTTATTTGGGGAATTATTTGTAGTCTGAAGGGAGGGGTGGATTTAAGGGGCAGGATATCGGATTGGACTTACTTAATTCAAATTTAATACCTTCTTCTAAAATCTGCTCCATTTACATGCAAACCACTTTGAATTTGTAATCTGCAGCTAATTCCTGATGGAACACTACCAGTAACATGAACTTTGATGGTTGCAATCCCTGACTTGGCAAATCTTTCCTCTGTCTGCAGTTTAGTAACAGCATGAACTCTCAGCTGCTCCAATGCTTCTGAAATTTCTTCAGCAGATACATCCAATTCTGCCGAGTATCGATTAATTAATTCCTGTGAATTCGAAAAAATTGACTTGTGATTAATTTTTATATATTAATTACTATTGATAATTTAATCAAGTAATTAGATCAAGGCCTGACTCCCAAAATAGAAATATTTGCAACTTGATAAGTGTCCCAGATAAAAGTGACATGCATCGCCTGTGTGGAAGGGCAAGACAGAAAAATACCAAGGCTATGACATATGGCTAAATGTGTCATCCTTAGCCTGAACTAGCCGAGTTTAGCTCAGTCTAGCTCGTTATTGAGCACAGCACCGCTATTGAGCTTGATTTTGTTGCAAAGTTTTGACATTTTGTTGCATTGTGTTGGTGAGTGTTCTGAATTCCATGAACTCATATCTCATGGTTGTCTTTCTTTCTTGTTGGTGCTGTGTATAATTGCATCAGCAGGGATGTTTGATGGCGTGATGAATCAATATTACTAAAAAGGCAACGTGTCCATGCAGCCATCATCATCATCATCATTATCATTGATGTTGTCAGAATTATCAAATCCTTGTAGTCCATTCTGCAATGTGTTAGCCTGTATACAACCGCCCCTCCCCTCAGAAAAATCGGAGAGGGATGTGTCCCTTTCCGATTTTTCTGAGGGGAGGGGCGGCTATTCACAGGCTACTTTTAAACAATTAGACCCATAGCCCGAAAGGGCTACGGGTCAATAGCCCATGAGGCGAAGCCGAATGGGCTATTGACCATGTGGCCCTTGAGGGAGAAGGCCCTATATTGAGGGAGAAGGGTCTAATTGTTTTAGTATCACCCAACTAGTCGGACAGAAAAGGGAATAATAAAGTTTGCAAATGCAAGTTGAAAAAATATTTATTTGGCGAAAAAAGCGAAAGAAAAACTGGCGAATTTCGTATTCGATGACTATTGCTAATAGTCCCCTAGTAGCGTAGCCAATCAAAATGCAGGATTTGCATTAGTCCACTAGTTGGGTGATACTAAAATGTGTTAGACCCTTAACCTGGCAACTCAGTGATACACAACTCCACAGAAAACCAATTACCAGTGCAGGGGCCGCATCAATAGATAATGAACGTCCAAGACCAATACTAGCACGTTTTGTATCGCGCATGGACGCCGATGCAGTATGGTTAAACAGAAAAGAACTGCTTAAAAGCCCTCGTTTTTCGAAAGTAATGATTGATAAAGATCTCTCACAAGAGTACGGGCGGCCTACAAGAAAGCGAAGGAACTCAACATCGACCAAGTTTTTATAAAAGGTAAAACTCTTACAATAAATAGCAGTAGGTACACAGCGGAAAATCTACCAGACTACCTTGTATCAAAGAAAGTGTTTGTCAACAACGATACTGGTGACTCATGAACGATGCTTTATGCTATGTTTTGCTTTTCTCATCATTCGCCGATTTTTCCTTCGGCGAAACTTTTCCTATGCAGTCGCTGCTTTAGTTAATTTAAATGTTTGTGGAAGTTCACTCATAAGATTGCTGGTGTTACTCTTTAAATAGGGAGCTTTCAAAACAGTTCAAATTTAGTTATACATCTTAATCTGTTGCTAGCGGCAGCGGAAAAAAAAAGATATAGGTTGGATGACTCTATTTTTTTTTGCACCCTTAAAATGAACAAGTATCACTTAATTATGTAAAGGCAAACCCGCCATTGTCTCATTCCCACTTTTAATTGGTTAGTCTCAAGTCTCAGGGGTCGACATCTTTTTAAATTTGACGACCTTTTCAATACTAGCTTTTGTCCTGTCGTTTTTGGTTTTTTTTATTGTTTTTGTAGGGTACGTGTTTGTTTATCTTTTTACTTTTTTTTTGTTCTCTTTCTTTTTTAAAAATGTATGCATGTGTATGTGTGATAATTAGGTTACATCGAACTAACATTATGGTAATTTTTGTTTTTGTTACTTGAGCAAAAATGACAATCCAAAGGTGTAGCTTCTTGACTTTAAATGTCAGAGGCTTAAAAAATCGTATTAAAAGAAAATCAATTTTTAGTTATTTGAAAGACCAAAATTGTAATTTTTATCTGCTGCAAGAAACGTTCTCTGAACCAAAAGATGAAGCTACATGGAGAAGTGAATGGGGAGGTGACGTTTTCTTTTCTCATGGGACAAATCACAGTAAAGGAGTTTGTATTCTCGTGAACCCTTTGGTTGCCACGACGGTAGAAAACACTTATAAAGATATCGACGGTCGAATTATTGCAATTGATGTAGTTTGCAATGAAGTGAGTCTTTCTACATTGTATCTGTAATGTGTACGCTCCGACTAGCCCTCAACTGCAAGGGAAATTTCTGCAGATTTTGAATGAGTTCTTGACCTCAAATTTAAATATCACGCAGCTCATTGTAGGTGGAGACTGGAATGTCACCTTAGAGACTATTGATAAAAGAGGCGGCACTCTGTGGAAACAAACGGCTTATCGGAACAGTGTTGTCTCAATGATGTACAGTCTGGACTTGATCGATATATTTCGAAAACTGAAACCAAATACCAAAAGCTACTCGTATGAATCCAAATTTTTAAAAGTTAAATCGAGAATTGATTATTTTCTAATAGCAAAAAATCTCACTAATCACGTCCAAAATGTTGGCACGAAGACTGCAATCACTCCAGATCATAAAGCGATTAAACTTTGTCTGAAACCTTTTTAGTCAACAAGGGGCCCGGGACTATGGAAGTTCAATAACTCACTTTTAAAGGACGCGGAATATCTAAGCCTTATTTCTGACAAATATCCAATTATCCATGAGAAATATACTGATATTGCTGACAAAAGACTAAAATGAGAGATGATCAAAATGGAGCTAAGAGGTGTCACAATTTCGTTTGCTAAATACAAAGCAAAAACATTTCATAAGCAAGAATTGGACCTTCAAAAACGACTTGACGACGTCGATAATTTTATTAATAATTGCGTCGATAATCAACACATTGAAGAAAAGTTGAAAGAGTTCGACAGATTGAAAAACAAATTGAACCGCCTGTATGAAACCAAGGCAATACTACGATCCAAAGTGAAATGGGTGGAGTTTGGAGAGAAACCGAACAAGTATTTCTTCAATATGGAGAAGAAAAATTACAATAAAAAGGTTATCACAGAGCTCAAGCAGCCGGATGGGAAAATAACAGTAAACGATCATGAAATAATGAGTGACATTGAAACCTTTTACAAAAACTTATATACCTCAAATATTGAAACCAATAGTGACGCTTTTGATGGCTTCGTCCATAATCTAAATTTCGCGAAATTATCAAATGAGGAGAAGATGAGTCTTGAGGGGGAAATAACTAGGGAAGAGTGTAAAAACATCTTAAAAACCTTCCAAACTGGTAAATCACCAGGGGAGGATGGTTACACAGCTGAATTCTATATTTTAAGCAGTTTTTTAGTTTTCTAGGTCAAGACCTGACCGATAGTTTGAATGCAGCTTTTGAATTTGGTGAAATGTCGGTGTCACAGCGAAGAGGAGTCATCACTCTCCTGCCAAAAGAAGACTCTGATGAGTTACTTCTGTCGAACTGGCGTCCAATAACGCTATTAAACGTTGATTACAAGATCGCATCAAAAACCATTGCTAAAAGGATTGAACGCGTTCTACCATACCTTATTCATCCTGATCAGACCGGTTTTATGAAAGGTAGATACATAGGGCAAAACATAAGGTTAATTAATGATATTCTCCGGCAAACGGAATTACAAAAAATTCCGGGGATACTGCTACTCTTAGACTTTCAAAAAGCTTTTGACACTTTGGAGTGGTCTTTTATACAAAAAACCCTTAACTTGTTAACCGCGCGGTCATGGGCCGAGCGCGGTTCTTGCTCTGCACGGGGTTTATTTTTTTTATTTTTTTTTTTTGTCATGTCGGAGAGCTGAACCAGCTCTCTGCTCGGCCAAACTTTGAATCACGCAACCGGTAATGTTTATTCGCCGAAAAAAAAGCTGTTGAAATATTACCACAAGGACATTTGCAAGGATAAATAATGTAATTTAGGACCTGTTGCTGGCTACTAAGGCTGAAATTATCTAGAGTTAAGCTTTATTTTCGTTTTGCTTGCATGTTCACTTTCGAAGGGAATATTCAGTGCGCTAAAGGAACGTCTGGCGTCAGCCATGGAATGGGCTCACGGTGATAAATAAAACCGTATTTACTGTAATGCCCTTACGGTGATAAATAAGATCGTGTTTATTTCGCCAGAAGCAATGGTGGAGTTTTCTGGGAGAAAAATAAAACCTCGGCGCTCGTCAAAACCCTTTGAACATATGCAAATATATATTCTCCTTCGAGCTACAGATAAACAAAATCTCCGATTACCAATAACGCAACCACGCTATGCAAAGAATGTGAAATAAAATTTCTTTCAATCCAGGCACTGAGCCAACTTTGAATCACGCAATCTCTATTGTTTCCAATGGGTAATTTTTCTTTTTCGCTACATAAAACGATGTTTTATTTACCATTTTGCAAAATACAAATCTTGACTATGTCAAAAAATCTGCCTAAATACAAACTTGCATCAACCTGATAGCAGATTAAATGTAAACCCGGGCTACGGTCAACAAAACTGTAAATCATTTTGCATTGCTGTATAAAATCAAATGCAGATCAGCTCGGTTAATCGGCCGTGTGACAGAAATACTTTTTAATATCCAAGATACCGTACAAAGAAGAAAATAAATTACCTCCGAATTAAAAGATTCAAGAGACGGATCCACTGGTTTCACTTCGATTCGGCAATAAGAAAAAGAAAAAGAAAAAAAATTCAACTTCCACAAGATTCGAACTCACAACCTCTATCCTGGCAGGCGAACGCCTACTCGACTGCGCCACGACAACATATGAAATTTGATCGGGAAACATTGAATAGATTCTTTTTGACAAAAAAAGGACTGCCTTTTGCCTTGGAAGTGCCCTGCTTTGCATTTGTAGTGCTAAGAAAACAGTTTAACTTTCAAAGCGCGGTTAAAAGATCTATGATCTTCTTGTTTTTTTTTTTGTCATGTCGGAGAGCTGAACCAGCTCTCTGCTCGGCCAAACTTTGAATCACGCAACCGGTAATGTTTATTCGCCGAAAAAAAAGCTGTTGAAATATTACCACAAGGACATTTGCAAGGATAAATAATGTAATTTAGGACCTGTTGCTGGCTACTAAGGCTGAAATTATCTAGAGTTAAGCTTTATTTTTGTTTTGCTTGCATGTTCACTTTCGAAGGGAATATTCAATGCGCCGGCTAAAGAAGGTAGTCAGCCATGGAATGCGCTGATGCTGATAAATATGACCGTATTTACTGCAATGCCCTTACGGTGATAAATAAGATCGTGTTTACTTCGCCAGAAGCAATGGTGGAGTTTTCTGGGAAAAAAAATATAACCTCGGCACCCGTCAAAACCTTTGCAAATATATATTCGTTTGAAAGGTCAATTCTCCTTCGAGCTACAGGTAAACAAAAATCTCCGATTACCAATCACGCAACCACGCTATGCAAAGAATGTGAAATAAAATCTCTTTCAATCCAGGCACTGAGCTTACTTTGAATCACGCAATCTCTATTGTTTCCAATGGGTAATGTTTACTCGCAAAACGCTGTTGCTAAATACTTAGAAAACAGTTCAATTTTAAAAGCGCGGTTTTAAGTTGTTTTCAACTTCTTGTTAAACTTTGGAGACGGCGTAAAAAGATGGATTTCTACTTTTTATAATAACTCCGAGAGTAGTGTAATGAACAATGGTTTTTGTACAAATAACTTTAAGTTGTCGAGGGGTGTACGGCAAGGCTGTCCCTTATCTCCTTATCTCTTTATTTTAGCGGCGGAGGTTTTAGCTACTAAGATCCGACAAGAGAAATCTATCAAAGGTATAAACATCTTCGGAAATGAGTTTAAAATAAGCCAATTCGCCGATGATACATCAGCTCTCTGTGATAGCCTTTCGTCTGTTAAAAATTTGATTGAAATAGTCGACGAATTCGGAAAATCTTCAGGTTTGAAATTAAATACTTCAAAAATGAAAGCAATTTGGTTAGGCTCATGGCACGATAGAGAAGACGAACCTTTCAACCTAAAATGGACAAAAAAGCCCGTTAGAACCCTCGGAATCTTTGTCTCTTATGATGAAAATGGTAATAAAGAACGTAATTTCACGCTTAAAGTCCGGAACTTAAACACCAGTTTGGACATCTGGAGATCAAGATACCTAAGCTTATTTGGAAGAGTCCTGATAATCAAAAGCCTCGGTATTCCTCACCTAGTTTATTCTTCATCAATGCTCGAAACTCCTTCAGAAACTCCTCAGTTACGACCTCCTTGTTCGATTTTATTAGGCGTAAAAAACCTGACAAAATTAAAAGGCAAGTTATGTACAGTTGTATCAAGACTTCATTGATGGAGGACTGAGGGTACCAAACATGGAAGTTATGGCTAAATCACTTAAACTTGCCTGGATTTCAAGATTTCTTACAGTTGATATGTTGTCGAGAAAAGAAAATTGGAAAGCAATCCCAGAGTACTTCCTAAGAAAATATGGTGGCTTAAACTTTCTGCTTCGTTGCAATTATGATAAAAAATTTATAAATCAGGCTGATATACCCGTTTTTTATAAACAATTATTGCTCTATTTTTTAGAACTCAAAAACCTGTATGGTTACTGTAATGGTCAAGAATTGATCCTGTTTAACAACAAAGAGATCCGTATTGAAAACAAAATCATATTCCTGAAATCCTGGTTTGAAAACGAAATACTGACTATTCAAGACATCCTCAATGAGAATGGAAAGTTTCTGCCTTTCAAAGAATTTAAACAAATCTACAACGTAAACTGCAACTTCTTAAATTACTATCAAGTCATTAATGCAATTCCGAAACATTTATTAGAAAAGGCCAGAAATACCCAATTAAATAAGAACCACTTTCTGAACCATGGTTCTAACTTTCAATTGTCCCCTTCAATATCGATCGATCTAATGAAAATGAAAAATAAAGATTACTACTGGCTTTTCATGAAAAAAAGTATTTCAAAGATAACTGCTACCAGTAAATGGGAGCGAGAACTTTCATTAAACGATATTCATTTGAAAGACCACTTCAAACAGCTCAAATGTATATGTAAAGAGAACAAACTTAAAGAATTTTATTTTAATCTTGTGCATAGGATACTTGTTTCCAAGAAAGAACTTCACCTGTATGGTATAACAGATAACCCAGATTGTACTTTTTGCGGTCAGCCTGATTCGATGAGCCATACTTTCATCGAGTGCCCCAATTCTAAACAATTTTTCAATGAAGTGCTGCAATACTTCAATCAAGTTAACGTCACCTCCTTCTCGCTAAGTGTCGAAGAACTACTATTTGGAAAATCGGCAGATAATGGGCAGCCTCTTTACAAGAAATTAAATTACTCTATGCTTTTTGCTAAATACTATCTGTACCACCAGAAACTAAATCAAATGAACCCTGACCTTAATGAATTTGTAAACAGACTTAATGTTAAATACTGTATAGAGAAATTCATGTAAATATGCTTTATGTTAATTATAGCCCAAGTAAATCTTTCAAGTCGTTATTTATAATATATATTTATAGTATTTATATTTATACCACTCATATTTACATTATTTATATTAACTGATTCAATGTTTTTATTTATTTACTTATTTATTTTATTTTATTTATTTTTTCTTTTCTTCCTTAAACTTTTAAGTGTATTTAAATAAACCATAAACAGTGAAATAAAATATTAAAAAAAAAAAAAAAACTCCACAGTGACACACCACATTGATTCTTTGTGTTGGTTTCAGGAACTTAAACAAATCATTCAGCCGAATGAGATTGCCAGGTTGTTGAATAACAACATAAATTGCCACAATCCAAACTGGTCAAGGACTGGACACTGACACGTATGCGTTTCGCAGACCTTTTATGAATGATAGAATAACCACACAAGATTCTGTTCTAAACAAAGCCAACAAAAGCTTCACTAGGTTCTATATTAGAAAGATATTTGTTTACAGTGTTTTTGTTCAAAACGCTAAACAAAAGAATTCTTTGTTTCACCAGCCAATAGCTCTCTGGTTGGCATATTAATAACAATAGGTGACGTCACTGATATCTTTGCTATATGTCTAGCTCATAACCTAACGTTGTAAACAGAAGGGGGATTCCTCTAAAGTAGATCTATTTGTTAGAACTTGTTTCTGAGAATAGATTCCCAGTTTTCACATGGAAAAGAGTGAGAATGGCTTTTCAAAAATAAATACTTCTACTCTTAGATAATTTTAACGCTTGCAAAAGTTACATGTAATTGTACCTCCGGGTAATTTCCAGGTTGGTCATTTCCTGTGGTGTACGGAGTAAGCCAAAGCTTTACATTCTCAGATCTTAGTTTTTCTCGAGCTCGGCTCAAAATCGCATTAAAATGAGGATTTTTTTCCGCCATTGCCTCGCTCTTTTTCAACGTAAAGACGAACTAAAACAAAAGCTGTCGCACAAACAGGAACACTTTCTGTTTTCCTTTGAATGAGAAACCGCAGGCCAGCAAAAAACGTGTTGCGGATGCTACTATCCAAATAAGGTAACACCTAGCTCGACTCAGTCCTTTACTCGATATGAAATAAAGATGGCGGGAGAAAATGGTTGTTGTGCTTGCGGAAGTTGAAGAAATATATCTATGACAATTTAAGCTGTGATAAACTTTCAATCGTTTGATGAAGCTTGCTTGTGTTGACTCAAGAACGAGATGCGATATTCCAGTCGATTGGTATGATAATTTTAATTAACAGTCCGATGTATAAAAGGTCATTTATAACTGCGCATTTTGCCTCGTCTGTGGTCTACTGTGGTCGAGGGCGTTTAATCTATATATAAAGAAAAGTGCGCATATTTCAAACTCTTACATGTCATGTCATCGATCGTCCTCCTTGTTGGGCAGTGTGGTAATCAAGTGGGACATGAACTAATGAGTTTGATTGACAAGAGCGACACCCACCCACTTAGCCACAGGGACGGCAAACTAAGATGTGTCTGTGTGGACAGTGAAACTAAGGTCATTAAGCGTAATTATCTTGAAGATGCAAGATCTGGAAGATTGTATAGGGAAGGAAATATGATTTCAGGTCAGAGAGGAAGAGGAAATAATTGGGCATTAGGTTATCATGGCCTGAGTGGAGACACAGAAGAAACATCCTTGTTACACAGGGCCATGGAAACAGTGAGAAAAGAAGTAGAAAGGTGTGATAACTATGCTGGTAAGCGAATAAATTATTGTAAACACCGCAGTTGTGTTACAGCTCTGTCAATTCTAAGACCCTTCCCCCCTAGGCATTGGATGGGCATTTGACATTTTATTTTCATAAGGTGGAAAATGCCCCACCATCCATACACTAAATCCCCACATTGGGGCAGTGATAACAGTGCAAATGCCCCATACATTTAAAGTAAGCTCAACACTTAACATTCTGTACTTGAGCTTATATAGTGACATTGCTGTGTAATCATGCATGGCTGCTAATGTGAAATGGCATGAAAATCTTGTTATAGAGTTTGATTATGACTTTTACCGGTAATAGTATTCATGTGTAATCAACTATTTTTTATATAAAGCGTATTGAATGTGATTCAAACATTGTAAAAGTAGTGAACACCGACCTCCACAAAGATAAAGATAAACTCACAAAGATGATGTTTGCAGAGGAAACTCATTGAAAGAAGGCTTTTCCCGGTTTTAGCTTATATGAAATAAGCTTATATGATCATTGTCTATCATGTTCACCGTTGCTTCTTGACTCGATTTTCTTGCACATGGAAGTCCAACATAAATTGATGGGGGTGGTGGTAGGGCACAAGCTAGTTTCTAGGTCTTTCTCTCTCCCACTCTCCCTTCTTTCCATCCTGGCTCTCCTTCCACCCCTCCCCTGTTTTTTTTTTAGTAACCAGCACTAGATATCCTTATAGCAGTTTTCTTGTACTGTTGGAGACTAAAGGTTTAGACTATCAGTTACACACATAACTGAGATGACAACGTAAAAATTAACATGTTTATTTTCTTAAGACATTATTCAACCTTTCTAAGGTAAAAGCAGGAAATATGATTCCCATCTTGTTCCAGGTATAGCTTTTCAGCAGCAATCAATTTAAAAAAAGATCAAATCTCATGGTGTAGTACTGCATTTCTGTTTAGAACTGTAGAAACCCATGTCAAGTTTATCTATGGTTACCTTTGTTCTGACAGCTCTTGGTGCAAACAAAGAGATTCAATCAGAAGAACTTTAATCAAAATTATTCATCTGTTGGCAAGCACAAGGAAAGTTTTCATACAGTCTTGTTCACAAGTAATTGGCAACAACTGATAATAAGATATTCAGGCTTGAACAGGATTGGAACCCATGACCCCATGATGCGGTCTTTCTTCTGATTTTTTTCCTGCAATTCAAATATATGAATTTCATATATTCGTTTCCAAATAAACTTTCTCTTTCAAGGTAAAGTCTGAAGTCAAAGTAAAGGTAGGTAAAGTCTGAAGTCATACGAGCCAAGTGGCACATCTGGCCAGAGCTTATCCCACGACTAGGAGTATTTCTTCTCCCCCCTAGATGAGGAATGGGGTGCTAGTCTATCACAGGGTGTCCCCCAGCTTCTAGTTCGCCGGTACCCATTTATACAACTGGGTAGAGAAAGGCACTGTGAGAGTAATTTAAGTGTCTTGGCCATAAACACAATGCAATGTCCCCGACCAGGGCTTGAACCCAGACCTCTTGATCCAGAGATGAGTGCACTAACCATAAGGT
>OZ026607.1:8033278-8070778 GCA_964020085.1 Micromussa lordhowensis
CTGTTACGGCTCGAGCTGGCAACCATCTTCGACTGCTTCCGAGCCCTGGGCGTGCACTTTCAGCCAGGACTGCCCGAAGACGTGGCGGGCCTCTTTCCCAGCAGCCAAGCACGGCCGGGCCTCCTGATCCTGGACGATCTGATGCAGGAGAGCGCCAAGTCGCCGCAAATCACCCAACTGTTGACGCGCGGCACCATCTCGAACTGTTCACCATCACGCTGTCGTAAAACCTGTATGCAGGAGGGCGAGAACAAGCCAGCCAGAACCGCAACTACCATTACACGGTGCTGTTCAAGAACCCCGCCGACACCAGATAGGTCAAAGCCCTGGGCAATCGCTGGCTGG
This sequence comes from Micromussa lordhowensis, assembly GCA_964020085.1. Lineage (NCBI taxonomy): Eukaryota > Metazoa > Cnidaria > Anthozoa > Scleractinia > Lobophylliidae > Micromussa > Micromussa lordhowensis. The sequence continues at coordinate 8,033,624 of OZ026607.1, forward strand.
GAGACAGTCGAGCCTTTTGGCAGGTATATCAACGGGCCACCCATCGTCCCTTTGGCTATCTGGTGATCGACCATCATCCCCGGACCGACGAGACCATCCGCTTCCGCACCCACATCCTGCTGGACGAGCCCGAGCTCGTTGAGCCCCAAAAAAGAAGATAAAAAGAGGGAGCTTGTGTGTTTGGGTGCCAGAGAGACTGATAGAGAGAGATGACTTCGGTGGTGCTACCCACCTTTCGCCGCTCGGTGTTTTGCCGTCCTTCCCGATCCCTGCAAGCGCCCTGGGGACCCGGCATGCCCGGCACCCACTACGTGCTACGAGGCGATGAGTACGACCTTCGCCTTCAAGATGCCAGTCCAGCCACGACCGGGCGAGCCAGCCTGAAGAGGAGAGCGCGACGTCAACGGTGAGGCATCTATCCGGGAGCTCGAGCCAACAATCCCCCGCCAGCGCGCAAACTGCCCTTGAAAAGGCATATAAGAGAGATTCGACGTTTGAGTGGACTCAAGACCCCCTGTACGAATGGCGAGCGCTGCTGCTGGCCCTGGGAAGGCGCCTCCTAGCCTTTGTAAGGTTAATAAAAAAAAAAAATAAAAAGGTTGGGTTTACGAGCCCTGGAACCATGAACGCCAAATACGCGCAAGAGATGATCCTGATCGGAAACCCTCCTCCCCCTCCTGCCATCAAGAGCAAAGCAGAGGCCAGGCCACCCCCGACACCACAGATCAGTTTTGGCAACGGCGATTGCTGGTCAATCAATTGACCACGGCGCCTCACGTGGATCGCATGATGAAACTGCTTGGCGACATGAAACAGATCGAAGGGCAGGCCCTGCCTGCCGGGACAGGGACCCAATAGCTGCGATTATTTTCTTCTGCAAGGTCAGCTGAAAAACATACCCGCCCAGCCCGCGAAACGACCCCTGCCGACCAAGGCCGCCGCCGCCGTCCCGAGGGCCCGACCCGTCAGCCCCACAACGTTCGAGGAGGCCGTCCAGCAACGGGGCGAGATTGAAAAAAGGCTGGACAAGTACCAGAAGAAAGCCAAGCAGGACATGGAAGAAGCGCTCAAATGGGGTGACGAGGAGGCCATCGAAAAAGCGAATTATAATTGGCGGATCGCCACCAGCATCATCAAGGACTTGCGAGCGCCCACGCCAGACTTTATTGAACCGTCTCTGATAGATCAGATCATTTACGGGGAGGAAAAAGAAAAAAAGAGGCGACAGAGCGAGTGGGAAGCTCACGAGCGTCGTCTGGAAACCATGTGGCGTCAACTCAAAGACATGTACTCCAACCAGGAGGGTAAAGGTTCCAAGGCCCTCGCCTGGCAGAAACCCCGCAGTTGGATTCAAGAATGAAGGTCACACACACACAAAAAAAGACGAATTATTGTTACGATTGTTGTTCTATATTGTCAATAAAAAAAAGGAATGGAATCCCCCTCTGTTGTGGTCTGAAAAAAAAAGGATATAAAACAAACCTAGCAGGCTCGTCTGGCGGATTCTTTGGGGGGTCGAGCGCGATTACTGCAAAAGTCCAAGTGAAGGCAATATGATGACGTGAGCCAACAAGAACCTGACGCGCAAAAACAAAAAAAACCGACACTCGTGAGCCCCCGACATGATGTGTTCCAGAGATTTGAATCTGCTAGGTCGGGCCCTCCGTTATGAGCGAGACACGGGAGAGGTGAGCTGTTGGGTTTTTTTGTTTGTGTCAGTGTGTGTTAAAAATGTGCAATCCAACCCCCCCCCCCTTCAAGTCGGAAACCGGACCCAAAAATCAAGCGCTGTTTTTTTTAATTTTTTTGGGGGGAACACGGACAGATACTCAGTCACTGGGATAGACTACCGCCGGAACTGCGACAGAGCATACAATGGATGGCCGATTGGCAACAGGCCCACGACCGACTACAACGGGGCTGGGACAAAATACACTGTCAAGGCTTTAAAGACATTTGCCAATTTTGTCAGGTGCGAATGCAACCCAGAGACAAGCCCGACAAGTCGTGCCTTGATTTACCTCAGTGACATTGTCAACAATGTAATGTTTGTTTCGATTGTCTGATATATTACGACAATACACCTTATTCCAAAATGGCCACTATTTTTAAAGGTCTTTTGTTTGCCTTCAAATTAGCCCTTGTTGCCTCGTTCTTAAACTCGAAATACAAAAGAATATTTTCCCTTGAACGAGGCAACAAGGGCTAATTTGCAAGCAAACAAAAGAACACTAAAATGGCAGCCATTTTGGAATAAGGTGTATGAATCGTGGATGAGAGGCAATCAATGTACGTGGTACGAGGCGCATTTCCGCAACGGCCTGAGAATCTCGGTGTTGGATGAAGATCTGAGCCAAGCTCAGTTGGCGCAACTGGAGGAATTTCTAGAGGTGGATGTACATTTCATCCTATACTGAGCCAGACCATGCTGTCACATTCAGATGGTACGAGAATTAAACAAGACATGAACGAGAGTGTGGCTGGTGGTCTTTTTTTCTTGATGTCATGGGAGCAGGGCGAAAGAGAGAGAGACTGGGGCGAATCAGCCAAACGAATACAAACCAACCCCCCCCCCCCCCCGACTCGGCAGCGCGGTGGAGTGAAAAAAAAAAACCCCACCCTCGTCGGCGAGTCAACCCAAACCCTCGAACGCTGGCCGTCGCCGGTGAGTCAGCCCAGAAATAAACCCCCTACCCTCGTCGGCAAGCCAGCCCAAAACCCCCGAATGCTGGTCGCGGTCAAGACACGGCGCTGGGTCAGCGCGCTCGCGTGCGAAAGGGCCCCCCAAAAATAAATGACACGCACAAAAAAACTGCACAATCTCTCTGCAGCGTGAAGGAGGCCTCCGCCAGCCCAGCACGAGGGCTCGAAAAACACACACCACAAGGACCAAAAAGATGCCAGGGTTCTCTAAAGACCGAAGGAGGCCTCCGCCAGCCCAACACGAGGGCTGGAATTAACCTCACTGCGTTCTAGGGACTAGGGTTAACCACCTCGACCTGTGGTTAGGGTTAGGGCTTCAGGGTATTCACCACCTTGACGTGTGGTTAGGGCTTCAGGGTATTCACCACCTTGATCTGTGGTTAGGGTTAGGGCTTCAGGGTATTCACCACCTTGACCTGTGGTTAGGGTTAGGGTTAGGGCTTCAGGGTTAGGGTTAGGGTTCCTAGGGTACCTGGGTTCACCACCTTGAGATGTGGTGAAGGTGATGAAAGGGAGCTATGACGTCATTTTTCTCGAAGTTTTGTTGGCGGCCATCTTGGAAAAGGGGAGAAAGGAGGAAGATTCCGGAACACCTCATACTACTTAGACCATGAGCCTGGATTGCTGTTTAGTGTATAGTGGATTGTTAGGTTACTGGACCACTGGCCTCCACTGACGCTAATTCAAAGTGATTTTCTGTTCCTGACTTTTCTTTTCTTCTTCAGTCACGCAGATGGAGTGTTACTTTTCAGCAATGATGATGTTCTTCATCATATCACAGCACATACTGGTCTGCTATCACGACAGAAGCCTTCTGGCTCTATCTCCCTCAGAGACATGAACAGTTACATCTCAGCAAGTCTTGCTGGTGTGCTCCAACCTTTGGGAAGCAAGCCAAGACGAATCAAAGGCAAACGTAAGGAGAAGGGGTTTAAGGGAGGTGTAGATTTAATCGATGACAAGAAAGAAAAGAAAAAGTTTCATCAAGGTGGAGGAATATTAAGTAAAACGGACACTATTTCTAAAAAGCTTTTGTTTTCATTGGATGAATCGTGGGACAGATCTGATATCGGCCATTACAAGTCTGTGTTCGGTAGAAGTCTTAGCTCTGCATCTGCTTCATCAGTTATGTTGGAAGATCACTTTGTGGATACATCATCCTGCACATCTGAGTTAGATGCCTATACTGAGATGACAAGACAACCCAGGTCGACAGCTTCAGCACTGTTACGTTACCAAGGTATTGTAAGTCCTTCCTCTTCAGAGACCCAAACATCCAAGAGTGACACCTGTCAATCATCCCAACTGGCAGCTGGTGTTTCAAGTGGCAATGAGCCATGGGAGATGCTTCGATCTGTTTGTGCTGAGCCGTCAATGAAATTTGCCACAGTTCATCACATTGCCAAGCCAAACGTTTCCTGGGAAAGTCTCACACAGTCTCTCATACACTCAATTCGCAGATATGACAGGCAAGGAATGCCATTTTCTACTATGTGTTCACTGTTAGTTGCTCGCGGAGATCATGAAGGCTCTTTTGCAGAGGTGTGGACAAAAATTGAAGATAAGCTGCGACATTCACTATCATGCGTGGAGTGGAATCCATTTCCAGTTGATTTCTGGATCAGTGAGTAACATATTTTTCATTTTCTTTTTTCAGCTGTGGTAAAATTGTTTATTATTGGTTGTGGGCTGCCACAATTTTTATACAGCATTGTTTTTTTCCTGCCCATCATACATTTCAAAATGATTATTCTTCATGTTAAAACATGTTCTTAATTAGCAAACCAGATTTTTACAAACTCATTTGTCTTTTAACTTTGATTCTCTATTTTCCAATTGCCCATACTCCACTCTGTTTGCCCCCAAATTTTGCATAAACTAGTGTTGTGAAATGCTTTTGGGAGGTCTGCATATTCTTAAGAGAATTTCACATCATTCTGCAGTAGTTTATGCAAAATTCGGGGGGGGGGGGGGGGCAAACAGAGTGAATTATGGGCAATTGGAAAATAGAGAATAAGGGCACAGATAAATAAATAAATATTGTCTCTGGAGAGTCTCTTGGCCAAGACAAATCGCTGCGTCAGACTTGCCACAAACTATTATTTTCACAAGTATTTGTCACATTTATTGAATAATAATACTGATAAATAGTAAGCAATAATATTATTTTATTTAGAGAGTGTGACACATGACAGTATAAACTGATAAACTAGTGGCCCTCCATACTTAAATCTACGAGTAGTTATAAAATAACTAAAAATAGTGCAAACTCTGAATATTAATTGAAAAACATCTATACATCAGTTTGATACAGTTAAATATCTATAAAAATTAATTATTAAAAAGTAATTCAAAGCTTATGAATATCTGTATTCTCAACACTATGCTAAGAAATGTTTTTTCATGGACAAACTAAAGGAACTGATTGTGTCCTTTTCACCTATTTCAAGAGGAATTCCATTTGAGAGCTTCGACCCATGAACTTGGCAAGTCCTGTCTCCTTTCTAGTTCTCTTCTTTGTGTTTGGAAATGTGGTAAAACATGGTCTTTCGTGTTTGATATATTACTTGACACATGTTAGCCATTGCTTCGCTCTGGAGAAGCTTTTAACTTTATGGAGTTGTTTTACAGGTGAATATAATCCCGTGGGTCCTAAAGATTCACAGTCACTCACTCTGTGCTTGAACTCAACAAAGATTGTAGAGACATTAGAGGATGTCACGGCAAAAGCAAGGGCGATGTATGATGCTGGAGCTTACCTTCATTGGTTCTGGAAGCATGGCTGTTCTAAGGTAGCCATCTTCACACATATGTTTTGATTTTGTAAGGCAATCGGATAACAAGACGTGTGGGAAAACGAGAAACCTCGTTCTTAACATCAGAGCGCAATCTATTAAGCTGAGAAAAGTGTTGTGTGTCACACTGGTTTGAAAGAGAAGCTGGTCTGTTTTTTTGTATGACTTGTACTCTTTGGATTCCTTACTGTATCGACGTCAACACTAGATATCCGTCCATCCTTTTATCACAGCGAAGTTTAACTTGCGGCTACTGGCGAGTCCGTCTGGGCAGGCCTTTTAACATGTTTACTGATGGGGCGAAAGATTTCAGGTCAGGCGGAGGTCCAGTTGCGATGGGATAAATTGATTTAAAAAAAATTAAAATATAAAAAATTAGCTTTAGCTTAATTTCGATAGCACAGTCTCGCCGTATATCTCTTCTTAACCCAGCTGATCGGGAAAATGCCGGGGAAAATATCTGCCCTTAGTCTTTCTCTAGGGATCTTGCTGTGTTCGATTAATATTGTCAAGACATGGCGTGGATATTTTTCCACTACGGCTCTCATGCAGCGTGATTTCTTGACAATATCAACTTCATGTTTATTAGATGGTAAAAGAAAGTCTTTATAAGGTTGCTTTTACCCGTGTTTTTATTCTAATGTTTTTAGAGTGATTTCATGGATGCTTTTGACACTCTGGACTCTGTTGTAGAGGAATACAAGTTGGCGGCGAGATAACGAAAACACATAACTCAAGTAAAAAGTAAGTGATAGCATTTACGCCAGTGAACCAACAGAGAAGAAAAGTACGCGATTACGCAGGTGTAATAAATAGCTTTAAGTTGAATGGTCACACACGGGGAGTGAGGTTTCATCAACAGACTTAAAGTTAGAAGCACCTTGTACAGCGTCATGAACAGTACAACATGAGAGAACTGCTCAATTGCTTTCACTATAATAGTCACACTAGGGTTTTCTTCACAGACGTAAAAGTTAGAACCACCTTGTGCAGCATAAAAAACAGGCACGACACGAAAGTACTGCTCAGTTGCTTTCATTTGAATAGTCACACACTACTGTTCATCCACAGACGTAAAGGTTACTGAGAACCTTCCTAGTAAGTAATAGAACAAAATAAATGAAGTCTCGTAGAGACTGATTGTTATACAGTTTTTTAAATAACTTTATTTTGCGGGTACTGTCAAAATTGTACATAGAGTAAGACATATCTTACATTTTTAAGCAATAAATGTGTTACTAATTTTCATCTCTGGGAATTCTTTTATTTGATATTTTGTTCGATGCATTTCCTTTGCTAACAGTGCTGAGTTTTCATCGACGCACATTCTCCCTGGAATGTATTTCAAGTTGAAGGCGTACAACACTGCGACTCGATGAAGTTCGTGATAATGCCAGCAACATTTAGCTGCTGATTGTCGCTTAACTTTGGTCTGCCAGTTTAGAAGCGTTTGATAGCGTTTTACTTCTGATGCAAAAGGCAAGTTTCTCACAACAAGTTTTCTTTGTATCAGGTTAAGAGAACATGTTGCGCGAAGTTGCCTCAAGTTCAGCTTTGTGCAACATGTTGGCACAACTTGTAACACGTGTGACGATACGCGCAAACAACAGCTTCATGCTCGAATGCAACAGTACTAATCTGCGACAAGAAGATGTTTCCCACTCTACGCCGACGAAATTTGAAAACGCAGCTTTATTTCTACGGTTAGGCCTAGTGTCCACACTAATCCGTCACGAAAACAGAGCTTTTCAGAAACGCTCTTCAAACCGGAGGATTGGAAAACGCCGACTTTGCGTGTGGACGGAAATCATTTTGAAAACGGAGCTTTTTGAGACGATGACATCACGACAATCATGTGATTTCTCTGCCCGAGTTTTATCTCAAACACAAATCCAAAATGACCGGTGATTGTTGCGTTTTCAAATTTCTCCGACACAGTGTGGACGGAAAACATTTGATGCGTTTTCAGTGTTCAAACGCCGTTTTCAAATTTATCCTGTTAAAAGTGGGTCTTCATTGGCTGAAAAGATTGGAAAACCAACAAAATTGTCTACATACAAACTGGGTTGGTTTCTTTGTGATCATGGCCAAGAAAAATGAAGTGCAAGACGTGACTCTGAAAAACTGACTCTAAGAAAGATAGATTAATGGAATGAAAACCACCGGTTAGTTGGAAAACATTATTGAAAGCAGCCTTGTACGCCTTGATATTCTTCAGTTTTTTTGCAGCAGTCACTTAACAAACATCGTCATCATCCACAAATTCGTTTAACGCTTCCAAGATATCGGGTGTCACCATCTGCCAGTTAACCATAGAAAACCCGGGCAAAAGTACAACGAAAACAGTGATGTTATCCATAGATTCGGCGTACAGCGCGCTTTTAACCAGCCTCTCTGCCAAACACTTTGCCAACAGGCGCGCTTTTTCAGGCCTTGTTAATTCCGCCTCTGTCGTGCCTTTAAGTAGCTGCAACGTTGTATTATCCGGGAGAGAAAAGCGGTGGTGACGTAGATATTGGACCGCGGTGACGTCATATTTTACGTCATTATCCGGACACGTCACATCATTTGTATAGGTCAATTCGTTATCAGTGTTCATGGAATTGTTCTCCTCGGTTGTGGCGCGAAAAATATCTCGATGATACGCTGCAAGCGTGTCCAAGTTTTCTTCGCTCTTACTGTGTGTTAGTTTTCCTTCAGATTTGTTGAAGAAATCGGACGAACCAGAAAAATTATCAGCTGGGTCGGCGGTCTTTGAGAAGAGCTCAGTGTGATATTCTGCCTCGATTCGTTGTTCTGTTATCGTTTCAGAGGTAGTTCTCGTCGTCTTCTTACCTGTAATAATTTGTTCTTTCGCCTCCTTTCGTATTTGACCGAAAAATCCGTTCACAAGATGAGTCGTTTCTTCGTAGGAAAACACTTTCCAAAATCCACCCGACGCTAAAATCAAAAGCTGATCCGAGGGATCTAAAGGAACAATCTTGACGCCAGGCTCATTAATGACGCATTTCTTTAAGGCCATATCACCGATGCTCCCAATGCCCCTCGTTACACCCAGGGCCCCATTAATAAGGGCGCATTTTTCCGTTTTCACAATGACCCCGCTTGATTTCTTCACCCGTTCTCGTTCCTTCTTGTTGTACAAGTCGTGCTTGTGCGTGAGGACTTTCACGATATCGTTATCTCGCAGCAACATGGCTCCCACGTTCCCGGCATCTGCAATAAAGCACGTGTCATCTGTCAACACACAAGTCACCGCTGAGCAGCCACTCCATCTGCTTTGCGACCGCTCCTCTTCCGACGCAACCAGCAGCCTTTCAGTTTTGGAAAAAGAACTTCGAAATGCCGAAGTCACGTGTCTTTTAGTGGGCCTGACTTGTTTCTGCGGCATAATGGAGTCGAGTTCCTCTTTTAAGAACACGTGAAGATGCCGACTGCACTTTTCCGCCGTGTGTTTGCCGCTGTAACCATCGTAGATAGCAAAGAATGCGCTGTTTCCATTGTTGAGAAAGTTGTCTTGACAGATGTGTACGTCTTCCATGTTTTTCCATCTTTTGTTGGCTTCTTCGCAAATGCCAACCGCGGCGGTACAGGACAAGTCGAAACCTTCGCCTGTTAATTTTATCTCTGCAATCGGAAAACAAAGTGGAATACTTGAATCGCACTCGAGTTTTTTCTTAAATGCAAATGACTTCGAATAATACAAACCACGCAATAACAGAAACAAACAAACAAATGATTTCATTATTTCCAAACCGCGTCAATCGTATGGCGTTATAACTCGGACCTAAGAACAAGCGAAAAGAATTGAAGCGATTTTCTTGCCGTGTTGAAAGGGACCATATCTTTATGCTACAAGCGTGAAACAAAGAATGTTTTCCAAGTCAAATCTATTTTAAGGTGAAATGAGCAATTTGTTTTGTTATCTGAGTTACGCAAATATTAAGTCACGCAAATCAAATGTAGTGATTAAACCATGAAATCTGAACACATAATGTGAAAAGTTCGCTATCTCAAGTAATAACACCAAATTGAATGTACAAACAACTTAGAACTTGATAAATAAATCGTTTAGGAAATGTTAACAATTAAAGGTAATTAAAATGGCGTTCTTTTGTTTCTGTTTTTTCTTCTGTCTGTAAATTGATTACACGACATTTCGTGTTGAAACTTCTAGGTTTACTGATACAAAAAACACAACGTCCTCGAATATGAAAAACCTACTCGTACATCGATTGAAAACACGTTTGGTAACTACAAACCTTCAATGATTCGATCAGCGAGGTATCTGAGATCTGTGTTCCCCTGCAGTTCGACTCGTAACACTTCAAATGCGGTGTTTAATTTATGCAAATGCTTGTCGCCGAAAGGATCTTGTCGGTTCTTCGAGCTCGCATCTTGCTGCTGTTTGATCAAATGTTTTCTCCGCCTGACCAAGGCGTTGATATTCTTTGGCCTCTGATCCTGCGAATATTTGAGTGTCTGTAAAGCTGCGTGTAAATTTCGATGACATGGCAGGCGACAGATGTTAATCACGTCACCGCACTTTGTACAAGGGATTAAGATATTCGGCAGCAAGATTAATTCGTCGGATATCTCGCTCGACGATTCACTGAAGAAGTCCAAAGTTTCTACAAAGCTACCTTCCGGTTCGTCGTTTTGCTCCTCACCGTCTTCGGCTGCCTCTCGTTGTTCGCCTTCTAAGTCTTCTCCAATATCCTCCATTTCTTCATCACTGTTGATGGGTTTACGCGAAATTAAATTCACTGTTACCGCTGCCTGTGGTTGTATATCTGTTTTGCCGACCTCGTCTAATCCTGTTCTATTCTCTGTACCTCTGTTGGTTACGCCCATACTAGAAGGCTTTCTTTTTGTCTTTAACGCCTCTCTTTGTGATCGCTTGGACATTTTGGAGACTCGTTTCTTCGCAGCCACAGCGGTGCTCGCCGTAATTGTTTCTTTTGGCGCCTCGTTTAAATTGAACCATCGTAACACAAAACGATTTGTTTTAACCATTCGGTATTTGGATCGGCGGTAATTTAGACTGTCAGCCATTTGTTTTAAGGGGTAATTGGGGTTCAAATATTGGAACAAAGGTTGTTCGAACTATTGTCTCGATAATTTGGCTCTCAATTATCCCAGGCTTTGGAGCAAGTCGTAACCATGGTGATGAATTCCCACTTCGGATATTAAGTACTAATGCTCTCTTTATAATCCACGGATTACTCAACTTAAACTAATCTTTGATTTATGTCTTGGGGCATTGATATTTCACCATTAATATGGGCCAGCGTATTTTATGTAGATATAATTTTGGTAAAATTTACTCTTGCTTGAAATTTCGAGTGATTTTGCTGTGACTCATGCACTTTAATTTCACAATTTACTTCCCAGTTGTAAAACGTTGTGAGTGTTTGAGGTCGTTGCGATTACCATTGCTATATGAACACAAGTGTAAGATGGGACTTCCATTCGCTCCTTTCGACAAGACAGAGCAAAACCATGGTAAATGTGAAAACAGGCACACACTGTTTGTTTTTCTGTCGCAATGGTCTAAACCCTTTGTTCTTTTAATCGATAGCGTGAAAGGCTATACGATGTTTCCAGATGTTATTGTAAGCTGTTTGACTAAGTTAGTCGAGATAATCAGGTCAACTGTTAGGTCAATTCCCGATAATTCTCTATAACGGCCTATATGGGAAAGTTGCTCTTTGGAATGTCAAAAAGTTGCTCAAAAATTTCCAAAAAAAAACAAAAAGTTGCTACCTACATTTCTTGGTATTTTTATGCAAACGTTAATTAAAAGCTTTATTTTTCGCTCTTCACAATAATTGCCAACGTACATCGGTCAAGAAAAATGGCTTGAAACTTAGCTTTAAAGAGTTGTTCAGTCGCAAATGTGGGAGAAATTTCTAACGGAACAAACCACGTCTTGCCAAACGTTGTCAAGTGACAGGTTATGTGTTCAAACTTCAAAAGGTTGATAAACATTCAAGAAATGCGCATAAATGGAAGTTTTTTTATGAAATCGTTGACTTTTGCGTGTTTGATATGTGCTGTAAACCTATGATTTGCTCAAAAGTTGCTCAGAAAGGCAAAACTTGCTTGAGGTTACACTGAAAAGAACCGCAAAACGTTGCTCAAAAGTTGCCCAGCACAATCAGGACAGGCCTATACGCGAGGGCTCCGCTCGAAAGGGGTACCTTTTCCAACCTTGGGAAACCCTGAGAACGAGGTTGGTATATGAAAGGGTAGGAATTTCACAAGTTGAGGTTTGTAAAAGAGCTTGAAAGGGTAGGGAAATCTGTCATTTAGATATAACATGAACGGGAACTTAATAAATGAAACCTGGTTTTTGGTTAACATTTCTTCTGGTAATGCTTGATGTTCTCCCGTATTATTTATTGTTCACTAACTTCATTTTAAGGTTTAGAAAATAGATGCAGATCGTGTTCTTAAGTAGTACGTGAAAGGGATATCTTTTTTTCAATAAAACGTATACGAACGGGGTACTTTTACTGTCAAGATGATAGAAAAGGGTAAGAAGTTGGACCTTCCCCGTGCGAAACTTTGTTTAAACCCCAGGGCTTACACAAAGGTATTTGTTAAGAATAATGAAACAAAATATATTTTTAATAAAATTGTTGTCGTCGTTGTGAAGGCTAAAATTAGAGCGCCATTTGACCATGCGGGGTGGGGTGGATTGGTTGCCATTTGTCTTTTTCCTCTCGGTAAATTTACAAAAGACGCTCGACTGAAACGTTTTGACCTCTCAAGCTCAGAAACCAATAGCAGAGTGAGATCACTTCAGTTCAATCAATCAATCAATCCGCCAACAATCTTTATTTACAGAGGTAGGTAATAGTTACACAACTAATAAAATTTTGCCCTTTTAAATATACAATAATTAAAAATCTATATTAAAAACCTATGTAAAATTATTTAAAACCTACTGGTAAATAAAAGTCGAAAATGTATGCAAGATTAGCTGAAAGGTAAATCATATTACGTTATAAATATTAACTGTAGAGGTTAAAAGAAACTGTAAAATGATGAATGTCTTTATTGTTAGACGCATAAAAATAAATCAAACCCTTCTTAAAACTATGTACACTTGGACTTTTCTTTGAAAAATTGGGAATGGAGTTCCAAAGTCCTTCTTCTCTGACGCGAAACGATCGCCCTTCCTCGGATTCTCGTTCAAAACGTTACGAGGACAGGCCAAGTTTATAAAACCATGACGACTATTTCGATCATTAATGCCCGAATTACGTATTAAAAGTTCGTTCATGTGCAATGGGCTTTGTCCGTCGATACGGTTGTACACATGAATTCATTTACTTTCACTTCAAGGTGAAGTGGGGGCTAATTTCATGTCTTGAAAGGTTCGACAGTGTTTGCTCGCGTGTCGGCGTTAGGGATAACGCGCGTAGCTCGTTCCTGGAGACGAAACACCAAGAGAACACAACGAACAAACTGTGTATCCATAGAGCGTGGCCTTGATCATCGCGTTGTAATATGCCATCCACTCTTTAAGAGGAACAAATCTCTTAATTCTACTCAGAACAGCAATTGGCTGAGAGAGCTTCTTACAGAGAACATCGATATGGGCATCAAAGGATAGCTTGCAGTCAATCTTGACCACCAGCAGCTTTTGTGAATTCACTTGTTCAAGATCAGAAGCATTTAATTTAAGGTGGTTTGATACAGTTTTTTCTGGACCATACCTAGCATTTTCAATTGGCGTTTTACCAACCTTCCCTTAATCTGATCGACTTGAAAATAATTGCACCAGGTTTTGGAAAAGGATTGAACTTTCATTGAATGTGTTTTTTAAAAAGGTAATCTATATTTCCATGGAAACGATAAACCAAAAAAATGAAAATCGGTACAGCATTAATTTTGTACGAACCAGATCTGTTATAGAAAAGCCGATGCCAATTTCTGAAATTACGATGTATGACGAGGGGATGTGTAAGAATAAAAAACTCTCTGTGTGTTTGATTTCGAAGAAATCGTGAAAACATTTCAAAGCATGCTTTTTGTGTAATGAAATTAAATGGACTGAAAAAGGCAATATTTTAATGAAATTGCTTCAAAAGACATCAAAGTGTGCCTTGAAGTTATGTTTTGAAACCATGAAGGTTTTGTTGGTCTGTGTTTTCTTGACTTTTTCTCAACAATTGTCGATTTTAAGCGCTTTTTTGAAAATCTTAAAAACGACCCAATATATTTTTTTAAAACGATTACCATGTATGTCTGATAATGTTAACAATTTTATTCCAAAGTGTCATTAGCATTGATACACTGGAACACTTTTATATTTGTCGGTGAAGTTGGAACTCGAACCGACGAAAAAGTTGCGTTACAAAATGCCGATATAAAAACAATTATGCTACAATATTCAGATCTGTGTGTGCAATATTCTCCCGTGCAGTTACTGGTTCCCTAATCCGTTGTCAAGCCATGTTAAAATTTATCGAATTTCAACAGGGATTGAATATTCACCGACTTGAAATAAAAAAATCAGTAGTGATGTCTGTAAGACTAGAGGGATGATGGGAAGAAAGCATCCTTAATTTTCTCAAATGAGAGGACTGGGAAAGAGTCAGCAATGAAAGATAAAAGTCGAGTGTTATGTCACGAAGGAAAACGCGGGAATTTTGGCATTACGTAACAATTGCTGTTGGATGTGTTGTTATTCAGCAGTGACAGGAAATTTTTCGCCGAATTTTCCCCCTCATTCCGATCTTTCTACCTATTTTCTTTTCGTAGGCTGAATAACCTTAGATCAGTCTGGCAGGCAAACCTCCAGCTAAACGAACCAAGAAAGAACTCATTGAAACAAGCGCGGAAGAAAGTATTCTGGCCACACACGTGGCGAAGAGACAAAAGTTTGCAAAGAGTGCAGCTTATTACCTTTTAATGCAGATATGCAGCGACTTGCAAAGCAATCGCCTTATGGATGAGGAGAGTGTTACAATATGCGTGTGATTTTATAATGATTAGCTAGAATAGGCCATTTCCGAGATCCCCTTTGCCTCCGTGTCAAAACGAGTCTAAGTGCAAAACCATTCATATGAAAATGAGTTCCGCCTACAGGTTCATTTACATGCAAATTAAACTCATTTTCATTTGAATGGTTTCGCACTTAGACTCGTTTGAAACAGAGGCACAGGGGAAACTCGCAAATGGCCTATTATGCAATAGGATCGTATCTCATATTCGAGGTAGAGCTTGAAACAAGGTAGCATTGCTTCTTCACTGTATAGGTGTAGACGCATTGAAAATTTTCAAATTCTTAATCCAGAAGAGAAAAGCGATTTAAGCAAGACTATTAAGAATTTTGACCAGTACACCATTGATGAACTAAACACAACATTTGAAATGAAATAAACTGCGATCAGTCAGTAACAAGGGGTTTTGGTCTATTAGTAAATTGAGATTGTTGTTCATGAGCAAACATAGTCCTTCAGGTATTATTTGAGGAATTGCTGGCGGTTTTTAGTAATATCATCCAACAAAACGGCGTTTCAGATGCAGGTCAATTATTTCCATCCTCTCACTCTTGGAATGACCGCCTCCTTTTCGCAGAAACGTTTTACAGGGTCAAAGGTGTTTTTTTTTTCAACAAAATTCGATCTTTGATCATTTATATCTTTTTTAAACAAAATAAGGAAGATCATTCCAAACGTAGCAAGGCAGATAATTTACATTTGCGTCAAAAACGCTCATTCACTGAACAGGAGAATGAAAATTCGCCACCAATTCGCCGATTTGCCAAATTTTAAGAAAATGGTCACGTTACAGGTCACGTGATCAAGATAATACGTTAACGCAAGGCAGGACGCCGAGTTTTATAACCAGGGAAAATTTCAGCTTGGTGAAACAAATATAACAGGAGATATAGCTACCCAACGATATTTCTACTTTACATTCCTGATCCAGGCCTTAACTTGGGTTCGTTTCAGAGCACTAGAAGGCGGCGAAAGCAGGGCGTTTCAGACGCGGATTTTGAGATGCGTTCCGAAGATTTCCGAAGAAATTTCAAAATTGTTCCGAAGGCAGGACGAACGCTACCGAACATTTTCCGAGAATTTCCGAACATTTCCGAAGATGCCCGAAGATTTCTGAAGATTGCCGAAGAGTTTCGAGGAAGACCCGAAGATGTTTCGATGATACACCAACGAATTTAAGTACAATTTAAGAGACAAACTTGATATCAATGAAATCATCGATAAACTCACGTGTATTTTTTATGAATTTTACGAGTGGTATATTTTTCAGTAAAACATCCGTGTCTATATAATAAAAACCTTTAGCTCTTAAGGCGGGGGTCCACCTGAAAGCCGTATTTTGGCTTGGTATTATGTTCTTAATGCAAATATCTCGTTTACGTTTCAAGCAATCAAGAATCTGTTCACTCATTACACACATCTATGTTTTGCGCCGTTTTGTAAATTTTTTGGTGATTTTTAGGTTTATTTGGAGACAGATAGTTTTTCTCAAAGGATTAGTAAAATTTATGGAAATAGGAAATTTTGAAGATTTGGTGTTGTTTTAAAATTAGAGTTTGAAGTTAAAAATTGATAGATACACACCAAACAGTTGCCTAACAACCCGAGTGCCATTGTGGGGTTGGGCAACTGTCTGGTGGTGTTCCATAACCTTTTCTCCCCCTTTCAATCTCTCTTTAAACTTCCTCAAATTTCACTTTAATTCAGGTAAACCCCCACCTTAAAGTAGTCGCGGTCGCTTAGTAGAGGCAGTCGCTTACAAGAGGTTCCAAATGTAGTGATTTGACTTGGAAACGTTTGGTATTTTGTAAAATTGGTCGCTGAGGAGAGGTGGTCGCAACCGGAGGTTCGACCGTATTATCATGAGGGCTGTCGAACCAACAACGAGCAACTTTTGAAAGCAACGCTCTTTTGACCACAAACAAGTCACGCCATCGGCAGGCCACGTGGTAACGTGACCAACAGTACGCGATGGGAAAAAAATGCCTAGCAACGAACCACCGTGAAGTGTTCACGGTTTTTTTTTTGAGTCATTTAGTGATTCTGCATGCAAGTTTATTCATTGATCGTTGATCTTGAACCAGAACGGACAGTGTTTGGCAAGGAAGCAGAGGAGAAGAGAGTGAGAAGAATCGCGGATATCACGAAGGTAAGGATAAATAAATTGTTGGATAGATTGAATCCTTACACAACGAGGGAACTAATGAGCTTGGACACTGGGAGCTTTCCAGCGGACTAAGCATGTATATCTACATTCGGAGTCCTGTTAAGAGTTAAGGAAGAGCGAAAGCGAGGCGTTGAATTGGCGAGGAAGGTAGCAGCTGTACCAGAGACAGTCTGTAACCTTCACCGGCAAAACTCTTTCAAATCTAAAGCCCTGGCCTAACGTTCGCAGCATCTCAACGTAACATGTTGCGACCAGCAATGTTGCGTTGAAATGACGTGATCACTTGGCCGCGGCGCTTAAAAGAACACAAGATGTGAACCAGGGAATGAGTGAGAACCAGTGTCTTTTGTTCTGCTGAGAATCGTCCAGATTTTCGATTGAATACTTCATTCTTTTAAGCGTATGACTTTGTAGCCTAAGACTAAGCATTATTTTCAATAGCTACCAGTAATGTTTGTGCGGTGACCGGTCGACACCCACCTAGAAACGCGGAAGTATTGTATTCATCCATTCCTTGCATAGGAATGCTCATATTTTATAGTGAACGATACCAATTACTACTTTACCCTTGTAAGAATAAATAAATGCACGAACGGAGGATTAGATTCAGTAAATTGTAGCCATCAACGGTTGTATTGGCATCATCAATTCGCCCTTGTAGCTTTTCCCAAATTTTCCGCTTGTTGCGCCCTACATTACTAGTCACTTGATCCATTTATCTCCTGCGTCAGCAGCGACGCTCTCTGAAAAGCCAATCAGTGCGGAATAAGCTAATTCTGCTCAGCGACCTTTGTATCCTTTTCTTAATACAACTAGTCATTCGTTTGGATTATGCAACGTCTAAGCTGTTTGTCGCCAAGTATTCCTTTACTTTTTAGCCATAAAGCAAAAGCTTTTAGCTATTTCTGTTTACAGGGAGGGAAGCAGAGGGTTTTTTAGCTTCAATTTCACAGTGGAGCTCAGGGGAATCAGTGACCAAGATGCCAAACTGGTCATAAATGGAAACACTCGAACATACTCCATTGCTTGAGATTAAAATATTTCGCACTCATTTTGAATAAGCAACAGTTCTTTTTCGTTTTGTTAATAAGGGCGAGTTCTTTCTGACAATAGATAAGTGTTGCGTTTGACTAAAGAACTGTGCAAACGCCTTGGATTGCGCAATTGCAATTAAATACAATATGCTGAATCAAACTCTCCATGCATACATTGTCTATGGACAAGGTGTGATCGGACCTAACACTGTCAGGAATCCTGTTTAATCACAACTGTCCCAAACTCACGATTTGAGAGATCGATCAAATATGAATGATTTATATACGCATATCGAGTGGGACGTGATCACCTAAAGGCTGAGGTAAGCTGCTTAACTTTGTGGGTTGGATTTCTTTCAATACGGAAGTTTACAAAACTGAAGGAGGGATCGATTTGCCTGGGATTAATTAAACCCAAATGAATATCTTTAGTCCCTCTTTAGTGTGTTTAGTTGCTTTCTATCTTTTCTAACTTGTTGTAAACATGGTAAAAGCGAGAAGCGTGTTTTCACTTAGAAAATGCAGTAGTGTAGAAATGTGCAAAATAACTGTGCAGTTTTAATCACAAAGCATTAACCTCCGGATGGGAAAATTCCGCCAGCTTCCGGAAGCAATCAGATTGCAGGATTTGTTGAATTCCGCCTGTTCACGAACTGAGAAAAAAAATAAATTGGTATAATTCTTGCTTCACTGTGGGCTGAGATGGCTAGTTGCTCTCGTCTTGATAGATTAGGTTAGTCACCGGCTGCTTTTAGCAGTGACCTTAGTTGAATGTGTATAAAAGATGGCGCCGGGCTTTTTCGTTATGACCAGAGCTTGCCAAAAAGTTGACCTACCATTATTCTTTTCTCTTCTCTTTTAAATTGAGCAAAAACGTTTTTTACGATAACTGCAGAATTTCTCGCGCGCTCATTGGCTAATTTTTATCGTCAATATGCGGACAGACACATGGATTTGAAATTCGTGCGACGAGTCAGCGAGCGAGATTTGTTATCGTAAAAAACAAATTGACGTCAGTTTTTAATGGGTCTGTCTTGTTATTGACAATAAATTTCGTCATCACACTGTCAAAGTAGTCTGCGGATCCACTCGGCTATCGCCTCGTGGATCCACAGCTACTTTGACAATGTGATGACGAAATTTATGATCAATAACAGGACAGACGCATGAAAAACTGACGTCAATTTGTTAACTGTATGTGGAATAAATATAGAGCAATTCCCAGTACAGTGCAGAATAAGAAACAGGCGTCAAAAACGTGAATTTAGGAAGAAATCGTAAAAATATTCATGATTTTATGGAGCCGCTATTGCGAATATACAAACTTGCTGCCTCTTTTAAACAAGTATGGGAAGTCTTTTTATTCTTTTGCTTTGAATTCAAGTTTCTTGAAGATAAACAAGCAATAGGTAAAGATTGAGAAAAATGGGCTGAGGGCAGGTTGTGTCTCCGAGGAATGACTTAAACTGCAGTTGGCCTCTTTAGAGTGTTACAAACACGCTTTCTGCTTCTTTCGGGCGTCTGGTACTTACCCAATACGGTCTTATTTTTAACACTTTCAGCAAAATGAACAGAGTAGCACCAGCTGATGTCGTCCCTCCCGAGCCTGATGATGATTGTGTGGATTGCTTTTGTCAGTGTTTGAAGCTGTTTTGTTGTTTCCTGAAGTGTATTGTATCTGACATAGTCTGATTGAAGCTGTGGCAGCTAGAAAAAAGGTAGGAACAAAACACAAATATTCTAGCTTTAGTTTGTTCTTGGTTTTCTCTTCTATTTAATTATAAAGGGGTTTCTTTCAGAAAACTTTCCGATTTCTATCCACAAAAAAAGCGGAACTCTTCCAAATTTCAATCTAGTGTTGAAGTGTCATTAAAGCCTCGTTGATATTAATATTCCCCCGGCGGGGAGTCCCACATAAAAATGACGGGAGCGCTCATCGTACTTTTTAGGGGTTAAAAAAAAATCGGTTTTGGTACCTCTTAGGATGTCCAGCCTCAAAAGGTGCACAGCAGGAGCTTTTGTGGTACCTTTTAAGGTACTGAGCCGAAATAATATGACTGGAGATAATCAGGAGTCCATTACTAGAAGCCGTGCAACTACCCGGCCCACATCCCTGTCATTTCACAGACTGATCTATTTTTAGTTTGAATTTACCGCGAATTCATACCCCGGCAAGAACCTCAGTGACCAATCACAAGCACGGACTTAATTTTGAACTGACGTCATCATTTCACCAGAAGACTAAAAAAAACAGCCATTTTTTTCCCTTGCCGATGCGAGCTCGTGTAGACCGGAACTGACCTATTTCGCGGGAAAAGAAGGCCTAAAAGTTAAAAAAATGCCTTAACATGGGCTTAGTACGTGAAAGAGTAATTTCTGACGTTTGAATAAATTAGTAGGAAATTATTATTCTGACGGCACGATTGAGAGGTCGCGGGTTGTTATGGGATGTGCTAGGGGTATGTGCTAGGGCTTTGCGCGGGAGATTTAGGTCATTCTATTAGTATACATTGTACATCTAATGACCGACTGACCCATCCTCAATAAACTTACACATTGAATGTCTCGTGTTAGTGTGGTCCGAATTGCACGTTCCTACTGATGGACGGCTGAGATAATTTGTTGTTTTAGGATTGGTACCTCTTAGGAGGGACATAGTTTCAAGCCATGCCCACAAAATAGGATCTAACGATCTCGTTAGCTCTTAGGGGTTCTTTTCAAAATTTCCGTCAAACATCGCCGTCCCATGAGAGGACGGACGGGGCGTTAAGTGTAAGTATCGTTTCACGCAGAGCTTTTTGTCTGCTGGTGTTGGGAAAGTTTGAACACGTTTCAAAATACAGGAGATCAATTTATCATCGGTTCTTGAGGTGGACTTGGAGTATAAAATGCGTCCCGAACTCAAACCTTCGCAGATTTCTTGGCCGGCTCCAAGAGATGTTGGATCCGATTGTTAGTTGTGGTTAACGATTGATTCATCGAATATTATCGATTAGTATTGACTGTTATCGAAAATTATTTTTGTCCTTTAATAGTTACACTTGGTAAAATGTTTGACAAAATTTGTCTGTAATGGTTTTATTGAGTCATTTTGTCATAGCCTGCGTATCTTTTACAATCATCAACACAATAACAAGAACAGAAACAACTAACAGAAACAGTTTGGGCTTTACATCTTTCTTTGCTATTTTATGACACCGGAAGAAGCTTGACAGGCCAGAGTAGCAGTGTAAAACCCTCCAGTCTCATTGTAGCATCGGCATTAAACACGGAGTGAAGCCTTGGAGCCAAGGCTGGCTCATAGCTTCCGGAGCTTATCCCGGTTTCTGTAGCATGAAGCGGCTAGAAGTATTTCTACTTCCCCTGGACGGGATGCTAGTCCATCGCAGGTTACTCCCCATCGGGTGGCCTCATGGTTAGTGCGCTCGACTCCGGAGCGAGCGATCCGGGTTCGAGCCCTGGCCGGGGACAGCGTGTTGTGTTCTTGGGCAAGACACTTTACTCTCACAGTGCCTCTCTCCACCCAGGTGTATAAATGGGTACCTGCTATTTGCGGGGGGGGGGGGGGGGATTAAACACGGAGCGAGCCTATAAATGGAGGCTGAGCGGCTCAGCCATTCCATCACAAATTGGAATACTCTGCTTTGATTGGCTTATTCACCCAGGCGTGTCGTACTCCCGCGAAATTCGCACGAAGTAATACTTCTTCTGTAGGAAAATGTTATAAAAATAGTACTACGAGAGAAAATTACAAGCTGGGAGGACTTTAGGATGTCCATCACTAAATGTCCTGGTCATATGCGAAGTTTAAAGCTTAACTTTTCAGCGACTGTCTTAACTTTGGGCTTGAAAGCGAAAATTTTCGAAAATTTAAGACTTTGTCAAGCGAAATTTTGGGGAGAACTGCGCACGCGCGCCACGTTTGACCGCTGTGTGGTTTTAGCCAACAAAGTGCAAACCGCTGACCTTTTATAGGCTCGCTCCGTGTTTAAGATGAAGCAAACTAAACAACAGAGTTCTAGTGATTTCAATTATTTGCGTTAGGAAACAAACGTAAGAATGGTTCTCGGTGTAGACTCGAAGGAGAATATCATCTAGTAACATAGCAGTAATCACTTTGCCGCCATAACTATTGACCAGGAACAATAGCGAAGATATCAGTGACGTCACGAGCACTGTAACGCAATATTCGTGGTTGGCAAAAAGCGACAAAAACAAAAGAAATGACTGAGTTTAAGCGTATTTCAAATGACTGTCGCTTCACTTATATGCTAGATTTCATTCTGAAACCAAGATGAAAGTTAGAATATTATGAAAATGCTGCACTGTCAAAGGCTGAAGGAAATTCGAGTATCGACACCTGCCGAAAATCGTGTTGGAAATTCGTCTGTGCGCAAAGGATTTGACCGGCTCGAAAGCTCTTTTGCCAACCACACGCACGAGTGATTTTGATCCACGTGATCGAAAATGACGTCAATGTTTGTAAACAGATATCTTCGCTATACATGTAAGAGAAGAAGTAGCTTTCAGGATGTAGTTGATAGCGCGACGAGGAACGGACATGGTAAGATTCTGCTTTAGACCCCAGAAATTAGTTTAAAATCGTCATGTCGTGTCAATAAAAATGCTGAAGATTGCAGATGTCAATCAATAGCAATCGGCGATTGATATCGATTGATTTCCGATATCGATTTTTATCGATCACTACGCCTGGTATACTGTTGGTAGCTACAAGACTACAGTCAAACCTCTATTAGTAAGAGGTCACTTTTCAAAATTCCCGAAATTCGTTTCACACTGATTTAACTTGATTTAAGCGACTTTTTTTGAATCCCGGTTTTCCCTTCATAAAGAGAGGACAAGTGTCCTGCCATTTTTATTGAGAATTTTCACTTTTAACTAACTCTATGGATATCTTGTAGAACATCCCATATAAACCCTTATAATTCGATGCCATATTGTGTTGCTTGTATGGTTCATTGAGAGAGTTTGGGCTGCCCGTGCACAGACGGCTCGAAGCTACGCCCTCGAAAAAAACATTGTGTCTTTTATCCGATGGAGCTCAAACTTTGCATAATGATAAAACTTTTTATGCCAAACAATCGCATGCTTTTGTTTTTTATTTTCAGGTTTTTGGCGGGAAAATGACCTCATAGTGTTAAAGGCAAATTTTCATTTCCCTGTTATGGCACAAAAAGTACAAGGTTCTGAAAGGACTCATTGAGATAAAGTGAAACGCGAAAAGAATATTGAAAAAGCTCAATCCGCCCCCCTCCATCACGATACAATTAGAGGTTATGTTATTTTGCGCCAAAGGTTGTTACGTTTCGCGTCAATGTTATATTTTGCGTTAGGTTTTACATTTTGAGGCGTAACGGCACCATATTCAGGCTAGAGGTATACAAAAGGGTATGTAAGAATTCAACGTGTTAAGGCATAGAATGTAGGGGTAAAAAGGTTGCATTAATTGAGAGGGTCTTTAAAATGTGTCTTAAAGAGGCTTCTGTAACGGCTGATGCATTTTTGCTCAATTATTAACCGTTATGTCCAAACATTCTTCTAAATATTTTGCAGGTTTTGTTGGCCTTGCATCTGAAGTTATCAATATTTGATGGGATGCATTACCATTGGCGACTAGCTGTGATAGATTTTTGTGTTGTTGCCTGAGTGTCTGATGAATAGATCTGATTTTAAACTGGATAACTTAGCCAAACGAGAGTCTCATAAGTAGATGTGTTATTAAACATAACCAAATGGAAAACAAAGAAGTTAACTTACAATCCTCGCCAAAAGCTACTTCAATTTTGTTGCCAGTAAATGATCATTTCAACCTCTTTACTGTTTTTTTTTTAAGGGGTTGGGGGGGGGGGGGGGGAGAGGGGAAGGCATTTGAGTTACAGTTGACTCCCGGTTGCCCGAACTATCCGTAACTCGAATGTCGGGCTAACTCGCACCAAGATTATTCCCCTGGATTAGCTCGTTACATTTACTGTAATTTTACTCTCCTTAACTCGAACCCCTTTGCTAAAAGTGTAGAACAGTACTCTTTTTTGATCTTTTGTTTCGTTTGGTTACCAAAATATCGTGATGACCCTGATTAAACACACTGTTTGAAGTATTGTGTTAAACACGAGAGACAGTGCTTCATCGGGATATCCGAACACTGAGAAGAGAGTTGAAAACTACGACGCGCAGCGGAGTATTTTTGACGAAATTTGAGGTATTTGGATAGCCGATGAAACACTGTCTCGAATGTTTGATACATGTATATCTTTTCAGTCGAAACAAAAACAAAGGAGTAAGCGGAGAAGTAAAATCGTCAAAATCTATGCTTATTAAGACCGGGTATCCAAACCTCCTTCATGGTTGTGATTTTCTTTGTTTTAACTTGATGAATTATTAATGAGTTTCAGAAGAGGAATTAAACATGTAGATGTACAGAAAAAAAAACCACCATTTCCCCGCTAGTTTTTAGTCACTTCAGTCATTTCTAGCATTACTCAAAATTTTTAGAATTTTTTTTGACTTATGGCGAGGATTGTAGCTTGTAAAAATACACATATACTACCTTGTGCTGCCAATGTTCCCACGGTATTCTAGAGAATAGCTGGTGTTCACATAACAATACAGAACCTTCAGTTCGATTTACCTTTGATTTACATTCGCTAATTAACATCTGTAATCAAGCTATGTTTGAAATAAACTTAGTCTGCAAGTACAGTCTTGTTTGAGAGTTTGTAGTCTGTTTGAAGTCCAATCGCTGCAGATTCTGGGTATCAAAGCATCTCCGTACCAGCCTCCTCATCCTCAGGGGTTTCTCGGACACTCTGAAGAACGAGCGCAAAGAACGAGCGACTGGCGACGAGCGGGAAGCGCGAGGAACCATAGGAGGAAGAAAGAAGCGGGCTTTAGCAATCCCTTTCTTCCTTGCGCGCTCAATGGTTTTTCAGCAGAGAGGGTCTGGGTACAGGGCAGGATTTCTACTTACTATAGTGTTTAATGAAGTTTACTTATCTTAATAAAATGACGAACAAAGGTTCATTTAAACTTCCATAAACGTCAGTACTACGACTTTTTGGTGAGAGAAATGACTGCAAAATTTTTAAATTCAGAAAGTTACTGCCTGGATCTGTTGTGTTTCCAGGTACGGTTCAACGAAAATTTAATTGGGTGGCTCCCCTGAAAAAAAATCACCAATGGTGGGGAGGCTTTACTTCCCTTAGGAAATTACTTTTGTTTTGCTTGAAAGTGAGAGAGGGGCTGCAGTCCCGAACCCGCCATATCCCCCGTCCTTAGCCTATCCTATCGGAAGAATAACAATTTGTTTTAACGTATTTTAACTGAATATTTCTATAGCGCGTGTCGCTATTGTATTTTTGGAAACCCTGTTTTCGTTTCCATTAGTATCCCTTTTTCCAGATCAACTTTTCATTTGAGTCATGCAAACCAGATATGGACGCCCTTTAGATTTTATTTTATTTTTTATTTATTTTTTTTTCTTAATTAATTAATTTTATTGCAGTTACAAAATAGAACATTAATATACGCACATTAAATCTAGAGTTACATACATTTTAGATCTAAAAAAAATACATGTCTTTGAAAAAATAAATAGATAGATTAAATTAATTGGTAATAAATATAAATCTTAATACCATGTTAATAATTACATTCTCTTAATAATTACATTCCAAATTACAATCTTGTATCATAAAGTCAATTACACACGCACAAAGACAACATTAGAAATAGTAACATTGATATAATAATAATAGTAATAATAATACATATATATTACATAGGTTTAATTATCCATTTTTTATTAAAATATTCTTGTTTTGTAATTTTACTTTCTATGTCATATTTAATTTTAATTTTGGCTTTAAACCCCTCGATTTTAGGAAGGGTTTGACTTCTTCTGCAGTCCCACAAGAACAATTTTCCAATAATTACGAAGTAATTTAAAAGATCAAGTAAAGGGCATTTTTTTTCTGAAAATATCCCAAATAAAACATCTTTTAGGAAGAGATGGATTTGATGTTTTGATAGTAGGAGCCAATATAATGCAAAATCTGTCCAGAATTGTCTAGTGTGTGAACAGTTATAAAAGAAATGATCTGAGGTTTCCGACTCAGTTTTACAAAACGTACACAAATCGTTGCTTTTGTAACCAATTTTACATAATTTGGTATTTGTATATGAGAGAATAGAGTTTATAACTTTATACTGGAAAGCTTTTACATAGGATTCAAGTGCAACAGAATGTGGTAATACGAAAATTCGATTGATTTGATCGATTGTAAAATCAAAATCCCTCTGCAATTTGACGGTGATATTAGGATGTTGAGCCTTTCTGGAAACAAGCAGAGAATAGTAATCTTTTGATCTTTTCTGTCTAATATCGAAAGTGTTATTTTTAAATGTAAAAGAGGGAGATAGGGTTGATAATGGTACATTCGCGGACCTTAGCTGTGAGGGTATAGAGTGTCGAAGACCCGCCAACTGAAGAAAATTGGTTTTGTTTATCTTGTTCGAGAGATGAGTGAAGGCAACATTTATATCCCGGTCAAAAGGAAGATCATGCGTGTACGTAATTCCTGCTTCGCGATAATTTTTGAAATAGACTGGTTTGTTATCTATTTTTATTTCTTTATTGTTCCAAATAATTTTTTGATAATCCTTTTCTTCGGCAAAGGTATCGCGAAATTCTGACCACCATTGCAGAAGTTCATAGTAGAATGGAGAGGGTAAGTTAAAATCTTTGACATCAAAGTTGCAGCTGAGAAAGAAGATACCCCCAACGTGTTCTAACAGATAAAGAAAATATCTCTTCCATGTAGCACTTGAATCATTAAATACTCTCTGTAGCCATCCTAACCTCAAAGATCTAATCATGCAATCAACATCTATCATTTTTAAACCACCCCTCTCATAATCATTTATTGCAGACACACGAGTTACTTTATCTACACCGTTCCACAGAAACTTGAAAAGTAATCGATTCAGTTCACTTACTACTTCTTTTGGTGTTGGCAATATAGAGCAAACATAAACAAACTTCGAGATCAAGAAGGATTTGATTATTGTTACTTTTCCATGAAGAGATAGACCCCTCGAAGACCATATATTAATAAGGTTTTTGATACTGTCAAGCCTTTCAATAAAATTCTTCTCTTTTAGAAGTTTCGGATCGTATGTAAAATAAACTCCTAAAGCTTTGATCGGGGTTTTAGGCCACTTGATGCAAAATGGTTCTTCCTTTTTTCCTCTAAATGAACCAATCCACATACCTTCCGTTTTTGAAGAGTTAATATTGAGGCCAACAACAACAATAACAACAACAATATTTATTCACTCACACTTAAGACAAGTTACAGAGGATCGTTATGTACATCACAGGTTACTTAAGGAGAATAATTAGGAAATTTTTTAATTAATTGGAGCCTAGAGGACAAAGGAACCGTAAGGTTTTCGAGTTGACCTCTAGTAACTATAAAATATATATAAAATATTTTGAAAAATCTCCATCAGTTTAAAGAGTGATTTTGCTGAATCGACATCAGCTAATGTTGCAGTTGTATCATCTGCATATTGCAGAACTTTTGTTTCCTCTTTTCCAATAACAATACCTTTAATATCTGGGTCCTGTCGAATGGCGATTGATGCCAGCGTTTCTACCGCAATTACAAAAAGGTATGGAGATAAAGGATCTCCCTGTCGAACGCCACGTTCAAGTGGGAAGAAGTTTGATGTTAGGCCGTTGTTTATGATACAACTTTTTATGTCTTTGTAGAAAACTCTAACCCAGCGAATGAAGTCTGGTCCAAAATTGAATTTCTCGAGACATTTTATGAGAAAACCCCATTCGACACTATCAAAAGCCTTCTGGAAATCAATAAAAATCATTAAACCGGGGATATTTTCCGTTGCAGTGAAATCCATAATATCGTAGATAGATCGTATTGTTTCGCCTATAAAACGATCTTTTACATATCCAGTCTGATTTTGATGGATTATGTCAGGTAGAACAGTTTTTATCCTCCATGCAATTGCTTTAGTCATAATTTTTGTATCCACATTTACAAGAGAGATGGGGCGCCAATTTTCAAGAAGCGAGCGATCTTTCCCTTTTTTTTCAATTAGAGTGATGACAGCTTGTTTTTGAGAGTTAGACATCTCACCTTTTTCAAAACATTCGTTGACACATTTGATAAAACTATCCTTGAGTTTTGTAGAATTCAATGGGGATACCGTCATTCCCAGGGGTTTTGTTTAGATCAATGCTGTTTAGTACACAAAAGCATTCCTCTGATGAAATAGACCCTTCGCATTGCTTTTGCTGTTCTTCAGATAGTTTTGGAATATTTAGATCGTTTAGAACGCAGAGATTTTTTGTGAAATTTCTGGATCATTGTTTGTACTCTTATAGAGGTCTCGATAAAAGCGCTCCTGCTCCTTATTAAGTATACAAAACGGATCTGTCTTGATTACGCCACTAATAAAAAGTTTTCGTATATGTTTCTTTATGTGATTTCTTTTCTCCAGATTTAGAAAATACTTCGTGCTTTTTTCCCCGTATTCATGCCAGCGCACACGCGCTCGTATGATGATTACTTTGGTTTTTTCCTCGTAGAAGGTTTCCAATTTTTCCTGAGCAGTTTGATATCGGGATGCATTTAAGTCACTCGGAGTCATTTCAAACTCTTCCTTTGCCTTACTTAATTCTTCTTGAAGAGTTTTTTCTTTCTCATTCCTTTCCTTTGATTTTCTATTAGAGAAATTTATTGCGTGGGCCCTTATATTGTATTTAATCCAATCACAGACACTCCGATGGTCTGTAAGTTCCTTTCTTCCCTCTGCAGCCCATACTGGAAGCAGTTTTGTAACACTGTTTACATACGCATCGTCCGCTAACAGCGAGCAGTTTAACTTCCAATATCCAGGACCCTTTTGCCCGTTTTCAAGCTTTCCAATTTCTAGCGCGATTGCATCGTGGTCTGTTCTAATGGCGGGAATTATCTCACTCTATCTCACCGTGTCAAATAAATTGTTAGATATTAGATAATAATCAAGTCGACAAAATATTCTTGGAGATTTTTGACTCCAAGTATAGCTCTTTATATCTGGGTTTTTAATTCGCCATATGTCGACCAAATCAAGTTGACTTTGTAAGCATTCGATACAATTAGTAACTGATTTTCTTTGGAGCAGCACGCCCCCTTTTTTGTCAAGTTCAGGATTTAATGGACAATTAAAATCCCCTCCTATAATGATGTTTTCTTCTGATTGTATGGGGAAGTCTGGGGCAAAGCTGGATAACAGTTCTTGCAGTCCGCCTTGGCACCGAGCTGGAAGTGGGCAACAACAAGCTCAAGATTGAACTAGACGCTTCAAGAGCATTTACTCGGTCTTCGTATCAAAATAGCAAATCATACTTTACAAACAAAAAGAATCAGGATACTTATTAAAGAGTTAAGCTTAGATATTTACAATTTAAGTTGCTTTTTATCGCGCTTGTATACACAACTTGCATGGACTTTGCTAATTTAGCTAGCTTTCAAGCTATAGAATTCGTGAGCTTGAGCGTAAAAGGCATGATTATTTTCAAAGCTTTCTTTATCAAACATAGTTACGTTGTTCAGGAAGAGCAAGCAGAAGATTATTTTCAGTCCCAGTTTCCATGCTCTCCGCTAGGAACACCAGGAACCATGACCCAAGAAGAACGGCTTGCATTTTTAGACTCGGGCTTTCAGACGGAAGCCGGAGAAATAACGCATCAAGAGGAGATGCTGTAATAGCCGTCTAAGAGAAACTAGTGAGGAGTTGAAGTGGTAACTGGAGAGATCGTAATTTTGATTTATGTCACGTAATGCAAAAGCTGAGAGATTCAAACTTGCTGTTTCAATCATGCAATTCAAAATGCAATGTCAAAACATGGGATGAGGTTTCCCTCAATAACCAAGCCAAACTGACGATTCCGAGTCGATAACATAACGAAATTGAAATAACAATACATCAAAAAAATAACCAGCAGAAATACTACGCTAAGATACTAAATAAAATTTGATCAGAAATCACGGATCAAAAAAGGAACTGATTAACAGCCCAAAGCTCTGGAACCTAAAAGGTGGGCGTTCATTCTAGCAGTGTTAAGAACATTCTCTAATTTAGAAAATTATAAAACAATTAACTTTGTACAATGTTCATTTCTATTCTTTCGCCCATAACTAAAAAAACGTAACCTAATCAAAATGACAAAGGTCCTCACATGTCGGTCCCGTTTGAGCCAAGGGTTAGAAATCAAGAAGCATCGAAAGTACAAGGTTGACAAGGCCACGGGAAATCGAACGAAAAAATTACTTTAAATGGACGCTAACTTAGCTTTTATGTGCGAGTGGTTACGCTTAAAGATCTAAACCAATAAAGTTCAAAATGGCCACAAATCTGTTGCCTTTGTGATGTACAGCCTGATTACAAAGTTAATTTGTTGGAGAACTATTGTTAACCTCCGCGATTTTTATTTGATAAATTTGTGGAACTTTTTGTTGGGTGGCCTTGGTTGGAGTACTTGCACTGTAACAGACAGTAACAAGCAATGTGGTCTGCCAGGACTTGACAAACACTGAAAATATGATACATTGGAAGCTCTCTCAACGGAGATTCTCGTAAGTGGATAGCACTACTTAAGGCCGCCTTTACAAAATCATGTTTGAACTCCCATTCACATTACACATTTCCGACGCGTTATCGAGGAGTGTTCCATCACAAATCTGAAGCGAATAGGCAAGGATATGGCGCAGCAATATTGTAACACCCTTGAAGATCCTTTGTCATCCGAGAGTCAAATTGGACACACTGGACGCTATCTTTGGTGTACAAGCGTTCGTGTATTGTCTGAATGAAGACTGAAGAGTGCTGGTTCACCGACCTAAACTCATCCTCACCAAGGAACAGGCTAAGCCAGAGGAGGGTGGACAGACGTCACGTGACAACTTTTTACCAATCAGCACCAAGCTCATGGCGGACCACGAAATTCTTCTAAAAGTGAGAGTAGTGGCGATAATTTTTGGTTTTCCGTCGTTTGTGTTTAACGAATTGAGGTGGAACTCATCCCAGTGGTTTGATGTGATGTTATTTATTCTTGAAGAGTCGAGTTTTTAAAGGTAAGTTTGTCCTAAGTGCTGATTTTTTCGTGTGTGTTTTGAGGGACCATCGAACAGAGTTTGTTTCTCGCGTGTTAGGTGTGATGTTTTCAAAGAGGTGTTATGTTTTTTTTTCCTCGCTTTTTGCGTCCAATTTTTGCATTTCCTTGTAGCGTATTTATTAAACTTTCAATAGGAACGGTCGCCCCCGGTCGCCCCCGCGATCGTTTTCGAGATATTTATGTTTGAAAACGTAGTATTTTCAGTAGCAGTAACGAAGAACCGGAAGTAAACATGGTTATCTGTGTGATGTTTCGCTGGTCCACGTGGCTACAAATTCGCAAGTTTGCGTGTTTCAGACACTTGCGTATTCAAGTATTTTTGCTGGTTTTCAATCGAGACCGATTTTTTCATTTGCTTTGGCGTCCGTTTGGCATGAGCAATCCCGCTAAGCGGGGACACGCGCCACCAAACTTGTCAGACTTCAAAATTAATATCCATCCCTGGGTGATCTCCTGGTTTAAAAAAAGCAAATGTAACTACTTTTCTTCATTTTACCAGGTAAAATCGTATAATCAATTATTTCTTGTTCCGAACCAATGGAGTTTTCAACCAAGAATATAGTTATAGTTTCTTTTTTTAAAGACGTCGCACCTCTTACCATTTTCCTGCTACACATCTCTGTATACATGTATTCGTCTAAAGTTTGAGATTTTGGATTTTTTGGCGGTAAATAAGACAGCACGATCGCCAAACACTAAGAGAAACCTAGTTTTTTTTCGTAGTATTTGTATCCTTTTAACTCGCTTTATTTTCCTTGCAGTTGTTAGGTCGCATTGATGTTTATATTATTTTTATGTCTGTTGCCTGGTAGATTGCTGTATTTTTACAGGTTAACATTAATCAGGGAATAGTTGCCTCTTTATTATGAGGAAAATTAACAACAATTTATCCAGTTATTCAAGCAATTCCTTTGTTGTTTCTGTGATATTTATTTTATAGTTCTTGTACACTTAGGTCAATGTTTCTTTCAAGAATTATTCTTTTTTCAACAGGGATCAGAGTATACACAATTGATTAGGACCTGATTTCCATGGATATTCATAACCAGTGTTGTAACCAGGAGCTGTGGAATGAAAAGGGCCTGAAAAGAGACAGCCCCTATTCATATGCAGTCACTACCCTCTGTCTACAATGTAGCATTGAGTATGCTTGATGAGCTTGCCTTTATGAGAAGGAAACAGCTTCCAATATCAACTACTTACTTTCATGTTTTGGAAAAGTTTGCTCTAAATTATTAGCATATCAGGTTGTCTAATGTAATATTCTATGATGCGTTTCTTGACCGCCAGTTTCAGGCTGTAAGATAAATGTTGATAACATATTTCAATTAAAGATTGATCTACAGATTGTTTTGTTTCTGTAACGTGGAGTTATTTGCGTTGCCATCTGTTTTGCACATATGCATGTGTTGTACCTACATGTACTGTACCTCATATTGGTACAAGGCCAGGTTCGAAATCATTACTTGTCTGGTTGCCCAGAATTACTGAATGGTAATGGATGTTTTCCTAAAGTCCAGCCCGATTTGCCAAGGCAATCAAGACCCCAGATAAGCACTTAAGGTCATTCCACTGAAATTGAACCTACACTGGGATTTTAGTCAAACTTTGCCTATTGATTCTTTGTATTATAGGAACTTAAATTTTGAAATAAAAATGAGGGGTCCCCATGTTCGTTGTGGAGCAATAGCACCATGTTTATCCCATATAAATCCTTATAATATCACCGTAATTGCTAGCTAAATTCATGTTTCCGACGATTGCTTCTTGCTGAACACTGAAAATTGGCCCAAATTTACCTTACATAGAGAAATTTACTACTCAATTCAATACAACAGAAAAAAATGATAGGTCACCACGCTCGTTTTCGAGAAAATGACGATTTACCTCTATGGCAAGGTCCGGCCACAAAGAAAAAGCCGCCATTTTGTAATGTGCGCGCTAATCACGTGTAAAATTATGCGCAATAGGGATGCGCAATGCAATACTAGGGAATAACCTTAACAATTAGTCATCTCAAGTTTTTTTTTCAAACACTGTAAAAATCTTAAAACTATTTATCATTATGGTGACTATTCTGTCCTGAGTCCATTGACTTTATAGCATGAAGCAAAGACAATAGGAATCCAGTCCACAGTCAGTAATGGTCAAACATTGGATTACAATAGTTTCCTTTCAAAAGGTTATAATTTCTTAGCCACAACTAGACACAAAAATCAATTTAGAATCCTGACATACAGGTAAAGTGATGGACCTCATGTTGTCTTTTTTCTATATATATTTGGCCTTGAATATGAGCATGCTGGTCACTGATTGCTTAGAATTTATCAGCCAATTTTTTATTTCATATAATTTCTGTACTCTCCAAGGACAGATCAAGGTTTTAATTTAAAAGAGAAGTGACCACTTTAAAACATTTGTGTGGTATGGCAGCCTAGTCTGGCAGCCTAGTCTGTTTTCAACATTAGAGACATAATATTTAATCTGGGTTGTTTGACTGCCAGAGGCTGCCACTGGCACTCTCAAGCTTAATCAGTTAATTTAACAAAACATACAATTCTTGTCATACCCCAGTAACCCTCCCCCAAGTTATATGCCCATCGATCTGGTCACCTTGACTTTTGTAACTTGATTGTACTACCTCACATCATTATGACATGCATGTACATGTAAGGTTGTCCACGACCAGATTTAGGTACAGTATTGCAAAAGCTTACACACTAGTAACTATGACATCACTGAAAAAAAAAATTGATCTTTACTTGCAAACAGATCTTTACTAGTAAACTCTTTGCTCCTTGATAATAACTATATCCCAGGCAACGATACATGTATGACATGTTGGCACAGTGCATAAATAGTGTCTCTTGAGTTCACTGTAAAATAATAAAGTAAAACTTTTGAGCTATAAACGTATAATTAAATGTAAACAATAACAGACAGCCTGAAGTAAATAAGCAATTTACATTCATGCTTACGTGAGCTAAAATTTTCAGTCGCGACTTATTCAAGGCAACTGGATGAGAAACGTAAACCTGCATTACTCGGGAAGCACAGGTATTCAAGTGTTGCCATACGCTACAAAGTGGCAGGATACGTAGAGGAAATAGTTGTAAAGATCTATCTGCATTTGTAATATCTCGATTGATCGGTCGATGGCGTGTGGGCTCATCTTTACTCTGGGACTCGATCAGAAAAAGCCACGATTTTGTTGTCTTCATCGATCACCATGTGTAGGTAAGGTAATCCAAAGAATTGTGGGGCAGAAGAACGTTCGATGTCCAGCATTTCTATCGAAAATATGAGCGAAATTCCGCTTTAAGCGTATCTTCGGTCGCCTCGTCAGAGATCCGAACGCCACGAGAGCACGCGTAAACTGAAGCGCATTGGATTATTTACCCATGGTGCTTTTCGGACCGTGTCCAACCTCCTCTGAGGCTAAGGAAGCTCAAAATTCACGTGACGCAATGACTACATCTGAAATGGACCAATGGAAAGCCGACTCGAAAGCGAGGGTTTTAGCTCTAATCTAGGGTCAGATACACTATACTCGAAAATTTGAGCATTATGCTTTTGGGCATGACCCTGAAAACAACAGCATTTTGCCTAAAACTAAAATTATGTGGTTGCCTTTATCTCTGCTTTAATATGCAATCTGTTTCAATTAATTTGAATTGTGTTAATGGTGATGTCCTTTTTGAGAGGGTCATGTGTGACCATATACTGTCTTTGAGTGTAAGAAGAGAGGGCTGATGATAAGGAAGAAAGCACGTCCTTCCGTCACGTCTGTTGCAATCTTCCCAGAGAGCCTAGCCTGTTCCAGGCTCTCGGTCAGTGGGCACGATCGAAAAAGCGGGCGCGGGACGAGCGGAATCTGGCCGGGTAAAAAGAAATCTGCGCCCTCTCCTATTTTTTTTTACAAGATCCCGCTCGTCCAGAAACCGCTTTTTCGATCGTCCCCACTGACTGAGAGCCTGGAACAGGCTACAGAGAGCCCACCCTTTGCGTCCATTGGGAATAAAGGTCACGTGCCATGTCACGAAGAAAACGCGGGAATTTTAGCGTTACATAACAAGTGCTGTTGGATGCGTTGTAATAGGGACAAGGAAACTTTTCGCCGAATTTTCTTCTTCTTTCCGATCTTTTTTCCTATTTTCTCGTCCTAGGTCACATCAACAGTTATTTCGGAATAACCTTAGATTTTTCTGCATGGCGAGCGAACCTCCAGCGAAACGAACCAAGAAAGAAATTGCTGAAACAAGCGACAACAATGGCGTGGACGAAAGTATTCTGGCCACATACACAGCGAAGAGACAAAAAGTTTGCAAATCCGTGGCCGATTTTAAATTCGATAAGAAAAGAGTGCGGCTTATAACATCTAATGCAGATATGCCAGAGATTTGCAAAGGAATCGCATACTGGATGTGGAGAGAACAACGAGTTCAGGGTATGCGGCATGCCATAAAACATGTTTTATGCAAGCTTAGGCTGGGACACCTCAGTAAGAGTGCTTTGGCAGTAGGATGTTAGTTCTAAATCAAGTGAAGAAAAGTATTGAGGTGATGGTAAGATTCTTGCCCGAAACCTGTTAAACCCGAGCTTACTACTACAGAAAGAACGTTTGATTCAGCTGACAGTAGACACTCGTGTGTGTTACGTAACGCAATCCCAGCTAGGATGAGCTTAAAAATGTGGCTAGGATGAGCTTAAAAATGTGTTGCTTATATAAGGCTTATCTGATACAAATCTGTGGGCAGAAGGCATGTTTTATTGGCACTTGCAGCTTTTGTAATTTGCAATGGTGTATTTAAATATAGATATGTCTGGTTTGGAAAGGGTGGCACAAGAATTAATCAATATAAATTTATATAAGTCAAATTATTCTTGCATTTTGATTGGCCCTTATGATCTATTATAAAATAACTGAGCTACTACATGCACTCTCATTGGTCAATGTGGTGTGTTTAGATGAGAGTATGTAAACATGGTTGTGACATTTTAGATTGGCGCATATAATTTTTTGAGAATTATTGTATAAAAGCAATAGAGCACTTTTCCATGTTTAAATAAAATACAAAAAAAACTTTTTCCGTGTTTATAAGCCTCATCTTAACACTCAGGGGGCTGGGAGAATTCTTGAAAGTTATGCAAACCTGAGACTATGTCTTGGGTTTCATAACTGTCTCAAATTCTCCCAACCGTCCTTGTGTTTAGATGAGGCTACATGTATGTATATAAACACAGAAAAAGTGCTCTATTGCTTAATTGGAGGGCAGATGTATAGAGAACACTCTTGTTTCTTTATTATCTTAAATGTAGATTCCTTGTTGCTGTGCAAGGACATCAGTGACAAACTTGCTTAACGGCTCATATGGCACAATTTTGTTCTTAGCACATTTTGATGTCATCGTTGATCATTACTAAGCAGATACACAGCAGTTGTGCAATCCGAGGCTACCAAGATATTCAAATTTCTTAGTACCTACTTATGAACATTTCAATCAATTTTCTCAGAAAACTGTTAGTAATAGTTGTCCCAGGTAATGATGATGCAGATCATAGTGAGAAATTTAGTGGATTTAGAAACACCTCTTTGGCGAGTCAATCTAACTTTTTCTTGACTTGGTATCCCCAAGTTGAAATATTTTTGATACTGTGTCTTCCCTGGCTTTTGTTGTCAGTTTTGCAAATCAACATTCTTATGAATATTTCTCGTTACATGACAAGTGAGGAGTGATGGCAGTCGATGATTTATTCTAAAGTGCACTTTGATGTGCACACTCCATTGACTCATACTTGTCTGTGTATTTTCTGTGGTAACAATCGCATTTTTTTTTCATTCACAGACAACTGGGCTTTACTTTATGCCCAAAGAATGGCCCTTAAACAGGAAGTACCACTCATTGTGTGCTTCTGCTTGCCTTCCAAATACCTTCATGCTGCATTCAGGCAGTACAGTTTTATGATCACAGGTCTCAAGGAGGTTGAAAAGGTACAGGACGTCTTCTTCTTGTATGACAGACTGGCTAACAATACACCGCCAAGGTCTGGCAATCCTAGCTTAGGAAGATCGATTTAAATACACATGATGCAAAAACATTATTTGCAACAATTTCTTTCAGGAGCTGACAGAGTTAAATATTCCTTTTTGCGTGCTTCTTGGTGAACCCGACAAAGTCTTTCCAGATTTTATCAAATCCAAGGAAATTGGAGGTGTTGTAACAGACTTTACACC
>OZ026607.1:8075778-8120778 GCA_964020085.1 Micromussa lordhowensis
GCTGCCACCTTGCTCGGGTCCGGCGAGATTCCCTCACTGGAAAACACTTTGCCAAAGAACGTGACCGCTCGTAGGTTGAATCGGCTTTTCTTGATACTGAGGGTAAGCCCGTGTGCTCGCCAGAGTTGCAGTATATGTTTCAGAGCCTGGTCATGTTCGTCCTGCGTTGCCCCATAGATCAGGATGTCGTCATAGATGCTGATGGCGTGGGGTTCCAGCGCCACAACTTTACGCACTTCTTCGTTGAATATTTCTGCCGCGCTGTTGACCCCGAAGTGTAACCTCTTGAAACGCTTGAGCCCGCGGTGTGTGTAGAAAGTGGTCAGCTTTCTGCTCTCTTCTGCCAGCTCGAGCTGCATGTAACCATCATTCATATCCAGGTGCGTGAAGTACTTGGCGCCGTTGAGCCTGGTCTCCAGTTCGCGTAAGGTAGGTATCGTGTGCCTCGTTCTCTTAATGTACTTGTTCACTTCGGTCATGTCTAAGCTAGCCCTGACACTTTCACCATCCTTCTTCGGTGTGAGGACTACGTTACTACACCAGTCAGTGGGTTCGTCTCCTACATCTTCTATGATGTCTAAGTCTTGCCATCTGTCCAGGATCTGCTCGAACTTGTCTTTCAAGGGTAGGGACACTCTTCTCTGTTTCTGCACCGCTCCTGGGGCATTGGGATCTACATGCAGCTTTACGGTCACCCCTTTAAGTTTCCCGATGCCGGTAAAAACATCTTCATACTCTTGGACCATGTCTCTTATGGCTTGCCGTTCCTCTCCCAGTACCGGCTGCGGTGCTTTTGTGGTCTGCTCAATGTGATATTCCACGAGGCCCATATTTTCAGCTGCCTGTCGACTCAGGAGCGCCGTGTTCCCTCGACCCTCGACTACGTAGACCATTTCCTGGATGTTCTTTTGATTTCTGCTAATGGTGGCAAAGAAACAGCCAACTAATGCCAAAACTGGTGCCGTTCCATCCCCTGAATAACTTCTTATGATCGCCTTGGTTGGCTGCAGACGGCTTGTACTTTTGAGACTCTCAAAGTGTTTTTCAGTGATGACCGTAACATCTGCTTGTGTATCCAGGTGTAGTGTGATTGGGACGCTGTTTACTTCTAGTGTCACTGTAGGGTTTCGCGATTTACCCTGCACCACTTGGTAAAGATACACCTCTTCCGTTTCCTCTGCGTCCTCTTGCACACAAGTCTCACTAGGCCCTAGTCCTGCCTCCACGGCTCTGACTTGTTTACCGGAGCGATAACCTTTCTTGCCCGGACACACTCTTGCAAAGTGGTTGATTCCCCCACATCTTAAACAGTTCTTTCCCTTTGCGGGGCAGGAACTTCCTTTGGGGTGAGCATCATTTCCACATCCTGTACATACTGGTTTAGTTGCTGGGTTGCCAGTGGCTCTGTCTGGGGTACTATTCCTCATGCTATACCGTCCTGGCCTT
Source organism: Micromussa lordhowensis (assembly GCA_964020085.1). NCBI lineage: Eukaryota > Metazoa > Cnidaria > Anthozoa > Scleractinia > Lobophylliidae > Micromussa > Micromussa lordhowensis. The sequence continues at coordinate 8,077,225 of OZ026607.1, forward strand.
GTGATCTTATTCACTTCTTTACTTTGATTTGTGTGCACCTGATGGTCTTCTTCTTTATCTTTACACTCACCGGTTGTTACGATCTCACTCCCCTCCTTGGCTATTTCAAATGCTTTCACCGTGTCACGCACCGATTTGAGATCCCCATTCTTTCGGATCAACTCGTTGCGAAGCTCGCTGTTACTCGTTTTTACCACTGTCAACATGATGATAGCGCTATCCAGTGTGATTGGAAACTCGCAGTGGAGCCCTTGTTCCCTGCACTTCGTTTCAAAATCGGCAAATGGTAAGTCAGAAGGCCACTCTATGTTGAGTAGTTTGTACAGTTCGAAAGGTGTTGTTCCGGTGGGCCTCGAAGTGTTGGTTGAGCTTCTCTATGTGCGACGCGTAGGTAGTAGGCTGTTCCGGTAGTGTTTCCATTAGCTTTTGCAGCTCTTCGCCACCGACCAACAAAAACAAGTCCAGTTTGTCTTCCTCGCTCACCGCCATCCAACGCGTAGCTCGCTCGAATCGATCTCGCCACAGCTTCCATGCCTTCTCGCGTTGTCCCGGCTCTCCCTTGAAGCTCATGGCTCCCACACTCGTCCGAACGCTTGCAAGGACTCCCGCTTTAATTCTTTGTGTGTTATTTTCCTATTCCTGACCTTCGTCACCCATTTTTGTCCGATCCTCGTCGCCAATTTAATAGATAAACGCTAAATACTTAGTTCGGCTGTCAGCCATGCTGTCTCACTAACTAGGTAACCAAGCCTAGGAGTCCCAGTGTTCTTAGTGAGCCGCACTGGTGGCCAGTCTTTGCCGGTTAGGATACTACACAATGATCGAACAGTGTGATAAAATGTGCTTTTGCTCAGGTGGTGAAATTACTCCATAGCCTGCTGTTAGCTATATCCCACACAAATGGGTACTGGTCAGCAAATAATCTCAAAATCTTCAAAATTTCTTCATAGATGAAATGGGGATTTATAGAAACTAGCTCAGGTTATTGTGAGTCAGTATTTTTGGATGGTTTTTTTCAGAGGTCTAGTAAAACTTTAGCCACGCCCACACCCAGATTGGTCTCCGTGGATCATGTGTACTAAAGGTATCTGCGGTCGAGTGTTGATTGATAGTCTTGATCGTTACCCTTGATCATCATCTTGATCAAGACTCGATCGTTATCCTGATCGATACTATATTGACACTTGATCAACAGTCGGTTGATAGTCGGCCGAGTGTCCACTGGCTCTTATGAATAGATTGAAAATTAGTTGACTCTCGACCAATTGTGGACCGAGATGTTGGAGTGTCAACAGCGGTGTCGATAGAGTGTCGATTGACTAACGATCAAGGGTCAATTGACGGTATCAATCAAGGGTATTGATTGACACTCACTCACGTATGCCTTTCAAATTCAAATTTCCCAGCAAGTAATCCCACCCCTTTACCATGGAATTCCCTCCCAGGGTTACATTTTGTATTATAGTAAATTCTATTAATAACTATTTTTATATTTGCAATGGTTATTAGAAGCAATGTTTTGTTTTTTCCTTTGCATAGGTCGATGGCCACAACATTATCCCTTGTTGGCAGGCATCTCCAAAGCTGGAGTATGGTGCAAGAACTATTCGCCCTAAAATTCAGGGCCAGTTAAAGCAGTTTCTTACAGAATTTCCACCCGTGATCAAGCATCCTTATGTTGCAAAAGATGCAGCAAAGGTGAATTAATAATAATTTTTAGAAAATAACCCAGAGCAAATACACACGCTGATTGGTTTAAAACCGTGTTTCTATAACTTGATAGAAACACAGAGCTAGCACGAGCTGTTGACGTAATGATGGCGCGAACAAAGAGAATTTACATTTTGATGATCGAAGTAAACAAGTTGTTTTTCTTTTTCTTCGCCGCAGTATTTTCTAAAAGAAATAGAAAACATGTTCTCCCAAACTTTCACTCGTGTTTCTATAACTCAATAGAAACATGGCGCATGTTTTCTATTTCTTAAATACAGTTTCTCTTAACATTCTGGGCCGGGTTGTTCAAAGCCCGGTTGAGCTAACCCAGGATTAGCAAGAATTTTTAGCTTAACTTTGTAACTGTTTGGTGAGTTGTTTATCCTTCAGTTTTAAGTTTGAATAATCTCAAACTACCCAAAACATAGGCAGTGAAAAACATTTTAAAACATGAGAAATACCTCAGTTAACTTTTAATCCTGGGTTAACGTTAACCGGCTTTCGAACAACCCGGTTAATGTCGTTGTTTAAAATTATATTACATTTTACTTGTGTTGGTAAGTTCTTTGTTAAAAAAAAAAAAACACTTCAACCCAGCTACTTCTTGATGTTTAGATTGCATAAGTTACAGTTGAGGTACTTTCAGACGGCAGGGGTAAAACGCCGAATGCAGAAGGCCGAATGCCGAATACACTGTTTGCTTGCGGTTAGTTTCACTCATGTTTGCTTGTGGTTATATAGCTTTTATTTGTTGGCCAGGTCCATATGTGCTGTCCTTAACAAATAAAAGTTAACCCCAACCAAACATGAGTGAAACTAACTGCATTTAAACAGTGTATTTGGCATTCAGCGTTCCGCGTTCTTCATTCGGCATACGCCGTTTTACCCCTGCCGACTTTGAGAGATGCACCTGATTGGCAAGTGACCAAGTTTTTTGAGAAAATGTCTTAAGGATTTAAATCTAGTTACAGGTCTGAGTACTGTAATAGATAAAATTAATTGTATATATTTAAATTAATTAATTTGTAATTGATTAAATCATGCTAGTAAGGTATTTTTTGAGGTTTTTAGTGATTATCATAATTGTTTTCAGGCTAGTATATGTATATGTACATGTACATCATGGTTACAGCCAGCCAGAAGGCCAGCTCAAAAATTGGTTTTCTTTGCACTCTGTATTTGTGTATTAAACATTATGTATCATAGATCATATTTAAGCAAGTAATACATGTACATGTGGAGTGCATGCATACATACAGCCCTTTGTTTCCTTGACAGGAATGATGATAGTTGTTAGTTGCTGATGGCAAGGAAGATTGCTTACTTTTTCATCATTTGCCAATACTTGGAACATGAACCCCTTGTTCATACCAACCTTAATACTATTGTTTTAAAATGAGTTTTTGTTTTCAGAAGACAGTGGACTGGAAAGCTGTGGATGAGTTCATTGAAGTTGATCGCAGTGTCAAAGAGGTTGATTGGGCCAAGGCAGGAACTAAAGCTGGCCTTGAAATGTTGGAATCATTTTGCCACGAGAGACTCAAGTATTTTGCTTCAGACAGAAACAATCCAACTAAGATTGCCCTGAGTAACTTGTCACCTTGGTTCCATGCAGGCAAGTATACGGCCAAGCTTAATAGCTGTGCCTAATATGTGCAATGAACACTGTAGATGTAAACCTGATGTTTTTGGATGAGGAAATTTGCAGTGAGTTTTCTTGGTGAAAGATTTTGATGAGGACTTTGTGGGAGGTTAATAATAAGCACAAACTAGGATTCACAAGAATTCTGTTTTTTTCTTCTCCCTGGACAAAACGCCTTGAAAATTCTTCTTTTTCCACCTCCCCCTGTATAACTCCATCATGAAATTTTATAGGTCCCTACAATGTATATTGAAAAAGCACACAAAATTGCACACCGCAACCTTTTCCACAAATAGTTCTAGTTGATTGTTGGAAAACAGTTAAATCAAAATTATTCAAAAAAACATTTCCTCATGTTCTGGGTTCTCTGTTCAAAATTATTTATTTTACCCTGGAAACAAAAACCTCCTTCAATTTCATCATGTTTGAGTAGCATGCACTCAGTTATACTGATTGGATACCACACTTTACTCTTTTACTCATTTTTTTTCACTTTTATTCATTTTCACCCAGGTTTATGGGCAACGGTAAACTACATGTAATTGCAGAATTTGTTTAAAATATTTGCTTCATTAGCACTTCAGTTTCTGATAGAGCTACAAAAAATATCAACTCTGAACAATAAAACAATTCACTGTCCAGGGCTAGAAACTCTGACATTGTGTTAAACACTTTTTGTATGATGCAGGTTTTGGCAGAGTTTGTTGACTCGTTAGTGTTTTGTCACCCAGAAATTTTGCAGTTTAAATTTGAAAGTCAATAGAGAGTTTAAGCATGATGTTAACGGTAGACGGCAAACGGCAAAGATTACCTCTGATTTTTTGTTCTTTTCTTGTAATCCTTAAATAAATGACACCAAAAGAAAAAAATGTCTCCTACTGTTTACTGCAAACACAAAAATTTTCACTCTACTGTACAGAAGGCAAAAGTTTCATTTTTACCGTTTGCCGTCTGACGTAACGTCATGCTTAATCTCTCTAATACCTCTATCAATATTACACCCAAAGGGTTAAACAATTTTACCAGTTGCTATGTTTCAAAAGATTATTAAATGTTTGGAATCAATTTGTATGTAACATGATGCCTTCTGTATACCCGAAGTCATTATGCCAGTGAGACCAAATTTAAACAGTTTTTCAACAAAGATTCTCCTGTTTTTGGGTCTTCTACAACAGGCTAGCATCTATGCATTTGGTTATAACCACTAGCCTCTTAATGACATAGATGCCAGCCTTACATCACAGCACTAGTTAGCCATCTTTCCATGATTACTATAATTTGCACCTCACTTATCTAGCTTTACCTCCACTTAGGTCACATCAGTGTACAAAGAGCAATACTTAGAGTCAGAGAATTCCGCAGCAAATCTAAAGAATCTGTTGAGGCCTTCATTGAAGAGGCAGTGGTAAGGAGAGAGTTAGCTGACAACTTTTGTTTCTACAATCCGGATCACTACGACTCCATCAAAGGGACAAATGCATGGGCACAGAAAACTTTACAGGATCATGCTCAGGACAAACGAGAATATCTGTATACAAGGGAACAGTTTGAAAATGGACAAACTCACGACGACCTATGGAATGCTGCACAGGTATGAATCACCAGAATTATTGTACTTACATGTACATGTAAAGAACTGTTTTCAAGTGTCTTTCCAATTCATGTGGCCGGAGACTTAATTGGTTAGTCCAGTTGACTCTGGAACCGATTGAGCTGTCTGTTTCGCACCATGGGTTAGGGCACTACTGATTTTGAAGACACACCAGGAAAATAGAGTCCTCAGGATCTACCAATATTTTGAACTAGTTTATTCAGCAAGTTTTCCTTGCACACACTAGCTAGTCAACTGAAAGCGAAAAATACATGTGTGGGCCTCCTTCCTATATAACGACTTAAAAATCGAATAAGACGAAAACAGAAACAAAACTTTAGAATATAATATTGAATTACTCACAATTCTGTACAGCGTTATCCCGCTAAAGACTAACAATTTTCCAGTTTTGCTCAAAGGCATAAAACACACTTTTCCGATAAAGTTGTTCTTTGACTCTGATATTCGATTCCCAACTGGTGCTTACTTTAACCTTAGTCACGAACGTGATCTAACCTGATTGGCTAATGGTGATTAGCCTGAAATGATAGGAATCTCTCGTGATCGGTCAAATCACGCAGCAAAACAAAAACTTAAAAGCCCACATTATCTTAAATAAGTGAAAATTGCTTTATATAAAAACATCTGTTAGCGAAGTGCAAAACACAGTCCAGGTTTGAGCACTGGCTGGGTCGGGGACATTGTGTTGTGTTCTTGGGAAGACACTTTACTCTTACAGTGCCCCACTCCACCCAGGTGTACATGTACAATTGGGCACCTGCAAATTTAATGCAGCTGTGGATAACCCTGCAATGGACTAGCTTCCCATCCAGGGGGAGTAGAAATACTCCTAGTCGCTTCATGCTACAGAAACTGGTGATCACTGCCAGCCTGATGGGCCACTAACTCATATGCAGACTTAACCTTTTTTAACCCCCCTTTAAGGTATCAAGCGCTGTCCTGTATAACCTCTACCTTTGAGATGTTCTCTTAGAAAGATGTGTTATTCCCAGGGCTGTGTTTAAGTTTTGAGTCATCTGTTGCCTTGATCTTTACACCTGTAACAAACTTGTTACTTTATTGCTGAATTATATCAACAACAGGCTAGTTCACCTGTAACATAGAGAAAGGGCCCATCATTCAAGCATACTCAGCAGTAACAGGCGTTACTGGTTACAGCTCTTAATACAGTCCTGACTCCACAATGCTTCTCTTTACCCAGGGTATGATATATATTCCAGCATTACTAGTAGGCACACAGCATGTGCCATGTCCGCCAATGTGCAGATAATTATGAAGCTGTCAGTGACATTTTGCATGTCATTGTATTATTATTGACATGCAAAGCGTGCAGAGGGCTTCCTGAAGGTGTAGCCCTCTGCATACAGTATAGACATGATACCATGAGAACTGCATTTGACAAAAATGCTAACTAAGGGTGTAATGTACCATGGATCAATGGACTATTATATGTGTCTTGAAGACTAGCAACATTTCTTGTTGCTTCATAAAATTAGCAGTTGTGATCTGCAAGGGTAGCAAATAATTTATCATTTTACCTAAATCAATACAATCTAAATTTTTATCTACAATGTTACCTTGATTTGACCAACCTCTATATAACAAAGTCCTTGGTATAGGCCATCCCAAAATTGAGCAGGGAACTGGGGCGAGTTTTACTATTGTTGAGGCAAAGACTATCATTTTGTTTATCGGCCATTTCAAAATTGTGTGGGGAACTGGGGTGTGTTTAACCAATCAATAAACTGACACCACCACATGAGGATCATCTTGAGTGTAGTCTTTTGACCAAGTTTGATGCTTTTAGGGTAAACAGAGACCTATTTACAGACCTTGAAACATGGTTGAAAATCCAAACAAACGTCTCTAATTTTATAGACAGCTGCGTCCCCACAAACCAGATAAACTCTTAAAGTTTTTTACTTTTGTGATACTCTTAAAAATGTGCAAACATACTTGATTTTCATCTCATCTTCTTTCAGATGGTAGGTGAATGATGGGATTTTACAGTTATCAAAAAAGATTTTAAGAGTTTATATGGCTTTGGGGGACGCTGTCTCAGTATTAGAGATGTTTGTATGGATTTTGAACCATGTTTCAAGGTCTATAACTTGGTCTCTGTTCACCCTAAAAGCATCAAACTTGGTCAAATGACTACTCTCAATGTGGTCTTTCATATGGTGGTGTCAGTTTATCGCTTGGTCAAAATTTGAAACACACCCCAGTTCCCCCACACAATTTTGGAATTTCCGATAAACAAATGATAGTCTTTGCCTCAACAATAGTAAAACGTATGGAAGAGAACCTGGATACAATGAAACCTTGTTATAGCGAACATATTTTTTCAAGTGTCTATGAAGTAGACTAGTAGGTAATCACCCTTGTTTTTTTCTATGAGCGATTATCACCTCGGCTGCACTATGTTAACTACCCTCTCATAGAAAACTTTGTCTGATAGTATAAAAAGGTAGGCTCGATTACCAGCTGCTTTTTGGGAAATATTAGCCCGCGCTCACCCCCTCTCTCTTCTCGGGGAGGAAGATGGCCGGTCCCAAGAGAGCATCTGGAAAATATGTCCTGATTGCTGACTGGTGAAGAAGTTATACTTACCAAGTACAAGTGCTGTAATCATATTTTAACAAGCTTATTTAAAATCTTTTATCGAAGCTTCAGATGGTCAGCGAAGGTAAAATGCATGGCTTTCTGCGGATGTACTGGGCTAAGAAAATCCTTGAGTGGACTGCATCCCCTGAAGAGGCTCTGGAGGTGTCTCTTTACCTCAATGACAAGTTTGAACTGGATGGCAATGACCCTAATGGCTATGTTGGTAAGCTTCATGCATATACATGTATAATTTTATATCCTTGGTCTTGTATAAGTAAGTTATAGTTATTATTGTAGTTAATAGGTGGTTTTAATGTGGGTCAATTTAAAGGTTTTCTTCTGCTAAAAAAATGCAAGTCTTTAATCCAGTCTTGTTATGATCAACAGTATGTGGCTTGAGTAAATTAAATTGATTTTTACCTAGAAGAAACATACAGTGTACTTACATTGCAGTCAGAGATGGAGATTGATCAGTTATTGTGTCCTTTTAACCAGCTGTCAAATAGGGCCATATACCTCAAAATCGTGCTTGACACGCAGACTTGCATAAACCTCAAATACTAACATTTTGTAACAAAGGTGATGTGACTGCTTTGGGTCTTTGTCAGTTCACAGTATTGCACTTTCTATGCCAGTAAAATAATGATAACAAATGATCATTGCCCTTATCAATTTCTGCTGATCAGTCCTTCCTTCATGGCTATCAGTCTTTGGTACAGATTTGCTGATTAATTACAAAGTTAATGTTGGGGGTTGCTGAGCAGAGAGTTTAAATTGACCGAATGTAATAAAATTTGTAACAAATACTAATATATTGCAAATGAATATATGAAAGATCATACAATTGAACTGCGGAGAAAGATATGAAGAAATCATGAGATGATCATCGCAGTTATATACACAACTTAAGCCGCTGTGAAATTGAAGCCTGAAAAAAAAATGCTTAAGTTGTGTGTATAACTGCAATGATCACCTATGTCGTCATATCTTTCTCTGCAGTTCAAATGTATGATCTTTCATATATTCATTCGCATTCTTCACCATCTACGGGTATATTACAAACTAACAATGTGACCAGCTCCCAGTTGGCTTGATATCTTTGTTGGTAAAACACTGCACCGGTATTGCAGAAGTCATGGGTTTGAATCCCGTTCAGGCCTGGATTTTTTTCAGGATTTAATTTTACAGCTGCTTAGGTTGTGTATGTAAATGCAATGATCATCTCTGTCTTCAAAATAATAATTATTTTTTTACAAATTTTGGGACTCTCTTCTACCTAAATGGTAAAGGTTGAGAATCTGATCCCACTGACGTATCGGCCGACTGTTGGCTGGTGTGTTGGCCACTGTCCATCCTTATAACATGCAAGATACCGGTGCATTGGTGATGTGTTGGTGGGGCTTCTGTGACTTAATTGGGCCTTATTTGACTACTGCAATACTAAACCGACCTTTTTCAATTGTTAAACTGTTCATGCTGTGATTTAAATTTAGGCAAACAAACATTTCCTTTCTCTCATAATAATTGTTCTTACAGGTTGTATGTGGTCTGTGTGCGGAATTCATGATCAAGGTTGGGGTGAGAGGCCAGTGTTTGGCAAAATCCGTTACATGAACTATAAGGGCTGCAAGAGGAAATTTGATGTTGCTGAATTTGTGCGAACATATGGGCCAGCAAAGGATAAGAGCTCTGTTGCACCTACAAAGAGCGTCCTAAACAGGAAAAGGAAGGCAAAGTGACTGCATGTATAAAGATTTATTTCTGTTTATTCACCAAAGAAGATTTCTTGAGAGAAATGACATTTTCTTGTGTTGTTGTAGAAATGCCAAGCATTCTTGGATAGCTTCATTATGAAAGATAATTATTTTCAAAACATTTGTGTAAGAGAAAGAAAAGCAAGAGAACAACCTGTCATTTTATTTCTGTAATATTAGTGCTCATTTTAATCCCCTTGAACTATTATTGTATGTTCCCCTTGAGTATACGTTTTTACCTTGGCTGGTATGTTTTCCCATTTCAGACCATGTTAGATTCTCTGGAAAATTGTCCATCTTTTAATTTAGCCATCTAAATATTATCCATTCATATACATTTGACCATCTTAAAATTTGAAAGCAAGAATTCTCAAGAGTGTCTTTACATGGTCTGAAATGGGGTAACAAACTGTGACTACCGATCTGAATTTAGGCTCTGTATTAAGCTTTTTGTTCCATCCATTAAATGCCAAATTTACAATTTGGCAAGAGCTGCAAGATTTTGAATGCATAATTTTTAACAGACTATTAAATTTAAAATTAATTTTGTACACTCTTACCATTTACAATAAACTCACTTTTTGTGTTTCTAAATATCAGAAGTTCTTAAATCGCTTGATGTGTGTACAGTACTAATATAGTTGATTCTGTACATAAGGGCCCTGTATTAAGCTTTCACCCTCTATTAAGCAGCCAGTTTTTAAAGTCTCAATTTTTTGCTTATACAAATGGTGTATTTGTTTCCTGTATTAGGCAGCCACCTCTATTATTAGTTTTGTTTGCAATACTACACTTTATTACTTATGACAAAAAAAATACAATGTAAATTCCTTACATGGCTATCACTACTTACAAATTACAGTACCAGTCAACATTGGTTACAACACTAACAGTATAACAACCTCTTTTACGGGAGTTAATGCCAAATAACAACGATATTACTAATTATATTAGTTATTAGTAAGGATGAGCAAAAAAAATATATATATATAGGGCCATGAAATACCATGTTAAAGCTGTTTAAATGAAAAGGAGAACCTAAATATTATTCAGTTAAATTGCCTTTTTAAACAGATGTTCAAAGGACAACAGAACAGGAAGTTACAATGAGTGACTGGAGTATTTTGTGCCCAGGATTTTGTGCCATTTCTGTTGGAATGCCACCTCTATTAAGCAGCCGTGACCAGCCTGAATGTAACAACTATGAAATTGAACGTAACAAATATGAAACGACAGAATGAGATATTTCGTTGTGAACTGTAAGTCATAGAAATAGAGTACTGTATACTGTAGAATAGTTGAGGACAATTTGTTGCATGGTACTTCTGCACAATGTTATGTATATTGTTAAGTTAAAAGTCAGCACTGAACTTTGTCTAAAGTATTAAGTGCTTGAAAGAGTGTCAATTGTCCTATTGTTACCTTGTTTATGTATGATACGCCATCAAAATTGACATTAGACCACGCTCAATGAGTATTTGTAGTGATTCTGTATTAAGTGGCCACCTGTATTAAGCGACCAGTTCCTCATGTCCCGAGGGTGACTGTTATATACAGGTTTGGTTGTATTTACATCAATAACAAGCCCACTTGAGGTGTGTTTCATTCATCTTCTATGGCAAACAGTTACACCACAATGATCTGAGAAATTAACTAAAGTTCATTTATTCAAATTCAAAGGTTAACACTCAATTCTCGAAGACCTTTTCTTCACTGTGCTGACAATTTATTTAATACGTTGTTAATTAAAAATAATATCTTGTACAACATAGCAGCTTTGTTTAAGCACTGGTGATACACAAAACTTAATTTTCTCTCTTGTAGCAAAAAAAAAAGAATCGCAAGTTTATATACCTGCACTATAAATTGTAAAATAATAGTACTATCCCTGTTAAAATTTTCCTAACTTAGAAAATATTGTTAATGTCTCGACAATATTTTCAACCCAGTCATGAAAGCCCACATGATTAATTTCTTAAAACCAAAGTCCAATTTACATGTAATTTAAAATTTGTGCTATTCTGTAAATAAGTACTACTACCAAGAAATACATTCTCTTCATAGTAACCTTTCACTCCCAAGGACCGCAGTGATTTCATGGTTAATAAAACTACCACTTTATTACTTTTCCAACTTTTAAATACTGCATACTGAAGACAGATATCTACACCACCCAGCAGACAGAATGTCTCTCATGCTCTGTATGTTCAAAGAATATTTATCACAGATAAAAATACTATTTCTCACAAGTGTCTCTTACATGTAAACAGCACGGCACTGCTTGCACACATACTGATTACCTTTCTCTGTAGTGACGCAAGTTTTGTATGTAGAATCTTGCCAAAAGTACAGCACAATGACCCCATGAGGCCACTGCTCGAATCTGGACCACTTGACCAGAGTCCAACACATATCACTGGGACATGCCTGTATTAGACTACTATCTCAGCTGTTAATGCTAACAAAATTTTTAACTACCTCCTTGTTGTCTCAAACCTAAATTACTTTTTTTTAAAGGTATTCATTTTCCATTAGAAAATCGATTGATCCGATACAAATACTTCAAACATCTTGGTAAAATTGTGTTCAAAGAACCATGAAAGGAACTGTCACAATATTTTGACTGGTCATTTCCCTGACGTACAGCATTACTTTCAAATTGAATAAAACCTTAAATAGTTTTCTAAGATAAGAAAACACCAAGGAAGAACAAGGTGGTTCCCAGGGGAGGAAGATAACAACAGATAATAAATGAATTCTATCTCACATAGAATAAGGGTATATGTTCATTTGTATTCAACATTTGAACGAGCTTTGGCAATCACCCTTGGTAGGAACAAACTTCATCAGCCAGCTCTTTTCTTCCAGCTTTCACCAAAGCCTTCATCAAATTGCTTCTTGTTGCATCCTTTCCTTTTCTCTGTTTCCATCCATTCAACATGGCAGTGACCTTCTCAGAAACAGAATCATTTTCTACATCAAAAGTGGTTATATGATCATTTGTGAAGTCCAGATACATTGCCACTAACTTCCAATGCTTTGCCATTCGCTGAGAAAGGTCTGCGACAAGGGTGTTGGGAACATCTTCTGAAACTGGAGAAAAAAAAAGTTAACAACCATCTGTAAGAACCCAGTGACAAAGAGCCTTTATAACATAGCTAGCAGAGCTATGCAAATATATTCAGTATTGTTTTGTAAGCACGTGTCATAATCCATTGGTACATGCTAATAGCATATTAAGCAAATCACTTCACTAGACAATTATTTTCCATGTACATGCTGGTTTTGATGCATATTTCCATTGGCAATGTTAATTACAGTGTCCGAAATCAGCGCTCGGCTGCTTGTCAATGCAAGTGTGAAATGCATCAAGGGGAGTGTAAATCATTGATTACTCGCCTGTTTGGTGAGGATGATTTTCATTTTGTGGAAATTATTTAAACTTAAAAATTGATAACACACCTTACATGTAGTTTATATTTTCGAATTTTGGCAAGAATATCTCTACATGTAAACTTACCAGTGCTTTAATTTACACTTATTTTTATCTTTCAAGATGCCCAAATAATTTGCCAATAAAAATTATACACAACTCAGTGATTCAGAAATAGACAAAATAAAATACAGCTTCCTCGCAGTGATATTTTAAGCCATCTACAATGTGCCGGAAGAATATTTTGAAACGGAGGTTTCACTCTGAAAATGCATCGAATGTTTCCTGTCCAAACCATGCCGAAAGAGTGAAAAAAAAAAAACAATTCCCGGTGATTTGGTATTTTTTCTCAGTGGTATGGAATCCTGAATCCTTGAATGTAACCGGCTAATTGCGCATCCCCCAGCAGTCCAGTTTTTGTTATCCAGACTCCGAGTACAGACTGCTCCAAAATTTCCAACTTCGGGCAACTCTTCAAGCAATTATTGTTATTATTGATTCCCAACAAACAGTATCGATTTTTGTGCCCAAAATGTCAAATGCCAGCGTATGCCAGATGTGAACTGAATAGCTTTTTCAACACAAAATTGCTTTCAAAGCAATACTGTAGAGCAAAAATTAACACACTATTTGCCAGCCTTGGTCGCTCCATATTGGGCAAAACTGTGCCCTCGCTTTTGAGTGCGGCTTGTAAAAAGCTTCATTTTCAAAATGTTTTCAGCTGAAACAAAAATGAAAAGCCGGAGATTTCAAATTCCACCAGTCTCAAGAGCGTTTTCAATAAGCTCCATTTTCTTGATAGACTAGTGTGAATAGAAGGCTTAGCCGTAAAACGGCTTAGCCGTAAAACTAAAGCTGCTTTTCAAATACTCCTTTGGCATATTGTGGACGTTACCTTAGGCCCTGTCGCTCTGAAAACACATCAAGAGTTTTCTGTCCACAGCATGCCAGAGAAATTTGAAAACGCAGCTTTATAGCTAGGGTTAGGCCTAATGTCCACAATAATCTGTTACGAAAACTGAAAAAAACTTATTTGAAAACAGAGCTTTTCAAAAATGATGATGTCACGATAATCATGTGATTTCCCTGAGGAGTAGAACAAGGAAAGCTTGACACGAAATAGCAAGCTGGGCTCCTGTGATTACTAGATACCGAAAAAGACATACGGTTTGTGAATCACTGTGTATATTGTTTTGGGGGGATGGGAGGCATCTCTCTGGGCAAGTGAAAATTACACCGGGATAGTGCGTTTTTAGAGTCAGTCGCACAAATGGCAAGTGCTGTCATAATTTAGTTTCCATGCTTTTTAGTGAGTGCTATCAAGTTATGATGTACTTGAGAAATTTAGAGAGCACTGCAGAGGATAGAGATGTTGTCAGCTATTTGCTTCAAGCAACTCTTACACTTCTTTTGTGCTCTGATCTCAGAACCTCCAAGCACATAATTTGATAGTGCACATTTAAGCATGAACCAATTGTTAACTTTTAAACCCATGAGTGCTACAACATTTTTGCTCACATTTAATTTCCCATTATAAGAACGTGTTGAGACCAAAAACTGCCACAGGTTCTTAAGAAGTAGATCTGGCAGAAAGCATGTTTTCCATTTACACTGTAAGCTATTTAAGACCCTAAATAGCCTTTTCTCGTAGTAGACAACATACAAGAACCTTTTTATGCTACTGTAACTTGGAAATATCAAAGTTCTTGTCTGCATTTGCGTTTATACCATAATGAAAGGCTTCACACAGTGCAATTATTAATGAAGGACTTGAGATAATGTAGTCACCTGGTTCTGAGAGTGATGGCCATGTTGACTCCAGTAACCGTTTCACAACATCTGAAAGGAAATACAAAACTAATAAGAAAAATTGCATACTGTAGAATTCCACTTGCATGTGTCCTAAAAATACCAATTCTAATGAAAATAATTACTATATCCTCTGGGTCTTCACAATTCTAGTGAGAACAATGTGTTTATTACCAAACTACAGTAAGCTATTTACAAACTGAGCTCATTTTTTCATAGTCTGCACTCATGGGCATCATGGAGTTTGAGAAGTAATTTCTATGGTCTATGATTGTAGCCTAAATATGTCATTACAAATGATTATCCTAGAGCTACTTTTGTGTGCTGTAAGTTCACCAGCATTTCTTGATGAGTGTTATCAACAATAATTATTAAACAAACATGAGCTTGAGGTTTTTATCACAAAACAAATGAAACAGAAATTGTATTTATTTATTTCTCACCAGGAGGAGGGAAGATAAGGTTGGCATTGAACCTTTCTCTCTTATAAAGTCTATTCCCTTGGCACATCTTAGTCTGTGTACCATGCGACATTTTTAATGCTGCAGTAGAACTCATCCAATTACATTGGAAAAGACATGGTGCCGATTTCTTCTTTTTTGTGCAGGCAGGGCACACTGAAAACCGCTGAACACTCAGCCTCTGCCATTCCTTTAGCAATGCATCTGTCTCCTATTTATAGCAGAAGAAAGTAAATCAATGCTGGCTGGGTCAAACTATGCTACTGTATGTTAGGTTAAGGGGTTTAATCAATTGGAGTATGCTTAATGATGGGTGGTGAATGGTAAATGTCAGACGGCAGCGACACTAAATGACGACGAGCCCGAGACATTTAACAAATGGTAAACACCATGAGGTACACTATTGAGTTACCGGTATGATGCACGCGGGAGGTTGCTGAGCACGAAAGCTGAGCACAAAAGCATAGCTAGCTTCTTGAGTGCTTAGCAATCCTCATAAGTGCATCCATAACTCAATAGTGTACGCCATGACATTTGTTTTATAGCATAACATTGAGACATCGGAACAAAGAAGTCATTTTGTTTGTGCAGTCTTACATGTACATGACAAGAGAAAACAAGTCTACAAAAATTCATTCATGACAACCGACTGCACAACAGCAACTCTATAAAGTTTATTATTGTTTCAAAGGATGGGCTTTCTGCCTCATCTCAGAAAAACTGTGAAAACGGTTCTGCATTTCTGGCAGAAGAGACGTCGGCCATTACTTTGAAAACAACAACAACAACAACAAGAAAATTTTATTGGTTACAAATATAAGTAATTACATAAGTTCCCCCCCGGAAATAGCTTATAAACTAATCGAGGCGGGGAGATCTAAAGACATTTTACAAATAGAAGGTTTATCTATAGATGGACTAAATAACAGGGAAAACAATACCTATACAATACATAGAATAGAGTAACATAAAACAAAAACAAATATATTAAAACTTTACGAAAAGAGGCTAACCTAAAGTATTAAATAACTTAATAAGACAATGGCTGTCAAGATTTTTGCTTTGTAAATATTAGCTGAATTAACCAATCAGAGCATGTGCTTTGCTTTAGTTATGTTCTAATTTGAATAAGCCAGTGTACATCCGCCCTTGAGGGGAGGGGGTGAATGTGCACTGGCTATCTGGACTTTTTAGATTGTGAGACTGATATAGATACAGTGTCATACTTACATGTACTTGGCAGAATTTGGGTATGGTGAATACCTAATTGCACGCTAAATACCAAATCATTTGGTCTCACCATGGGTACGATTACGTCTCACCAGAATATGAACCATGGCTTGACCAAACTCATCTGATAGACAACCGACTCATTCCAAAACGTTGTGATCGGGTGTCAGTTAAATTTCACCATCAGTGTTGAAACTCTATACTATGACAACTTTTTTTGGGTCACACATGTATGAGATTTGGGTCTTTATATAATGTGTAGCCAGATAGTTTTGCAAAGACTTTAGTCAAGAGTGTTCTCAACTGATGACTTCTAATATTACAGAAGATTTACATGTATTAAGATGTTTCAACAATTTTCAAATATCAATAGATTTTAAATGCAATCCAACTGGGACATGGTTTGGAGTTCTCAAACTTGACAGTAAAGTATACGTAGCTTGTTTTTTTCCAAATTAAATTGACTTTAAATGCTGCTTAGTTAGGGAACTAATAGCGGTTTATACAATGTATATGTGAGGCCTCAGGGAGAAATTAGTCCATATACATTTACTGGAGAGCATGTGAGCTAAATAATTTGATCTGCAATTGCAAAGCAGTTGCGTAAGGTGTCAGAGTTGATAAGTACGCAAATGTGGACAATCACAATCTGCCAGCCTTTCGTACCTGAACAAGTCTCAGCAGAACCTCCCACAGTGATTCCAATGCTTCTTTTGGCCCTCTTCCTTTGATGTAAATGGCTGGAGAGCTAGATTCTGCTCCTGGTGGGTAGTTATGTTTGCAGACAAGGACTCGATGGTCATCCACAAACAACAACACATGATCCTTCCAGTTGCAGTAATCAAACTCAAGTGAACAGCAGCGAACTCGCAACCGATCAAACAAACCAGGAGGTAGGTATGCCATCATGAAGAGCAAATTTACCTCTACCTGTTGAAAAATGAACTTCATTTCAATGCCTCTATAAAACCCAAATACAAATCAATGATGGTAGTTTGGCACAAAAACAGAGACAAAGCGTAGGTTAAAAAACTGACCCTCGTTTCAATTAACTCATGACTGAATCAAATGTTTCGATAGAAAAACTAGACTGAATTTCAATTACATGTCAATCCTACAGGATCGATGATTTCCAAATAAGCTAGTCCATTTCTCAGAGTTCTTTTGAAAAGTATAGTACAACGATAAACAAGTCTCCCTAAACAGTATGAGAGTCGCATTTCATGAGACAAGACTCTGGTCTAGCAAGAGGGTGTTAACTTACTTTCGAGCAGTTCTGTAGTTTTTCAGATAATATGTTCTGTCAGTCACATCACATTAATGAACCTTAACATTTATTAACTAATTAACAAGTAGAAAAAAAGATGTTTGAACAAAATTATTCAATGCACACACCTGGTCTGTAGAGAGGCTTTCTGAAAAACCTTCAACAGCATCAGGGTACTCGCTCAAAAACCAGGGAACTAAAAGATTCAATTCCTCAGGATCTTCTGGCGGCAGGCGACATGCAAGCCCTAGGTGATGAAGAAGTTCAATCATCTGCAGAAACATGTTCTCTTCAAGATCGATATCCTCCCACAGGCAACTGTTTTGGCAAGTAAATGAAAAAGTTACCAGTTGTGTTTGGGAGAAAATTCCCGTGCTACTTTATTGTGTTTACGGAAACTAATTAGCAAAATTCTGGCGGATAGTTACACAATCTAATTTATTCATTCGCAAGGTGTTACACTTTTGGCTTATATAAGATTTAGCATATTTAAGACAGTCTAGTTGTTGTCTTTTTTGAGAGTTTCAAAGACTACGTCTCGCTTAATAAAGTTAACATGTTCTGCGAAACAAGTTGAACCCTGCTATTTTGAACTCTCTGGGAAACCGAAAAATAGTTCGAAGCAGTGGGAGTTAGAAATAACCAATAGTAAATGACTAAAGGTCAAATCCAAGGAATATGGTTTTGAGTTCAAAATAACAGGGAATGCAAAATAACCGTGCTCGAATTAGCCATATCCAACTGTAGCTTCATGTCACTCTTGGTGCCAAATATTGTGTAAAGAGTGGTCTATTAATGACATTAAAATGACACATGGGTTTCATTAACATTTTCAAAAGTGAATGGCTGGTTTTCACAGGTAGGCAAAATGTTTCGAACTGAAAATCTTTTTAGAAAAACTTTCCTCCAGCTGGTCAAACCAGACAGGAAAAATTGTCTGCACAGCCAGTCAATTTGTCCAGTGCCTGGCACTTATTGAGACCCCTGTGACAAGAAGTATTAGCACTGATAATATTTAACATTGTAATGGTAATGGTATTTTGAATTCCAGCACACTGTAGTCTGAGTGTGTGCCTTTCTTGTGTTGATGCCCTTTAAACGCTCAATAAGCGACAAAAGTGTTGAGACTCTTGGCAGTAAAATTCTATTATCAAGCGTCTTGGAAACATTTGCACCCCATTCCCTCCCCCCCAAACAGTATTAAATATTAAATTTTCCAACAACCATCCTTTTCATATGGGAGTTTCCCCCACAGGTGTTGGGACCTACAAGGCATTGTAAAGGGCGTGAATCCCGGTGGGCGATATTAATACTTATTTACCTTAAGAGACCCTGTGACAACACTGCGTCTTTCAAAAGCTTTTCCTTGAGTGAATCAAAATATCCCCGCATGACTCCAAATTGTAGAAAACTTTCCTTATACTGCAGTGTTTTCTCCAGATCATGCCTAAAAAGACTCTTTGCCAGTTTAGCTAGCCATCGCAGGTCAATGAACACATTAAAGTGTAAAGATGGAATGTTACTGTAATAGCGTAACTCCCCAATTGAATCCAGGTAGGTGACAGCTGAGCGCACGCCCATCTGAGACAGGCTAGTGTGGTCTTTGGCAAACTTTTCGAAATCTTCAAAAGGCATACAATGAATGTGTTGTTTTCCTCTACACTCCTTCAGTGCCTTTTCAAGCTTGACCCACTCTTCTGGCAAATCTCTACCAACAGAAGGAAAGAGGTGTCCATCTTGAGCTATGCGGATGATCTCATCTTGTAGTGCCACAATGCCTGTTAGTTCACTAATGTTGCTGACAGGAACCACAGCTATGTAGCTGTCTTTACTTGGTTCTGGACGAGACTGGTCCTGAAGTTCAGAAAATAGTAACAAAGGTAGTGAGAGAGGAAATATAACTAAAATTAGTATAGGAAATAGCACGGTTTCTAGGGGTATTTGGGATAAATACCGCGAGTGATATTTCAAAATTCGCCAAAATATCACGAGCCACCGCGGCGAGTGATATTTGGAGAGTTTTGAAATATCACGAGCCGTTATTTATACCAAATACCCCGAAGAAACCGCGCTATTTTTTCTTTATACTACAAGGCAAAGAAATTTCGCATCTTGTAACGCTGTTTAGTCACGCGCGAGTGATTGGTTTTACCACAACATGTGATCAAACATGTGATCGCACAAAGGTCACACATGTTCATATGATTTTCGCTTCAACTGCGATAAAACAGTACTTGAATACCTGTAAATATCTTTTGAAGGGTACATTTTGAAGCGCCTAATCGTCAATCGAAGTTTATCAATAGATTTTTTAACCGATTCTTCTTGTGTGGAACTTGGACTTTGGGCTTTCATTTAAGCAGCAGGCCGTGAAAATTATTGGCTATTTATCGTTTCTTTGGTCACCACAGCAGCGGAAAATAGTTTCCAGCAGACGACGTTTACTTCAGGTTGCCTGTGCTTCTGAACTGTTGAATAAAGACTGAAAGGAACCGTTTTTCATTCTCTCACCTTCTTCGATAGCAGTTGAAAGAACGCTTGACGATAAAGCTATGCACCGAACTTCGTCACCTGAATTGGTTCGCGTTGCAGCTCACTGAAAATATCAGGACTGTATCCTTTGCCTTCCACCTTAAATCGACGAAACAGTGACCTAGATCTTTGTACATTCTTTGCTGTTTCCATATCTTGGTAATTTCCTTTAGCTCTAACTTGCAGTTTTTTCCACAGAATTTTAAAAATCTTTCCGCCATATTGTTTCGATCATTTAGGTTTCCATGGAAACTGAAATTTTTACATGTAAGTATTTCAAATTTGGCAGAAATACTACTGGTCTTCGCCAATCGCATTTGAGAAATTTCTTAGCCTGTAGTATAAGTATAGGTAATCATACGGTTTCAAGTTCAATTTGGAATTAATTTGCACAAGTGAGTTTTTCAAAAAGCTGAATAATGCAAACATGACAAAAATTCGCGCAGAAAAATTGCCGGAAGATATTTCTTAAAGCCATTTTTTTCGTATTCGAGAAAACTTTTTTCAGAGTTTCCGTACAAAAGTTTTGTCACTGCTTTACATGATATCATTGGCCTACAAAATTTCTCTTTGTCTTTCTGCCAACCATTATCCAGAATTACGATGTGTAATTTGCACTGGTGTTACACTTTTTGCACCTGTGTTACACTTTTTGCACTGGTGTTACACTTGAACTGCACTGCTATCAGCCAATCAGAATCGAGTAGTTTTTTCATGTGTATTATTATAAGGGTTATAAGCAAAGAAAAAATACCCATTTCTTTCTTAACTTTATAATGTTACTGCACATGGAGACTCGGATGCTGCACCCCAAGATACAAATGCAGGGGAGGAGGGATCGTAAATAGATATATGGGTTATTGACCAAGCGCGAGGTCAAGATGACTGGATATTGGCCAAGTTCTTCTGTTATTGCATGTTTATGGACCAACAAAGAGTTGAGGTCCATAAACTCGCAACAAAAAACAAAAGGCCAATATCCAGCCATCTTGACCGATATATTATGTGGCTTTTAAGAAAGTTTTTCTTGCAGGACACAGCAGGTAGTCCTGAGTGGCCAAGATAGCACCATCTTGCCTGCTCAGGTACCCAATCATAGCGCAGGATTTGGTTCATCTTGTCTGCTCAAGGAGTTAGCTATATAATAAGATGGGTTATCGATCAAGCATGAGGTCAAGATGGCTGGTTATTATATGGCGCTGTCTCGCAAGGAAACTACCAAATTCACGAATTTGATTGGCTGAAATTGATATTGAAAGCGGTCTAGATTTTCCCATCTAGATCGGCATCTAGACCGGTAATGTTTTGCAGTGAAAAACTAAAATGCAAAATCATTGACTTTTTTCATCTAACAATATTTATTTATGGACGTGCAAAAAAGCCTGATGAGAAAAAAAGTAAAGAGGACGAGCAAACTTTGGATTAAATTCAGCTTATCGCCGTTTGCAAGCAAAATGTCGGTTATTACAAACCAGTAACATTAAATGAATTAAATTGTTCTTGTTTGCGCCATATAATAAGCGTCTTATTAACCGAGCTTAGTTGCTCTGTATGAGAGAATCTTGACCACGGTCTTGTGTACAGACCTCACTGTGTTCCGTCTGTACTCACGAACCCAGTCAAGATTCTTCCATACAGACCGACTAAGCTTGGTTAATAAGGGCTAAATACTGGCCAGTTTCTGTACGTAGCTATGCAAGCAATCTGCAAAATTAAATAGACTAATGGAACATTCAACCTGACGGACTTTGACAACACAATTCACAATAACTCACAGGCACAACACTGGAATGAAGAGAAGACGAAATGACAGGGGGATTTTTCTTTTTCCACTCAGGATCAGTGCCTCCCTGCACAGGATTTTTGAGACCCTTTTTCTTCTTTTCAGTAATTTCAAGTTCAATCTGAGCTTTCTGACTCTCGCAGTATTGTTGAACACGCTCCAAGATGTCTTTACATCGGTTGACAACACTGTCGCCATCACTGGGGTCAAATTTGTCCAGGTGAGTGGGAACAATCATAATCCGTGGCTGCAATATGCGCGACGTCACCAGGTCCAGCCAATCACCAACAGTTCTACGAAAACAGCTTTCAGCTGGCTTATAGTTGAACAGGTCAACAACTAAGATGTGGAGTGCCTCTACAAAAAAAAGATCAATGCAAAGAAACAATGTCAACGTTAAAGAGCAAAACGCAAAGGCCGAACCTCTCCATTCCCTCCAGAACTTGTATAGTAACACATAAAACTTTAAATTAGTAGGAAAAAATTCATTGATCGTTAAAAAATTATTAAGTATCCCAGAAATGGCAATGACCGTTTATGAAAGGGAAAAGTGCCCAAGCTAAAGCTTGAATCAATTGTTACTTACATGTAATTCATTAACTCCAGATTAATTTTGCATTTTTTTTAAAGTAACCACCTAGTATTGAACCCAGAACCTCTTGCATGCTAACATTCTTCTCTTGCCACTAGACCACCAGATTTATCTGCCAAATCCCCGCAAAATTTTATTATAAAAGGTGACTTTCTTACTGCCCTGCCCTTTCTTATTGCTCTAACTAACAAATAAAAGCTAATCACAAGCAAACCAGTGCAAAAACAATTAAGTATTTGGTGAGTGTGTATTAGTCTGTCATCAAATTTAGAACCAGTTTTGACCTAGTCCAGGCCTAAATAAACTAGAGCAGGTATGGTATTGTCATACTGAAAAGCTTGGTTATCAATAATTATGGCATTGACCATTAAAAATGGCATTGACCATCTACGAAAAGGAAATCAGCTTAGCTTCTTTTGTTTCAGCTTCAAGTCAGGCATTGCAAAGAAAGCTGCTGTGGAATTCAAATTTTTTTTACAAATTACTCCTTGCAAACGAAGTGTTATGTTGTGTTATGTTATGTTATGTTACTCATTTTTGTCTTATTTTATCCTCCTCTCATAACACACTGCGTAGTCAACCTCAATTAATTACCTAGCTGTTTCCGTAGACTTAACCTGTTCTGGTATTTACTAATTTTTATTCATATGTAGTTTAAAGTGTGTACTTCCTGGCCCGCCTCGATTAGCACTGCTATCTGCGGAGCCAGGGGATTAACGATTATTTACCTGTAAACGAATAAAAGATTGTTGTTGTGTAAACCAGTGAAAAAAACTTCAGAGCAACATTTCTCAAGTAAAACAAGGTCTACATGCCAAACTTCAGCACTTTCAAAAAATGACCAAAAAATCTAAGGGACGTTGTTTCAGCTTGCCTTTCGTATTGTTTTACAATGTTCATTGCCAAAAACCTTGTTTCCGGGGTCGCTAATCTTCCCACCCTCCCCGAGCGAGAGAGGAGACACCCTGGCACAGGCTGGTCACATGCTACTTTGAAAATTGAGAACATCAGGGAGGGGTCCTCTCTGATCAGGCAATTTATCTTGTTGAGCTTTGTCGAATTCAAAGCACTGTACTACAGCTGCCATTACCCGTGATGTTGAAAAGAATTTCAATTAGTATCTATTCCAACATTCATCTAATGGTTTAGCAAGTCTGTCTTGAGGCAATTTACCATGCGGTCATGATGTTGTTGCCGTCTTACCCACTGGATATATGGCAAGTCAGTCATATTTTATCTTCTCTCTTTGTTGCTCCACAACAAAATCAACTTTGGATGTCAAGCAGCGCAATCTCGTCCCGAAGTATTGTTTGTTTCTCTTTTGAATGGGCTAGATCAAGTAAATGCAAGAAACATACAAACGTCTCTACACAAATGTATAGCTTTCTAGAAGTAAAGTACTGCAGTCTCTGAAGAAAAGCTGGACAAAGATAAATATGATATTCATGATAGGAAGCAACAACGCTGTGCTTGAAAACAGTTCTAATCAAATATCTGGGCCCTGTGTCACAATATAGAATGCAAATAAGCAACATGTTCATGGAATATTTCAATCTTTGTTCCTGAAGAGTCAATACTTAGAGACTTAAAACCTATCTACAATAGAAACAAGCGTAAACAAAGAGAAGCGACATACAGTTAACAGCGGAAACCATTCAGACCTATGACCTCTAAAAAATTTGCTATTAACACAGTCAAATGACTACACTCTTCTTATAATTTCCATTTCTCTTCATAACACAGCATAAAGTGCCCTACAGAAACACGCATGAAACAAAGAAAGGTTGAGAGATTGAAAATTAAAAGAGAACGGCAAATGCACAAATATCACAAACCATTGGAGTCATGTAGGCCTGTAAACCCCATTTTACACTGATTTATAAACAACACAATAAAATTATATTTTTCTTTTTCTAGCCTCCTTTCAGTCAAAGATCAATCTAGTTTATCAGCCACGACAGCAAAATTCAGACCGCAATGAGTCGTTCTATCATCCTTCGTGTTCTGCAGAGTTCGGGGTGCCGACGGCACGGTGACACTTCAATAAATCTTGTCACTCTTTTGCCCCTTTCAAAGTGACTCTGGCTTTCAGTGATCAAGGCTCTGAATATTCTAAAATTATTTAGAAAATAACCCAAAGCAAATACGCACGCTGATTGGTTTAAAACCGTGTTTCTATAACTCGATAGAAACACAGAACTAGCACGAGCTGTTGACGTAATGATGGCGCGAACTTGTAAAGAGAATTTACATTTTGATGTTCGAAGTAAACAATTTGTTTTTCTTTTTCTTCGTCGCGGTATTTTCTAAAAGAAATAGAAAACATGTTCTCCGTGTTCCTATTGAGTTACAGAAACACTCATGGAACAGCATTTCTCGTTCTCCCAAACTTTCACTCGTGTTTCTATAATAGAAACACGGCACATGTTTTCTATTTCTTAATTAATCATCGCTCACAAGGCCTACATAGTTGTGGTCTTAATTAATCATTTGAGGTAAAGATCTTTCATACACAGCCTCAGCTGTGGCAAGCAATTCTTCATTCGCCTTCTTGAGGAGTGTTTTACAATGCGTAACGTCCTTAACTGAACCACACAGTCTACAGCTACTTGGATTTCCGCTATCAGACAATGGATAAGTTTTCTTTGGCGTTTGCAGAATATTACTGCCGAACATTGCCGCAGAATATCATATCTTTATTATATCGTTCTGGTTTATTTTGGTGACAACGCCTCATGCAATCCAGTAGGCTCAGTATAGACAACCTTCCTACTAGGCTGCCCCTCCTTTCAATAATCTAATTGTCATCTCCAATATTCTTGAAAACACGTGACCAGCCTGAGCCAGGGTCTCTCCTCTCTCGCTCCAGGAATGCAGGAAGATGACAGACCTTGGGAACAAGGTTGCTTTGCCAATGGAAATGACAGCGAGACTGTTTTGAGATCTAAAACTATTTTTCAATAGAACTTAAAATGCAACTGACTGGGTTATACTGTCCACTTCCTCCTCTTTAATGTACCACTGATGTTCTTAAACCTTGAATAAAGGTTGAGGTTTAAGCAGGGCTCGAAAAAAGTGCCGTCCGGTTGTCTGAGGCAAGTAGATTTGCCTGCTGGATGGGCAAGTAACTTTTTATTCTCACTTGCCCGCTGCGCAAGGGCTCAGGCAAGTTGTTTGCCAACTGAATAAAAAAGAAGTAAACTATTGGATAAACTGTAGGATAGGGAATTATTAGGCTCGAGGTGTGGACATATACACTGAGCACAACATATAATAAGTTACCATTAGCGGAAAAAACTTCAGTTGGACAGGAGTGCTTTCCTGGAAAATACACCCACTCGTAAAATTCATACAAAACTACATCTAAGACACAAGTGGCATATTTTTCATATCCTCACTGGTGAGATATTGATCAGTTTTCATGGTTGTTTGTGCAAAAAGTCAGTTTGTCTAATATAATAAAAAGAAAATTACACAGTGGCTTAAAGACATGTATTTTATTTTCTTGTGTTAAAAACACTATTTTATTCTCTAGAAGTGCTCTTTCATAAAATCTTGTTTTTACCACTCAAAACTAAAATTCATATCTTTGTGTTACTGTGTAATATCCACTATATCCTTACCTGAAGACAGAAAAAATGGATGCGTCAACTGATATCGCCGTTGTCCTGCACAATCCACAATGTGAAACTCCACACCATCTGGTACTGGTCTCCAAGTGTAGAAATCCACACCAACTGTACTATGAGGCTCGCAGTCTGGGTACATAAGAGCTTTTGCATGGACCAGAGCAAATGCGAGACTTGACTTTCCAGCCCCCGATTCACCCAGAAGGACAACTTGGAGACGCTTTGAGTGAACGGCCTGTGTGTCAATGGATGCTAGAGATTCAAAAAAGCCTCTGATGCTGTTTAGGCCACGTGTACAGACATCAAGTGGTGGACTCCTGAGATTGTGGTTCCCATCGACAATTAATGACTCAAGCAGTGGCATATCAATAATGGAACGTGGGAGGCATGTCAGTTTGTTATCAAACAAGTTGATGTGTTTGCAGTTTACTAAATTCTTGATCTCATCTGGCAAAGTGGTGAGGCTGTTCTCCATTATCAAGAGCAGTATCAAAGCAGTAAGCTGGCCAATCTTGGGAGATAACTTGGAGATCTGGTTGCGCTCAGCTTTTAGCTTCCTGAGGTTGACAAGATTAAAAAACTCTTCTGGAAGCCTTGTAAGGTTATTCTTTCCTATTCTAAGGCCTTCCAAGTTCTTCATTTGTCCAATTTCAGGAGGCAACTCATTCAGCTGACAGTCTATCAAGTACAAATCCTTGATATTTGGTAAGCAAAAAAATTCTTTTGGCAAACTGTCGGAACTACCAAGACTATTGTAACTGAAGTCCACTATGACAAGACTTGACATGTTCCCAATTTCTTTCGGGATCTTTGTAAGTGTGCAGTTGTCCATGTAGAGTTTCTTTACATTTGTAAGGTCACATATGGGCATGGGAAAGCTTTCAAAATGATTTCCAACAAGATGCAGCTCTTCCAATAATGAAAAACAACTAAACTGTTTTGGTACACGTAAAAGACCATTGTCTGGTTTGTTCGGACTACAACTTATGACCAGTGTCCTAAGTTGTGTGGCTTCACAGAAGCTGTCAGGAATCTCCTTGAGATAGTTCGAAAAAAATCGAAGATCCTGAAGTCCATTAACTTTGGAGAAATCAGGAAATTCATTAGGGCTCACTGGATCATATCCCGTCAGATCCACTGTTATGGCTCCATTTTCTGTCGTGACTGGTAAATCTTTGGGCACCATATTTATGAATTCAAATTCATCAACCATTGTTGATTCTCACATTACCAAAATGCAGTTAGAGCTTAACATCTTTGATATCATTAAGCTCTACACACCTTGAAGGAAAAAACAACGATTAAAGTCAGTAGCGAACTGTTTCAATCAATTTAAGTCTCACATTTGTTATTGGTCAAGTTTCTTTTTTGTTTCTTCTCTTACTTTTACTATCCCACTTTGTTATCTGAAAAATGAAAATTAATGAAAATCAAACCAGAATATTAAACGCAGACAACCATATTTCACATGGACTTATTTATGTATGAGCTATTTTTTTTTCACTTCTCCACCTTTATTTCAGACTTCCTTTTTTTTTAGTTCAAATACAGTTATATCACATTAATAATAACACCTACCATTATTGATATTTAGGGTTTTAATGAAAGTAATTAAATGTTTCAATTAAGTATCTAATAAACTATTGATGTAAGGTTGCCATCTAGCCTGAAGATTACCTTCTGTATTATTTTTCGTAGCTATATATTTCTCCGTCCTAAATTTCGGTGTGCGACACTTGCAGACTGCAGACTGCAGACTACAGACTACATTTAGGTCTAAATAGCAGTCAGGTTAGCCTGAATAGCACTCAGGTTAGCCTGTTTACGGTTAGCTATTGGTAATGGAAATGGAATACAATATTTTAGTTAAAAAGTCTGCAGTCTGCAAGTGTCGCACGCCGCCTAAATTTAGCCTTAACTTAATTATTAAAAGCACTTAGATTCGAAGTTACACCATGATTCCTGCTTATCCAAATATGTAGTTTTACAAGTGTAATGAAGAAATTCAATAAATTTACTTCTGCATCTAATTTACCTAATACCACATCTTGCAGACCTTCCAACCCCCATCACATCCAAATCTGCAGGTTTTGAAAAAAAGCCCAGATAAACCTGGAGATTAGGACCTCAAACCTGGAGACGTCAAAAATATGCGTCAAATAATACCTTCCGGAATTGTTTGGCAATTTTAAGGCTTTCTGATTCACCGTGAGATTAAGAGGCAAAGCCGTGAATTGGCATCCCAAACCGTGAGTCTCACGGTCAAACCGTGAGTGTTGGAAGGTGATCTTGTAAAGTAAGGTCCACTCGTTTGCCAGAAACCAGAGATCAAAAGGATGCGAAATCGTTCCAGAGTTGGCTTGTGAAAGAACACTCATAAAATAAGTGATACAAAGATTTATGTATGAGCTTAATTTCAGTCATTTCACGCAGAGCCCCAAAATCAGACAATTAAAGCTGGAAGCTGCATGCTGACAACGAGTCGATCAAGAACTGGTACTAAAGCTCACGATTTATGCACATCGAGGTAGCTCTTCCCAAGTATTAACAATAGCAAGGAACACGACAAGAAGGCGATATTGAACGACATCCAACGAATTAATGATGAGTTAAAGCCTCAGTTCTTTCTTATAGCTTACCTTCAATTCACCCACCTTGTACCTGCTTGCCTCTGACAAGATTGAACAGGTTTCAAAATAAAAAGATTCAGATTTCGAAGCTTCCTCTCTAATAAGGACGTAGATCTTTTATTAATAGGTCTTTGGTATCTACTTCCTATGGCATTTCAGGGAAATAACCTTGTTAGAAATTTCATAACATGTTTGTACTTTTTGGGAAAATTACAAAACTTCCTAATTTTCGTAGAAGGACTGGGCCTGGACTAGCCCAAATTCCGCGCATGCACTTATATTTGCTCCATTGAATCTGCTGACCACCATTGAGCCAGTAGCAATCGGTTGGACCGCCATAGCAACAACAACTTGGCCATTTTGTGATAAGTGGGAGCCTGAAAATGGAGGTAGCTGGCAGAAAAGTCCCGTCTCCGGTAATAATTGGCCGCTTGATAATATATTCATTAGGCTCTATACTGTTTTTTTATAAGGATATGCCGATTTGTAGAGACGTGGGTATTTGGTAAATTGCAAAAACTGCTACTAATATAATGCTCACAGTGGCAAAGAACTTGCAAGTCCCCGATAAAAAGAAGAGAAGCGTATCAATATGACACGACTTAGACAATCATGAACAATGCCTTTAGAAATAATGCTTCATAGAATGTAGAAAATAATTTTATTCCAACTTGTACTTCTATTGAAATGTACTGCACAATTCCAGAGTTTATAATTAGCCTCATCTAAACACTAGGAGGGTTGGGAGAATTCGAGAGAGTTATGCAAACTCGAGACGTAGTCGGGGGTTTGCATAGCTTTCGAGAAGTGGAGAAAAAATTACAACTGTATGGAAAATTATAAAAAATAACTGAGCGTCCTCTAGTCAAGCTTCATTCTTCAAACTTGGTGAATACAATCTTCCACCTAGTATTTTAATATTGCGATTCACAAATTGTGTAAAATTCGATTTTGGAAAAAAGTTATTTGCCATCGGATTCCCATACAAACACTGTAATTTCTGACTGCCTTGCCTACTTGTCAAGATGGTGTCAAAAAACATGGTAAGGCCTATTGGTGTCTACCCACCCACTCTTTCTCTCCCTCTCTCCCCTAGGAATAATTTTCAGATAGTGATTTCAAATCTTATAAATGTTTTAACACATCAGATTTTTGCAACAAAGGATAACCCAGCAGCTGATCCAAGACAAATGAGAAGGATTATAGCTGAAGACCCAGACTGGTTAGTAAATATTAGTATTCATTATGTATATATTTAACTCTTTGATAAAAATCCTTCCCAAAGCAGACCTGTTTGCTCTTTTCATCATAGAAAAAAATGTTTTTTTCAGTTGTAATTTTTTCTTTCTATTCCAGGAGTCTGGCAACTGTTCCACTTCTGACAGAACTCTGTGTAAAGCACATTGTTGGCAACTTTGAAGGTAAGTTAGAAGAAGTACATGCTACACTGTATGTATGATTGTAAACTAGTCATTGTCTTGTGTGCATCGATCCCCATGGCTCGATTCCCACTGGCTCTCTTGTGTCCGGTTCTTGAAGATGTTTGGGCTGATAATTGAGCCTACACGTACATCTGCCAGTTTTTCTCTTCAATTCAAGCGTTTGGTTTCAAGTGCACTTGTAAGAAAAGCCTAAATCACTGATCAAGTCATACCAGAAATATTGATTAATTGCAGTACACAATGCAGATTTTACAATTAGCAGTTGTGTGATCAGACATTCTTTGTTGTCATTCATGATGTACTCAATGTCTAACAAAAATCCCAGATTTGATCTGGCTGAAAAATTTCTATTTGCTATTACGAGTGACTATTTAAATGTAAATATGCATATTTGCATCAATGCCAACCCAAGTTTTACATGTAGATTTTTTTGTTTCAAGAAAAAAAAAATGTATTTGAAGCCCAGGTTATTCAGTATCTAATTTAATTTACAGACAATCCAATTCTTGATGACCTCCTTCCAAAGCACAAGTCCAAAGTGCTTGATGCCCTGTCCACAGAAATTGCCATGAAGTAAGTATGTATTTTAGGGACTGTAGAGAGATCTGGAGACATGATTGACCATCTCAGTTTTATGTACACAACTCACAAGCAGCTGTGAAATTAAAGCCTGAAAAAAATTCAGGCTTGAACAGGGTTCGAACTTGTGATCTGCGATACCAGTACAGTGCTCTACCAACTGAGCTATCAGGTGAGCTATCAAGCCAACTGGGAGCTGGTCACATTGTGAGGTCACTAATATTCCTGTAGATGTTCAATACTGCTAAATTGGAGGATAAAACTATTATTAAATATTCATTAATTCTTTAAAGTCAGTTACTGATCAGCCTTTGATTAATCTTCTTTGATGTCAGAGTTACAGCTAATCTGGTTTCTGATGAGGGATATTGGAAGAGGTGTTGTAAAACAAGATGGGAAGTGTGTGATATCAATGGGCATGGGAACAGCTGGAAGAGATTGTATTTTGAAAGGAATTTAGAAGGTTTGTAAGAGTTTTAATACAACACGTTGTATATTAACTTGGCATAGCTAGCATAGGCAATCATATATTTGGTCAACTTGTAGCTATTATTATGCAACACTGATTATCTATTGACCGCTCAAAACGTGAAATTGGGCTGCTTATGCTTGAAATGAACTGAGATTAGTTTGCGATTTTTGCTTTGTTTCCAAGTTTTCAAAGGAATATACCAATGAAACAACACAACCCATGAACTGACAGTAAAATTATATGATTTCAGGTATCAACCTTTCAGTTAACGAAACTTACTAACTTATAAAAGTAACTTTCACCAGTAAATTGCATTAGTCCTGGAAGGGTACAATAGTACATTGATGTAAAGAACAAATATATATCATGAAATAAAATTAGCTGTCCTGATTTAAGGAAGTCTTGCAAAATGGCAAAACGATGATTGAGTCGAAGGACAATGCACTTGTCTTTAAAAGGATAAAAACCCTAAATAAAATTATTGCACCTGTCATGAGATACTTCTTAATATGTACATGTAAAACATATGTATTAAGCAATTCAGGTTTCTTTTTTCCCACTAGGTATTTTTTGTTCTTCAGCTATAATTTGAATTACTTATAATGTATTATTTATTTAAATTTAAGTTAAATTGTTATCTGTTTGTTAGGTATTATTGAAAATTTTGTCCCAGAAACCACAGATCCATCTCTGGTAAGTTTACCATTCATTTAACTTTTAGATTTAGTAGGTCCAAGTACAAAACATTAATCCTGATTCTTAATTTGTAACGTTTATATTGGAGCAACTTTTAATCGAGTCAGTCAGATAATGCCTAAGCTTGCTTTTTGAGTGGGGCCCTTGATTCTCATAGTGTGTCTTTTTCCAGCCAGAAACTATAGTCAGTATAAATGAGTATTTAAAAAGATTTCAACGAGTTCTGGATAAACCATCCATCTTGGCAGTGATATCTATTAATAGTCTAAGGTCATGTTCTAATTTGGCATGGGATCAACTGTTTCGACTGCAATCGGTTTGGGCTGATACAGTTGATGTTTCTCAAAAGAATACTTTTCCAACTGTTCAAAATGCGGCAACTCCTGAGAATAGTCCTTATGTGAGCCACAATAACGCAGCGAAATCACGTAAATGCTATTTCAACTGTTTCAACCTGATTCAAGGCCAGTTGAAAAAGTTGATCAACCAAACCAACTGAAAGTGGTTTTTCCCCATTAAAACATGAAAACCCAACCAACCCAGCCAATCAGAAAGGGTTGATCCCAATAGAACATGTCCTAAAAGAATTTTATTTGAGACTAAATTCAGGGCATGGAACTTACAATAAAAAAAGCGAGCGTTAACCAGTACTAACATGAACGTGTTTCTATGAACAGTTGAATGAAACCCTAAAGCTATCAGCTCCGTACGTGAAAGGACTTCACATTAGACAGCTTTTACCTCCTGTGAAAGAAACTTTGATCAAAGATGATGATGCGTCTGATGCGTAAGTAAACCAAAACCATTCCAGTTCACAAGCATAAATGACGTGAATGTTCTCGTATTTGCCAAAGAAAAAATACACAAATTTATTTTACATCATTTCAGAGCAAAGTTCAAATGCCTTGTTACATGTAGCTGGCCGTTTTTTTTGTGTGTGTGGATTTGGGAGCAAGACAAAGGATATGCAGCAAAAATTATTGTGGTTTGTCATTATAATGTTTTTTGTGTTTACTTCGTCCAGCCCCAGCTGGTCTACAAGGAAGTGTGATGTCCTTGTTTGATATAATTTGTGTGTGCATATAAACTGGAGAGTTCACAGTTTGGAAGAACTTGAAAATTTTAGTGAACCATGAGGCACTCTCTTGTATACACTGTGAACACCGTATTTGAATTTTCTCAAGCTAACTTGACTGCCAATGCAACATCATCATCATCATTATCATTATCGTCATCATCATCATCATCATCATCATCATCATCATCATCAACGATCATCATCTATCTGCAAACCAACCTGTGATTTAATGTGAGAAATGTTATTTGAGATGCCTTTCATTTACATCAAAACAATGCATATAAAGTGTTGTGCGATCATAGTAGTCTAGCGTGTTCCAATTTGGTCGCCGCCCACCCCCTTTCTAAGATGGCCGCCAATAAAAGTTCAAGAAAAATGAAGTCACAGCCCAGCCCTCGTAACCCCTCCTAACCCCTCGATGAGGTAAAACCGGTCGCCCTTTGTCACCCTAAACCCTAACCCTCACCCCATTTCAGCCCAACAAAACCTAACCCTAAGGGCCCCCCTCAACAATTTGAGCCTAACTAAGCCCAAACCTAAGCGGCCACCCAACGAAGCCCAAGCAACCCTAAAGCTCAAGTGCCTAGAATTCTAGACTAAGCCTAGCTAAGCCCAACCCTAAGGGTTCTCCCCCTCACCCCATTTAAGCCTAACTAAGCTGACCTTGGGGCGGTGCGCGCGTGCTCGCTGCCCTTCCAACAACCATCCTCAAAACCGGGCGGTTTGAAAAACCACCCCCTAAATGGGGCGGTGCTTCTTAAACCCCAGCCCCCTTTGCGCGCGTGCGCGTGCCTGGCCCGCCTGCTGACCTTGGCAGAGCTTGCCTTGTCGCGCCCGATTTGCGTTTTTTTTTTGGGGGGGGGCCCCCTCCCACCAGAAATATAAGTCGAGACCATATCCTTGGTGCCTTTTTGTAATTAATGTTTACATCGCCATGACGATGGGATAAGTTAAAAAAGGCGCTTTTATGAACAACGGCAGTGGAAATCACAATACTTGCCAAAAAAGGTGATGGGATCTTTGATGCCGTGAAAGTGGATCCCTTCTTTTAAAATGAAAAGGGTGTTGGGCCTCGGCGGGCCTACAAAGAGAAAATGACACGACTGATCGCTGGACTTGACTTCCACCATCAAGAGTTGACTGTCGCTCAATGCGTGTTGTAGTTCCATCAGTTCGAACATGCTCCAGGCGTCTTTTTCCAAAGGCTGAAGATAGATGATGCGGCCTAAAATGGGCCGTGGCGTAATTTGAGGCCCTTACCAACTTCCTTTCGTCTTGGTCTTTGAAGCACGTCTTTCAAGAGTGTGTAGTCGTTGTAGTGTTCCTTTAGTGTGGTTTGGTTGTAAAGATTCCATTGACGCAGTAGCGCCACCATACCTTGGAGCGCAAATCCGTACTCGGGTGGAATGGAGAGGATGGCGCATCGGACTGGGCTCAACATGTCCCGCAGTGTCTTATCGCCCGTTTTTAAAAATCCGATTCTTTTTCCATGTTTTTGTCTAGCGCTCAGGGTTCAGTTAAGGTGAATGTAATGCCAGCCTCGTTTAGTCGGTGGTGGGCCTGTTGCCGATCGGCCATCCATTGTATCGTTTGTTGGAGTTCCGGCGGTAGCCTATCCCAGTGACTGAGTATCTGTCGATGGGATTAGAAAAACATTGGTTTAGGATCGCTTTTGTTTTCTGTTGGACGCTAGCTCGCACACACGCAAAAAACCCCACAGCTCACCTCTCCCGTCTCTCGCTCATAATGGAGGGCCCAACCTAGCAGGCTCGAATCTCTGGAGGGCATCATAGTGGGTCGCGTTTTTTTGTGGGTGAGTTGGGAAGGGAAAATAAATAGACGCGCAACTCTGAGTGGGGGTGTTGGGGGTTTTCGAATTGGTTGATTTTGTTTTGGTTCTTTGCTCTGTAGATTCGTTTGTACTCTTGGATTTTTTTCTTGTGACTTTGTTTATAACGTTTCGGTTTCTGGTTCTGATTAACTCTTGATTTTTCTCTCGATAACGACATTCTCATTCACGAATCTTGTCTCGGTTTCGATGGCGATATGTTTGGGCTATATGTTTGACATTTTTCTGTAGATACAATTTTCTGCGAGTTTGCGCTTCGTTCATCTTTTCAACTGTAGCGCTTAGAGCGGAAACAAGATGACACGCCCCTTGTGTTGAGTGACGTTATGGGAGGAACTTATTTTATTTTTTTTTAATTAACAGAGATATTTATGACCACTACATCTCTTACAACACTTTCACTACAAAATTTAAGGTTACAAAAAAAATTGCAATTAAGAATTAAGATTCCAAACGATTAACACAATAGACACTGCAACCAGGCTTGCTTCACGCATACGTAGATTAGATTATAATTATTTACTGTAAGGAGAGGAGAGGCTTCCATTGTGAAAGAAATTTTGCTTTTTGTCCTTTGGAATAAAAAGTCGATCTTTGCACAATTAACTTATCTTAAACGAATTCAAGAAAGTGAGGGGAGGAACTTATATTTGACAAAAATTCGGGGTGGTACTGACGTCAGACCACCCCCTCGATTTTCTCACGTTAGCGAAAAAAAAAACAAGCGCAAGTGTTTTTTTTCTAATAATAGAGAGTGGTATTTAGAGGTCGAGTCAAGATGGCTACTGCTCAGTCAGTTCCTTCAGAAGTCGAGAAATCTGAGGAGGTAGATCCAGCCAAAGAGGTGATTCGTTGGGTGGTGAAGGGCCTTCTTCAGGAAGAAGAGCGGGCGCTGGTGTCCGACATGCTCGAGTACCGCAACAATTTGTCTCGCCTCTCGGAGCTATAAGGGCGACCGGCCGACATGGCCAGATTTGGGGCTAGTTTTAAGGCCGGTTGTCAGGAGTGGAAGAAGCGGGGCGACCAGCAAGAGGAATCTTCCTTTGCCGTGTTCCTCAACGCCATGAACGTTGGGGTGGAGTGCCCAGACCTTTCAGATCGTTAAAAAAAGACAAGAATGAGAAAAAGAGCGACGATTTATCCAGTGGATAGCGTTATCTACTTTTCGAACAACCGGGACCAGATGTTTACACTGTTTATCGGCCGCCATAGCGAAGATATCAGCGACGTCACGAGCACAATTACGCAATATTTTTGGTTGGCAAAAAGCGATCAAAACAAAAGAAATGACTGAAAATTCGCGTACTTCAAACGGCTGTTGCTTCACATATATGCTAGATTGCATCCTGAAATCTGGAGGAAAGTTAGAATATCAGGATAATGATTCACTGTCAAAGTTTAAAGGAAATCCAAGTATCGACACCGAAAATCGGGTTGGAAATTCGTCTGTTAGTAAAGTATTTGACCAGCTCGAAAGAGCTTTTGCCGACTACCCGCACCAATGATTTTGCGCGCGTGATATAATTTTGCGCGGAACATTTCGTCACATATCTCGACATTGGGACACCGCACACTTGGAGAACTGTCTTCTTTATTTATCGCCTATAATATCCCAATTTCTTGACTTAATTCATTGCATGGTTTTTGATTATATATTTTTTTTGCGTAACAATGCACACACTATTGATTTAAGCGAGAGCTTCTTCGAGAAAGTTTCTCGGAAATTGCTTGTGTGTAAACACTAGCACTTGAAATCGTAGAGTATTTTTTTTACTGGCGTAATTTTTTTTCCTGGAATAAATACGTTGCATAATAATACACAGGAAAAAATTACTCGATTCTGATTGGCTGAGAGCAGTGCAATTCAAGCGTAACACCAGCTCAAAAAGTGTAACACCGGTGCAAAAAGTGTAACACCGGTGCAAAAAGTGTAACACCAGTGCAAATTATACGTCGTAATTCTGGATAATGATTGGCAGAAACAAAATGAGAAATTTTGTAGGCCAATGATATCATGTAAAGCAGTGAGGAAAATTTTGTACGGAAACTCTGAAAAAGTTTTCTCAAATGCCAAAAATGGCTTCAAGAAACATCTTCCGGCAATTTTTCTGCGTGAATATTTTCGTGTTTGTATTGTTAATAAGTAATCATACGGTTTTTCTCGTTCAATTTGAGATTAATTTGCACTTGTGAGTGTTTCAAAAAGCTGAAATTGCACTCGCCGAAGCGGCTTGTGCAATTTCATCTTTTTGAAATACTCACTCGTGCAAATTAATTCCAAATTGAACTCGAAACCGTATGATTACCTATACAAATTTCACTATCACGTAATTTAAATTACTCCAAAGATCTATTTGCAACGATGTTACCTTTGAAAAAGTTTGTAGTTTTCTCACAAAATGCTTTGCATGTCCATTGAAAGTACTTGCTGTTAGCTATCACTTGTCAATGGTCACGGATGAAGAGGACGAAATGGATAGCAGCTTGGAAAAGTTAGGTTAACTTTACGTTTTTCGTTGCATCTTGGAAAAAATCACCATAAAATAAGCCGGACTATTTTGCATTCCAAGAAATACTTTGAATTTCGATTTAACTGTGGCTTCGTTTACCTCTTCTTTAAAGATTTGTTCCACTAAAAAGGAAAATCTGTTGAAATATGAGTGCCTACTAGAGGATTTTAAATAACGTTCAGGGAACAAGGGAAATGCTGAGGTATATTCGGAAACAAGGGAACATTGACTTTCATCCATTTTCTAACTTTTGGAGAGATTTGAAGAAATGTCCGACATTACTCAATTTCCGACGACTTTTTCTCTATCTTTATAGACCCTTTGCATAAATGGCGTCTAAATTTAAATAACAATACTTATACATCCTAAGCCTCACATTCATGTGAAAAATCCTTTGTCTGAAAACGTGAGCCCGAGGCTAAGGATGTATCAAGTATTGTTATTCAAATTTAGGCGCCATTTATGCAAAGTCCTTTATTTCCAACGATGATTGTTACAAGGTTATTCTGCTTTGACTTCTACCTTGAGTACGTTACACTGCAACTGCTACTACTCCAAGTTCAACTTCAAGTTCTGTAACAACTGCTTACAACTTCAACCGACTACTACTACTACTTCACTTCTCACGTTTCTTTTATGGGGTCAACCACTTGATCCGTCAGATCACTGTCAAACTGTCAATTCCTTAATTTTAGGCTAACGTCAGAGCCTGCGCAATTCGCATAAGATACCAGTGCGATTGCGCACGAAGTTGTTTACACTCTAGCTTGCATTTTTATTATCTAACATATACCCCCAACTTAGATTGAGCTAGTCCCTAGCTCACTCCTAGTTCGCTTTTCAGGTGACTAAAACGAATCAAATTGGCAACCCGACCTAATACCGATCCGGCTATGGCAGAGTTCTGGCCACAAACCCAACACTATAGTGAGATAATGTATAACCTACAAGTAATAATTAAACGTATATACGGCACTAAAAGAAAATCGCATATGCGAAGGGTTGATAGGAATATCAGTGTTCAAAAATGCTCACATAAAATCCTAATTATAATATGAAGTGTAACGGAAGATGAAACTACTACTTGAGTTTCTTACCACTGATTTAACAATCAAAAAGCTAACAATATCTGTGTGGAACCCTGCTAAGTAACTTCATGAATGTTTAACGAAACCAGGTAATCATAAAAATTGGTTGTTTGTTTTGCTTGCCTTTTTTTTTTTGTTTTGTTTTAGCGTTTGTTTCTTTTTTTTTGTAAATGATCAAATAACGAAAGCGTGTAATTGGCTCATTCTAATAATACCAGAGGGAATTTCTGATTTATCGGGTGGTTTACGTTGTTTTGACATGAAGAATGTGTAAGGAGGTGTATTGGCCTCACAAACAGTAGCAATTGCCTCCTTTGGAGGGACATGCTTTGCAAAATCCAAAACTTTCCTGATTTCGTCCGTCATAGGATTGTTGGTCAGATATTCTGTTAAACTAGGAAGGGTTAATGCTTCTTCGTAAGTTGGCAATTTAGGAAAAACTGACTCAACTGTTGCGCTTGTTGCATTATGTTTGAAACTGGCAATTTGCTGTGTTTTCAACGCTTTATCTTGGATTAAGTCTTCTTGACTTGCTTGGCCAGGCAAGGCAAGGAGACGAGAGTCAGTGGTAACTTCCTGTGAATACGAAGGAGTTTCGGTTTTCTTTGTGCGCACATTTGGTATGGTTTCCGAATCTAAATTCCTTGTCTTGAACCTACCTGAAGTGTTCTGACTGCGTAAGTCAGAATTTGATAAAACTTGTTGTACAACCTGATCAGAGTTGTACAAGGGTTGTTTACTGACAATACTTCGTTTATTATGCTCTAGAGCGTCTTTTAATTCTGTGTGAAATATTTTCTCGTTAGCCTCTTCTCGTACAATTGGGTAACTTCTTTTCTGTTTAAAAGTTCCTTTCAATTTGACTGACGGTATCTTATCACTGCTTGTATTGATAACGTCTTCAATGTGTTTTCGTTTTCTTATGGTTCCATCACTGTTTTTAGTGGTAATTTCATCGGTGATTTCATCAGTAATTTCATCGGTAATTTCATCAGTAATTTCATCGGTAATTTCATCGGTAATTTCATCGGTAATTTCATCAGCACCCGTGGGGGCTGGTAACTCTTGAGAATTTGTGTATATATTCGTGTAACTCTGACCTTGTGTGTGAGGATAATTGACATTTTCATCCGACCGATCTAGCTTCAAAATCGGTAGGGGATTGATACTTTTATCAGAACAAGCCGAAGATGAAATTTGTTGAGTACTCTGGTTCAATTTGGTAACTTTATTATCTCTATTATCAAAAACGACATCGTGATTACTATTTTTCGTCGCCGAAAAATGCGGACATGAAGACTCACCAGACTGTGGTTCAGACACGCTATTTTTAGCAGGATATGGTGGTCCCGGGATTACCATCATATCCGAAACAGGCAAGTCTGAAAAACTGTCATTAAGGCGACTGTGACTATTAACCATCGGCGATTCCATGCGAATATCAACAATACTATTTACACCTGTATTGCAAGTAGAAACATCATTTCGAGCAACCGAATGTTTTGAGGAGAACCGCCTATCGCTATTTGCAAAACATGTTCTAGGCTTATATCTGGGCTTATTTCTGACTTGATTGTCGTCTCTAGTTGCTCTTCGAAAATTTGGTCTATAATATTTACATAGTTTTGTTTTGCCAAAACGGACTCTTGGGGTACCAACAAGAGTCCTTAGGCGTTTCCCTGAATGGAACTTGGTGGTGCCTCTAAGGCTAACATTGAGCGTTGATTGTGGAAAGAAGGACTAATGTATTCATCATCATAGGCATCATTCCAGCCTCTGTAAGATCGGTCATAGGAACGATTGGCAGAATGACGCGGATTCTGATACCGCCTCAAATCATTCTCTAAGCGGTTGACCCGCCGTTGTAACTGGTCAATCTGGCTATTTTGCTGCCCTTGCCAATTGCAGAGTTGAAAAGGGGGTGATGTTCCCTGTGGCTGATCATAGGCAGCCATCGCATAACTAGCTTGCACTTGCTGTTGTTGCCTTTGTTGCTGTTTTTGAATCTGTTTGATTTGAGCAGACAAGTCGTCCAGTTTCTTATCAGTGTTGGACATATTCTGAGCTGGCGCTGCGGCAGCTATCACCTTACTGGTACTACAAGGTTGTTCCATGAATTTGGTAAACATGGTTTCCATTTGTTTTAAAACAGATTGCGTATCTGTAGCTCTCTGACGGCGATTAACGATGTCCTTCATTCGCGCTAAGGACTCGGCTTCTTGAAAGGTCTTAGGGCGACCTAACGATACATAGGCCTGCAAGTCACCTTGTAAGCCTTCAATAAAATAGCGGACCGTTTCCGCGTCAGACAATTTTAAGCGTTTGCATGGGTGCGTTATGTCGGTGATGTAATCATCGATGGGTTCGCCCTGAGCATGTTTGCGCGCACTTAATTGCTGACTTAAAATCCAATCTTGCGGGCCAGAGGCAAATCGCGCCCGAAATGCTTCGAAAAGAGCAGTTAATGTTCCTTTAGTTTCATCACCTAGTGTGAGAAACCAAGCGTGCGCAATGCCTCGCAAATAGAGTGGAAAAGCGTTAAGTTGTAGCTCCTCTGACCAATTATTTAGTTTTGCTATACGGCAAAAATTGTCCAACCACTCTGACGCGTGTGCAACAGGATTTCCATCAAACGTTTCTGGCTGCAAGCCATGAGTAGTTGGTTTTTGGTCAATCTTATTTTGTGGAGAATCTATGAACGTGCTTGTCGTATGCGCTTCTTTTTCTAGGTCGCCTTTTATTGTCGCAAGAAAATCGGTAAGCAAGGCTTTAAATTCCTCTTTTTGGCCAGCATTCATGATACCAGATGCAGGACAACACAAATATTACTATTCTTATGTTTTTGAACGAGCTATGCCGGAAGTGTTTGAGAGCACGTAACAATCTTGTTAGAGGCTTTAGGCTTAGGTGGCATAAATTTCAACAACTACTACTCCTATCAGGCCCAAGAAAATGTCCGTGCAAGCTTTTAACTTAAAGATAACAAAATTGCATCATCACAATTAGCATTGGGACAAGCACCTAAGCACTAACAAAGATATTATCTAGAATTAACATAGGGTGAGTACGCTGCACCAATGAGTCTTACGCTCCTTCTGGCGGGTTGATCTCCTGGCTTGTCTTGATTGGATGTCTACTGACTCGGAATGGTTCTATCCTCAGCGATGTTTCCTTGAGCTTCTCCTCGTGGATCTTGGGTGTTTGTCCTCCTTCTCGCTTTGTTAGGGTGCAAATTCAGCAATGAAACACACACCGGCAAGCGTCAGCTGATTCTTCAAGGGCCTTAACCCTTAATGTTCAGTTCGTTTGTTTTATTTTTGTTTAATTCCCTTCTTGACAGCGGCGGTAAACGTTACTGTCGGCGTCTAATCCACTGTCCGTTTTTGTTGATGATGTTGGGTACAACATTCACGGCCGAGCATTTGATAACCGGAATGGACCGGTTAAAACATTACGGCCATAGCTACGTCCAGTTATTCACTAATCCTGTACCAACTTGTTAAAGCAGCTTTAAGGGGAATTAGCCAGCCACTTCAACACTCTGTTGTTTGGTTACTTCTTCTCCTTTATTTCCAACGATGATTGTTACAAGGTTATTCTGCTTTGACTTCTACCTTGAGTACGTTACACTGCAACTGCTACTACTCCAAGTTCAACTTCAAGTTCTGTGACAACTGCTTACAACTTCAACCGACTACTACTACTACTTCACTTCTCACGTTTCTTTTATGGGGTCAACCACTTGATCCGTCAGATCACTGTCAAACTGTCAATTCCTTAATTTTAGGCTAACGTCAGAGCCTGCGCAATTCGCATAAGATACCAGTGCGATTGCGCACGAAGTTGTTTACACTCTAGCTTGCATTTTTGTTATCTAACAAAAGGGTCTATTGAGATAACGCCAGCAATAAGCCACTTCCGGGTTAACTTGAGCCTCCGTTTGAAAACGAGTCTTCCTGCAAAACCTTTGTCATGAAAATGAGTTTGATTTGCATGAAAATGAACCTGGCGGAGTAATTTTCATATGATGGTTTTGCACGTGGGTTTGATTAACACAGTGCGCACATAGTTAATAAGGCGGAATGGTTAGGAAGCCCGGCAAACATCGAAAGAGCAAACTGAAGATGCCAAGATTTAGGTTGGAAGGTCCGTGCAAAATCTTTTGTTTTGCGCTCATACACTATGCATGAGTTACGTAGCCAACACGTTTCTTTTTTTAGATCCTCAGTACGGAGTAAACAACTATTGTGCTTTGTGCAGGGTCAAGGGCAAAAAAGCTAACAAAAACCATTCCGCTCTACTGATTAGCGAAACTGATGGTCTATAGAGAGTAGAGTTGGTGTATCGATTTGACTACGAGTGTGTCGACAATGTCTAGATTAACACTGGCTCGAATGGTGAAACACAGGACCCAGAAAAAATAAACTGTATCAGTTGTCATTGATGACGACGGACAACTAGAATTACTCAATTCACTGAAAGTGAAGTGAAACTTCTTTTGGACCGATTAAGCCCTAGTTTAAGTGCTAGATTTAACATGATAAAAAGCATTTTGACATTGGTTGTAGAAAACACGTTTTCTGAAAGGAGAACGGGTGCCAGTGACATGCCTTTGCAACTTGAGTTTGACTACAGGTTCAGTAGATCAATCAAAGAACGCTTGAAAAGGTAGTGCTCTACACCATATTCATACTTGACTAGCTCTAGTTCAGACTACCCACACACCTCAGTTGCTTCTGCAAAAACACTCTTTGGCTACAAGAAGTTGTTAGATGTTTCAACATTAGGCTATTTATATGAGAACAAGGTTTTGGCGTACCACATACATTGATATTAAATTCATCACATAACTTCAGCAAACAAAGTTCGCATCAAAAGTAACGATTCAGTTTGCAGTCTGCAGCCGGCCGACATGATACTCCATAACGGGCATGGA
This sequence comes from Micromussa lordhowensis, assembly GCA_964020085.1. Taxonomy (NCBI): domain Eukaryota; kingdom Metazoa; phylum Cnidaria; class Anthozoa; order Scleractinia; family Lobophylliidae; genus Micromussa; species Micromussa lordhowensis. The sequence continues at coordinate 8,120,566 of OZ026607.1, forward strand.
GAAAAGTATCATAAGCTGATATCCATACTTAGGAGAAAACTCGAACACATTTATCACTTTAAAAATTAATGGCAATTTGCAGTCTAGAAAATAACTGAAGTCCAGAAAATGAAAGCCTAGCGGAGGCTTAACTGATAAAAATCTAACATTAGGTTTGTCAATTGAACTAAGGTAATTACTCCACAGTTCTTACTGTTCATGGTTTTTTGCTTT
>OZ026607.1:8125778-8130778 GCA_964020085.1 Micromussa lordhowensis
GGCGGCCTGGCTCTCTCGTTTGGATAGAATGTCCGTTGGGCGGTGGACCAGCTGCACTTTTCCATCTTCCCCCAAAGCATACACCAACGTGTGCATACCAAAGAGATTATCCAGCGCGTGTAAATCTCTCAAACACATGCCCGCGAAACTCTCGGGATGCTCCAGCGTGGCCAAGTAGGTAGAGGCCGATTCTTGGGTCCTTCTTTCTAAATTTTTCAAACCGCAAGCCCGGTGTCTCGCCAGCATCGAAAATAGCACAAGCGGTCGGCATACAACTTGCCAGTGTTCTTGTCTTTTTCCAGCGCATCCCGACCTCGATTCTGGAGCAGCCACTTAGGCAACTGGCCCGCGAACTTGCCACGCCCTATAGGTTTGTCCTCTATAGGGTACAGGTGGAAGGCCACGTTGGTGAGCAAGGCGATACGCCACTTGCTATTGGGCTTCTGTTGTCTGACGTACTGAAGCCAATCTGTCTCCCCCACGCGCTGCAGCAATCTCTCTAGATACGCTTCGTACGCCACCACCAGCGGCTGGTCGAAAATAAAGGGGTAATAATATCGCTTTTCTCTGGTTTCGACGTTGCTCAAAATAAAGCCAAATGCCAGGTTGATCTTGAACGCGTTTTTTTGGGCGCAGAAGATGCTCCGCAGCATGTCCCAATGTCACTACCCGTCTCCAGTCGTCGAGTGTGCACTAGGACGCGCTTTCCACCCTATTGGTGCTAACGAATCTGAGGCCAGTAGTCGCTATAGCACTGTCGGCAATCCTCTGGTAAGCTGGCCGGTAACACGGCCGGACACGTTCGTGCATCGGTGCGAAACCGGACGCTGCTGGGGCCAATGGGCTGACGGGAGAGGTTGGCGGTGATGAGGTGGCGGCTGGGTGGGTCTTCAGGTGTTCTCTCAAATTGCCGCGGTAGTGGAAGCTCTTCTGGCAAATCGAGCAGCGATAGCTAGCCGGTGCCTCGTACTCCTCATCACCATGTTTACTTGATGTGATGCTTCTTAAGGTGCTCTCTTCGGTAAAAGCGTCGGTCGCATACTCGACACGAAAAGCCGCCAGATTGACGATGAACGGTCTGTCGATGCCTCTTCGGCGTTTTCTGACTAGGTCGCAAACGTCGCAGACGGGCGTCTCATCGTGCCTCTTGGGAGGAGGAGAAGGCGGCGGCGGTGGGAAGTCAACCGTCGCGTCGGTCGGACAAGCCGCCGAATGGCCGAACAACACCGCCGGTTGGTGCGTCTTCATGTGTCTCTGTAGCACGTCTTTCCTGTAAAAGCGTTTGCCGCATACTTGGTAGGAAAAACCGCCCGATTGGCAATGAACGGACTCTCGATGTCTCTTGAGACTTCCTTGAGTAGAAAAAATCCGGTTGCAAAGATCACAAACATACATGTCTGACTGTGAGGGGTGAGCGGCGACCTTTTTATACGAGCCAGCGATGACGTCAGCAAACGGGATGCACAGCAGTTCAAACCTTACATAAATCCTACACCCCTGTATTGACATGCTTTTCTTTTTCTATCCCAGATGCAGTCACCGAGAGACGACTGGAAGCAAATCATCGAGATAAACACAAGATCGATCATAAACCATTGCGATGTAAACAATAATAAAAAAGGCATGAACGATATGGTCTCTCCAATTGACGTTTTTTAGTCCTAAAAAAAATCGGCGCGTCAATGCACGCGCCCAAGGTCAGCAGGCGCCTAAGGTCAAGCTCGGGCGGTGTTTGTTAAGGGCAGCACGCGCGCTAGCACCGCGCTGTTTTTCTCACCCGCGCGCTGAGACCCTAGCTCAACGTCACACGTTTGTAGGGTTGTTTTAAACGAGCGCTCGCGTAGCCCCAAAGTCAAGCCAACGCAAGCGCGGTCAAGGTCAGCCAAGTGCGCGCCAGCACCGCCCACGGCGACGGTGGCCCCCCGAAAAAACACAAATCGGGCGCGACAAGGCAAGCGCGACCAAGGTCAGCAGGCGGGCCAGGCGCGTGCGCGTCCAAAGGGTTTGGACTTTAAGAAGCACCGCCCCGTTTGGGGGGTGGGTTTTTCAAACCACCCGGTTTAAATGGGGTTCGCTGGGCTTAAATGGGGTGAGGCTTAGGGTTATTAGGGTTAGGGGTGACAAAGGGCGACCGGTTTTACCTCATCGAGGGGTTAGGAGGGCTGTGACGTCATATTTTCTCGAACTTTTATTGGCGGCCATCTTGGAAAGGGGGTGGGCGGCGGCCGAATTGGAACACGCTAGACTACTATCTTATTCCCCTACAAAAACGTACCTAGCCATTCAATTGATTTAATGAGGCTTTATCCATTTGATGTTTCAGTGGTAGCGATGCAGGACAGGATGGCCCAACCATCGATCATTTTGACTTTGGTCTTATCACTCCAGCACTTGTTCATCTAGAAGAACTGCACTTGACTTACGGGTGAGGGGCCATGTTATTTTTTTCATAAGTTAATGAACTGCTAGCAACCCCAGCCCTCTTTCAGTGCTTTCAATAACACCATTAATTTATTGTTTCTTCTATCAACAAGATCAAGTCCTACAAAATCATGTTTAACACCAGGCAGGCATGTTGAGGACGTTCGCGCTAATTGTTTCTGCGCATCTCACGTAAGCGAGGTTCGCGCGAGGAAAAGTGTCACGCAATGGTTTGTAAACAAATATGGCGTCCGCGACGAAAAGTCAAAAAAGAAGTAGAAGTGGGAGATTCATAAAAGGAGGTGAACTAAAACGACGAAAATCTTCCGCTGAAAAGGTTCGAGTTGCAAGTCAACAATGTTCTGAAGGCGAAAAGGAGCCGGCCAATACGATGTCTGAACGTGAAATTTCTTACCTTCTTGATTCCACTTTGAGCTGGATCAATGGAATGTGATAACACAAGTCTCCTTAATGTTCTTCAAAGACTTAGACGGGTAATTCAGCTCATCCACAAATGTCAAAAAACTGCAAAAGTACACATAGTTGACCCAATCGAATCCCTCTTGTTTTCCTTTGCGCCGTTGACTTCTACCTCACGACCAGCAAGTGGATTCCAGTCCTGCTCCGTCGTATAGCGCAACAGGTCGCGCAACAGCGTGACTTTGGAATTCAACGTCGGTTCAATCGCAATTTACGCTCTTAAATGGTCGGTGACCCCAGAAACACATACAATTATCTCTACATTGTCCAAAAATGAACAAAAAATCAGTGTGGGAAGGTAAAAAAAAAATTCACGATTTTTGTCCGCGAGACATCGAATCTTGCCATCGTGCGGCTACAAGGCGCGTGAAATTGTGGTCGCTAAATGCAAACTTATTCTTTGAGGAACCTCACCAAGCCCAATTTACTCAAATCGAGGTGTTCGTTCGGGCATGTTCTCTCCAAAACGAAGTCGGTGACCCCCCATTTTTTTTACATTTCTGACATCACTAACTCATCATCTTTTAATGGTAAAATTTTCAGAAAAAATTTTCGCGCGAACGTCCTTAAATGCATCAGGCCCAGGTTGTTTGAAAGGTGGTAACGCTATCCAGTGGATAAATCACTATCCAGTGGATAGTGTGGTTTGTTTTGTTAACACTTATCCACTGGATAGTGATTTATCTGGTGGATAGCATTAGTCGATCCTTCAAACAACCAGGTTAGCATTGCAGTGCACTTAACACAGTAGATTTATTTTTTCCTTTTTCCTGTAGATCATAATTAAAATAATAAAAACATTTTTTCCATGACAGGGTTCGTGATTGTGGGATGAACTTTGAATGGAATTTATTTCAGTTTACTGCTAGAGATTGTCTCCTTCTGGCTAAGGTGAGTGTTTGAGAACAGCTGGGTTCTATACTGAAATATCTACAGATATACAGTGCTTGCCAGGTAATCCAGAAAATGCATGCGTTTTTTTCCGTCCTTTCTCTCTTCCTTCGTTTCTGTTCCCTTGTGAAAATCTAACAAGGATCCTTGAGGATCTTTATACAATACAACAATGAGGATCTTAATCAAAGGTGAGGATCGTAGTCAAGATTCCCAAAGACGTTGGTCAAGAATGGTTAGGACCTTTTAGAATCGTTAAAATTATTGCCAGGACCTTGCAAGATCTTGTCCACGATTCATAGGATCTTCAGAGATTTCACTCAAAGATCCTGCCAAGATCTTTGAACATCTTGAGAACCCTTGCCAAAATCTTTCTTTAATTGATCTCTGTACTGTCTTTCAAAGGTCTTTTAGGAATCCTTGAAAGATCCTTATATTTAAGGATCTTTGTGTTCTTGTAAGCTCCTTTAAGATCCTGTAACGTTTTTCACCAGGGTCTTTCTTCCTTTGTTCATTCATTCACGGGCTCATTATTATTTTCTTTACATGTCCCTCCCTTCTGTCCATCCATCCATTTGCCCATTTGCCAATCCATGCATCCCGCTGCAGTTTCCCATTCTGCCAGCTGCCAAACAGGAAGACCCTGCATCCATACTGACATTTCCCCAAAATATAGCCAATGAAACATGATAGGTGTTTTTCCATGTTTCTGTGCTTGGGTCATAAAAGTAATGTAGATTTTCATCTCCATCTCAGGCCGTCAAGACATGCCACACCTTAAAAGTATTCCACCTTCACAGGAGCGGCGTGGATGATGAGAAAGTCCGAGTCTTAATAAGTCATGCACTGGACCACCCATCTCTTCTTACTTTAGGTACGTACAATGATGTACACAACCAGTCATAACTTTAATATGAATCCTTAAAGTGCACCTAACCCCAAAATATTTTTTTCGCTTAAATGACTCTTTTCTAGCCCTAATCTTGACTTTTTACAGGCGGTAAAAGTTAAGAAATCTGGCCATCGTCTGTTCCACGACCGAGCAAGTAAGGGGAATGGGTTTATTCCTGGGTTGATGTCAAAAACTTATTTGCATGCACGTTTTTAAAGACTTAATACGATGCAAATCAGTCTGTGACGTCAACCCAGGAATAGACCCATGCCCCTTACTAGCTCGGTCGTGCAACAGATGATGGCTAGATTTCGTA
>OZ026607.1:8135778-8223278 GCA_964020085.1 Micromussa lordhowensis
AGCTGTAAACATTTTTTATATTTATTTCTCGTACAGTTTGACACGGTAATCAGTGGGTCATATCTATTATTTGGTCTACGAGTGCATGTTTATTAAACTGAACAATCCACGGGTCAGTTATATTTCGAGGGAAAAAAACATTGTAAATACTTGTGTAGGGTCACGTTGGTATCAGTGATGTGTTTCTCTTGTAAGTAGAACTGAATTGTAAATAAAGGAATTTTATTTCATGTATCCCACCTTCAAATTGACCGCCTTTGGAAGGGTTAGTCACATTTCCGATAGCATTTCGTCTCTTTATCACGCGAGTCCATGATAGTGAAAACAGCAATAAAGTATTGCCTCCATACAAAGCTCTATAAATATGGGTGAAACATTTCTCTGGACAACGCACGTATGAAAACCGCGCAAACCTAAATCTTGGTGATGAAGTCGACTGGTTACGAATCACCTATTAAAGCACGATGCTCCTCAGTGATTAGTTGGCTTTTAACAACTGATTGATGCATTTTTTTCAGGAAAAACTTAAACGATAGGTCAGTCTTTCGCGCATGTACGCGAAAGCCGCCTCGGGCCGCTGTGAAACGATAAAAGCTTGGAAATTCAAATGTACTCGTACAAAACGAATTAAGAACCCTGTCGAGCTACAACCGCAAAACGTCAAGTTCAGTCCTAGAGGATTTATGTCTGATGGAAGTAAAACCTCAGAGGAATAGGTAATTTTTTAATTTTGGACTATGACAACGTCACATGAAACCGTAATAAGGCGGGGGTAAACATGAATAGGCGTGAAATTTGAAGTGATATAAAAACGGAAATTGTTAGGATTAAGATGGGTCGGAAACACTACCAGACAGTTGACCCCCGCAAAAGAGAGCCCAGGTTGCTAGGGGACTGTTTGGTATCCATCTACTAATTCTTCACTTCAAATTTCAATTTTCCAAATCCATCAAATCTTCAACATTTCATATTTTCCTCAATTTAACCTATCCTTTGAGAAAAATATATCTTTCCCAAAAGGCCCAAAAATCACCCAAAAATTTACACAAAACCGCCAAACAGTGGTTAATGGGATAAGCAGAGAGATTTAGTGTCGCTTGAAACGTGACCGAGATATTGGCAGAAAGGCCGTGTTAAGCGACGTCGAAACAGCCTTCACGTGTACCCCCGCCTTGATTATGATGCTGAAGTTTCGTCTAAGAATTCAACTAACGTCTTGATCCGAGTTACTGAAAGTGAAGCATCTACACACAGACTACGTTATGAGTTGAAGATAATAATTTAATATGTGTCAGAATTTTTCCCCAATTTCTTTTTTTCTGCAATTTGTACAAGCGCGCTGATTTTCTCTCTGCCTGTCGTCACGCAACACATTAGTTTTTTGCGTGACGACTTATGGAACATAAAAAGATGCCGAAAAACATGGTTTGGGGATTATTCCTTAGAAATTGGACCGTTATGCTGACACTTTTTGTCCTTTTTCAACAGTAATCCGTTGAAATAATACGAAGACCGTTTAATATATGCAATATATTATAGCTTTTGTTAATGTCTCCCTCGTCACTACTGAAGTATATTATAGTGTTTTCAAAATAACAAACATTTTTATTAGTTCACCAAAACTAGCTATACTACTGTCTGAATTACATCAGTGGACAGTCTAAACAACCTGTGCGTATTCTAGAAGAGAGGGTCAATAGACTTCAAAGTAGTTCCTATAGTTTGATCAGAAAAGAACTGTTGAAAGACGGATCGAAACTGACCGATGGCTGATGACAAACTACACCAGTCCTTCAGCCAATACCATCATGGCTAAAGTGACCAATCACTTTCAACGGACCAAACCTATAACATCATCGACTGACAAACATAATTCACTTGACTCTGAATATGGCATCCGCTAAGGTTGTCGAAACGTCAGTCACCAACAACAGTTCTTTTTAGAACTACCCTCACCCGGACGATCACACTATACGAACTACTCATGGGTTCAAACCATTTACGTATTCAATTCAAAGCGGAAAAAGCCTTGCGCTTCATTGAATTTCATTGAATTGGGCGTGTTTAAAACACGAAATGGCGAAATGACGAAATGTCACTCCAGTTAGCCTAAACAGCGCTTCGGTTAGCCTAAATAGCGCTTCGGTTAGCCTAAACAGCGCTTCGGTTAGCCTAAATAGCTCTTCGGTTAGCCTAAATATCACTGACTTGAAGGATCTATTTCGAGTCGTGTTTATCCATGCATATAATAAGCGTCACTTTTCAGTTAAAAAAGTCAATGATTAAGATTTGAAGAGTGAAATGTCCTTTATTCCTCTTTATTCGGGTTATTTTTAAAACTTTCAGTTACGTGCAGTCTTCAGAAAGACCATTTGCTGCTAAATTTATGACCATTTATATATCTTGGCCGTTAAAATTCCCTCAGTCAGCTGTCGATGGGAAATATTTATTTGCGTTTCAAGGCACATACCACAACATTACGAACAATTCACTCTCATGTGTAGGCATACGATAACACCAAACGATGATGTGACAATACTTTTTTGTCGTTTACTTCAGTCTTGCCAATATGCTCACGAGACTCGGAAATTAGCCAATGGCGTTGGAGGAGAGTGACGTACTGTTCCAAAAAAATAGTCGCACAAAATTAACATTTTCCTGTACAAGTACAGCGTCCCGCCTGCTCATTTGCATTTCGCAATCACCTTGAGTTGAGTTTGCTGCTGTCTGGGCACAGAATATTGCGACAAAATGGCATCTGGTGGAATGGCTCTCGTCAAATATCTGTTATTCTTCTTCAACTTAATTTTTTGGGTGAGTAGAGTTCTATGACAGTGCTCTTGTGTGTCAAAGGTGTTGTACTTCACTCCCGGACTTTACTCCGCTTTGGACTGCGCATAAATTTTATCTTCGCTTCAGCTACTTGTGGTTTGTTCGTGGCTTTATATCGCGACAAGCAGTTATACACCATGCTTTCGTTTTCTAAACACCATGTATTCTGCTTGTGTGAGTGCCGAATCGTAAATTCGAATTTTGTCGAGGGAAAGCATCGAAAATTGTGGTCCATCGCGCGCTCTTCTATCAAACTTTCGACGAATAATTCAAATATCACTAGAACGATTTTAATTTTTCAGTGGGAGGAACAGAGGGTTGGCAGCTACAATTCTTAAATTAATCGCGAGACGTGTATAATTTGGTTTCGGGAATTAGCGAAAGCGACTTGCCACAACATTGTGGTGGTTCGATTTCATGTCAATCAACGCAAATTGGTGTGTAAATTTCAGTTACGTTTAGTTCGAAGTGTTATACACTCGTTTTCAGTTTCGTGGCCCTAATTGACTCTGTAAACGCGTTTCTTACAGAAAACGGAGAGAAATACGCCAAATTATTAATGTAAAATTGTGCTGAAGGTGGTAAAATAGCGAGATATCACACGATGGGACGAAAATCGATTCGCGAGTTGACATTTACGATCGCTGTTTTAACGGCGCGATGTACAAGAAACATGGATCTTCAAGCGAAAAACAAGGCTCTTGTACATTTGGGCAAAGATTGAACTTTTTATCCCAAGTAGTTAAACTATACAAGGGAAGAGATGACAATTTTAACTGGAAAGATCCATGAACTAGAAAGATATTAATTCACTTGTTTTCCTTTGTCAAAAATTAAATATACAGGCTTCGCCAGTTTAATATCGTGTTCACATAAATCTCGTATATAATCTCTGCGGCTTGGGCTTGGTTTATAATACAATTTAAGTATCGAATTCCTGTTAAAGCTTGGGGTTTGTAAGTTTTGAATTTGTGATTCTTGTTTTTTATTAATTAAACCATGACCCCGTGTTGACTTTGAATTCCTTTGAATCCCGCAGGCAGTTTATGCAGTTTACATAACGTACCCCGCCTCGTATACAGTTTTGAAATTCCAATTTTCCTTTCGAGGATATTTTGTTTATTTTGTATTCCTTGTAAGGGACAAGTCTGCCCAGCGACATGATTGATTACAAAGTGTAAAATTATCATGGGCATCATGCAATAATAAGTTTGGAAGCAGGCTTTTAGCCAGGGTTTCAAAAGTGGCTGTCCAAAATGTGCTATAGCGCCTGCTCAATTTGAATTATTTATAAGGCAAAATATGAAAAATAGAACGATTTTCTTCAATAAGTGGCTGCCCACAGGATGCCTGGATGCCCATCTGGCTAAAAGCCTGTTTAGAAGGTGACTTTTTTGGGCGCAAATTTTCAAAGTGCTTTGAGAAGGATCTGGGATGTACATGTAGCTTAGGGTTGGCTGCTGGCTATTTTCACTGACCGAAAGGACTTAAGGTAATTCCTTAGTATTGCATTGCGCATCCCTACTTCGCACGATTTTCGCATCATTAGCGTGCAAATGAGTGCGTGTGCATACAAAACCTAAGAGATTTCTCTCAAACTAAGCTCGATAGCGAAATAAATGCTCCTTTTCTATTCAATGAGCACTGTGACCCCCGATTTTTGGGGGGTATTTGCTAAGAACAGTCTTATAAAGAACATATTTGAAGAAGGAAAAAAGTTTCATAGTAGAACATGATTTTTTTTGCAAAATACTTCCAAGATAAAATTTTGTGTCTTTCAAGTAATCAAGACTTAATTATCTGTGAAATGTTTAACACGCAACCAGTAAAAATACTCCATTTTAAGAGCCTGCTGATGCGAAAACAAGCACGGTGACCCCATTTTTTTATTGCATTATTTTAATGGTCATATCATGAATGTTAACTATGCCAAGTTTCAAAAAAAGTTTGATAGTAGAACAATTTCAAGGGAATATTACCTTAAATCTGGCTGAAATTTTGCATGAAAAACTACTTGGGGTGACCTTGGAGGTACAAATGCCAGAAAAGCTGGCTGTCAGCTGGTTAATGGGCTAAAATTATAGCCCATTGACAGAAAACCTGAGAGAATCACACTAGTTAATGAGCCTGCCGATTGTTTTTTAGTTCCTAAGTACGGTGTATTAATGCTAGGTAAAAGATTAATGAGATACAGGATGTTTGGGGGAAAAATTAATTTACATCAGATAAAATGGTATATATTGAGTAGGAAATCATTTATTTTTGCAATTGGGAGTATGGGATATAATTTTAGACCAAATATTAATGGGATACACAGACGCCCCCCCCCCTTCCCCTCCCCCTCGTTTCTAACATCCCTGAAGAATGATTAATCAGGGACAGTTTTGAATCTTGCAATGAATCTTGACCAAAAGTATGCAGTATATTGTTGACTGGTAGCAAACAGTTGTACCAACAAGTGTAGTATTTAAAAGCCATTAGAAAGTTTCCATTGTATGACTTATTATTTTCATAAGCCTGCTAATTCGAACCCCATTATATTGAATTGCCCGTTATTTCAAACTCAAACCATTTCCCCTGAATTTGTCTTTCAATCATTTACTTTCAGTTATTTCAAAGTCCTGCTATTTTGAACAATTTTATGTTTCCCATGAGAGGCAGAAATAGCAGGGGTTCGATTGTAACTACAATTTTTTGGGGCCTGATATAAGCAAGTTAAGCTTGTAGAATTGTAATAACAAAGTAACCAGTGGTGTTGTGATGTTTTCAATTTTTTTAGATGGTGTGAATATATGGAAAAAGAGGATTTATATTTAAAGACGAAGAAGCAAAATTATTTTCACAATTTTAATAATTCAGGCACTGATGTGCTTATCTATGTAAAATAATTGTCCAGCCATGGTAATACATAGCTGGAAAGTACCTAAGTTGCTATAGTATTCTTGACAGGAAATTGAATTACGCAACAGAGAGCCGGTCTGTCAAAGAATAACAATAAACACCAACTGTGTGAGCATCTAAGTACAAAGTAAATGACTTCTTTGAAATAAAATATTTTAATATGTGTGGTTAATTTCAGAATTAACTTTGCGAGACAAAGTGACCATTGAAACTTATAACAAGCTTAAAAAATAATGTCCACTCTATACCACTGATATTCCAAAGTTGCTTTTTAGAGCACATTGAGGCTTAAGGAAAATTAATTTCTTTGTAATTTTAATAACAATGTAAGCAATTTGAGAGCATAATTGACACCTGCCCATGAACAAGCATTTCTAGTCAAATGGCTGTCATCGGAAAGTTGAGCTTCTCATGCCCTATTCAGTTATCTGTTGTTAAAGACGATGTATTTATACCACATCATACTGTACATGAGAACTACTAGACCCGGACCATGCACCTTTTACTGAAGGGTCGATAATTGTTTAAAAAAATACATTGGTCACTGAATAACTACGGGCATGTCTACTGTCCCAAGTATCATTAAAAGTATCAAATTGAAAATGTATGCATATATTTAAAATGAAATTAATACTGCATAATTTATTACTTCAAAGTATGCTTGTTGAAGAATTTGATGCTTGTATATATATTCCCGAGATCTAAGGGATTTTGAAAAGTAGCAGACTTTCGGTGGTCTGGGCCAGCTACTGTGTTGACTAATCGTCTGATTCTTTTTAAAATGATAGTTGGCTACATCTGCAATAAACAGCTAAGGTTCTCCTGGATATTTGGAGTGTACAGAATGTTTTGTAGTAACAGCGGCACTGGGTATCAATGATTTCTTGGAACCTTCCTGACTTCTTATTTCCATTTTATTCCCAACACATCTTATTCTCAGAAATTATGCTTTTATCAAGCGCCTGGTAACCAGAAGTAAATATATGGAATTTTGCTTGCTTCCCGATAGTGCCATATGGCACAAAATGTTATAATAATCTTAATATTTGGCCAATTCTTTTCAAATTCCGACACAAAAGGATTTTTTAAGAGATAGATCTTCACATTGGAAGCATAAGATCATATACCCCCCTCCTGAATCAGACTTTGTTATAACCACACCTTGAGTTTTTAAACTTCTGCACTTTATAATTTTTAATGGCCAATTGAATATCTGATAAAAATCTGCACACCCAGAGCTGCAAATTAAGCTATTGGTTAGCGGTATACCTAATATATACACAACAAATAAGGTATTTTTGAACCTTATGGGGTGTGTTTGTAAATCACTGACCACGTATGAGCCAAGAATATCTCGCTCGTATGCAGACTTTATCTACCTTACCTCGCCATTTATAATTATAATTTAAAGGCCCAGTTTCACCCATTCGGCATTGCGGCCGTTTATTATTGTTTTCAAATGACGAAATGATTTGTGATTGGCCCTTTGCGTATCGCGGGTTTCCTCTGTTTCTTGTCGATTCGTAGCGCGCCATTGAAAAAATCGCATCTTCCACTTTGTTGGGCAGATAACTTGTATTCAATAGCTTGCCGGATCCATGGCTCATGGATAGCGTTCCAGAAGATGCCGCAAACATACCCGTAAATTTTTATGGTTCAGCATTGGACTCGAACGAAGAGGACAACGAGGAAGAAGAAATATTAAACGTAACTACAGAGGTGAGATATTTATTGCACACGGCCGCGGCACTGACTTTATATTTCGTCACAGCACCTAAGTTGTTTCTTTCTTTCTCAGGGAATAGGAAATGGAAGAGTCAACTGCATTTGCACAGGGCAATGTGTACGGAAGAGAGGAAGAGGAACGTGTCCGTGCAAAGCAGCCGACCTCAATTGTGCTGACGCTTGTAAATGTGTCAAGTCCAAGTGCAAAAATCAGGTACGAGACCGCCGTATAATACCTTACACATGAACGTTCTATCACATTAATTTAACTACTCTTCTAACGTTTATTTATATATAATTTCGTCTACGAATAGGTATCAACAGCAGCAGTCGCACAAAGAGGCCAGGAAAATATTATTCCTGATGGTGCCGAGCGTTTAGAGGTCGAACTTCAGCAGTCTGTCGCACAAATCCTGGTAAATTTATTACATAGCCGATGCTCAGATATTTGGTGGCTTTAAGTTCGTTTACACGATTTATCAGTAATTACTTTCAATACATCTTGTGTTGATAGTTATTGTAAAATATGTTACTGCGGGAAAGGAAGAAAAGAAATGCTTGTTGAGATAGACCACTGGGATTTTGAATAAATAATTATTTTCACACTTCAAAGAACTGGGTCATGATGTGCAAGTGAACATAACTTGATTGCCTTTGAATCACGAATGCATAGATCTAAAAATTATCTAGGTGCTAGTTAAAAGTTAAATTGTTACATGTTCTCATTTCAGCCATTAGGCTGGCATTCACTGTATGGTAGAGTCAATTATCTTTACTAGAATATTTTTAAAATTTATTGCTAGGAATTCATTCAATCCCTGGACAACCCTACAAGGGATGACTTGCTGCTTAAATTATTGAGTATGGGCAGGGGCAGTTTGGACTTCGCTAAACAACTAGTTGCAAACAACATACCTGAAGAGCCTACACCTCCAAGTGACCTTCCCTGGTGCTGGTGTCAGGTTTGTGCACCAATGGAAACAGAGCAAGAAAATGTCTGTTGCAAGAAACACCAGTGCATCACTTCTTATAGAACCTATAATAACATTTGCTTGGATAGAGACATTCTTGAAGTGTGCATAAAGGCACGGTGTGATTTCAGAGTTGACGAATTTAACTTTTCCATGGAAAGCTTCCGCAAAGCAGCTTATCCCCAGTTCGCTCTCTGGAAATATGGGAAATTCGGTGGAGCGAACTGTGACAAATGCTCGTGTATATTATCAAATACCATCGTTGGATTTAAACTATTCGTGGTGCGTCTCACCCCTGTGTTAGAATAATTATGACTGTGTGTATATAGCTCGATGATCTTTTGCATTAAAGGAGTTCTTTGGTGTCTGCTTGATAATGTAGTTGTCCATGTGCCGTACCACTCGTTACAGGAACAGACGAGTCCTACCTGCCTGTGCAGTAAGGATGATTCGACAAGCATACCCTTCTGATGGGAGATACATGGGATTTAGAAATAACTGACATGTGAACTTCTATCACTCATGCATATTGCATATTATCAGCCTGATCAGCAACACATATTCCCTCCCATGCCCAATTTTACCCGGGTCTGGATCATTAATTAGGTAGTCTGTTAACTGTGGTCATCAATATCAGTATAACAGTAATGGTATAACAGTATAAATGGCCATTTTGTTTAGGAGGGAGACGAATAGAAAAGTCATGAATTGGAAATGAACTTCATCAAGACGCATTTATTCTGATATTGTTACCTGCTATGTCTATACGTTCAGTGAAACCAACTTTTTTCTTCACATAACAAGTACTGTATTTGAATTTGTTGAAAACTAATGTAATTCAAAACTACTGCTAGCGTTCCTTTAATATCATCATCATCATCATCATTATTATTATTATTATGACTTCAGTCCATCAGCTTGCTGCAGATGTCTAAAATGACAAATGAGACTTCCCTGCTGATGCATCTACTAGGACTTAACATGAATATGAAGTAGTATTTTGTTCACACTTTTCCATGTCACAGGGAAAGCCCATAGTTCATTTGAACTAAATTTTAATAAATACATGGACATTTTAGAAACAGTTTCTGATGGAGAAAGATTAGCATGCTGTGACATAGTTCCAGTGCTCTCATTTTACCTTCTTTTCAAAACAAGAAGGTCCTTTCATCAACTCTTCAGTTGGCGGGGGGTCCTTTACTCCAATAATGGGGGCAATTTGCTTTGGATCACACTTGTTGATTCTATCAAAAAATGTGAAACTGCCCTCATGCTTTTAATAATTAATTTAGTGACCTATTTGATTTTAATGTTTTGATATTGATGCTGAAAAGCCCTTTTCAGGGAAGCTCAATAAAGTGTATGTATGTATGCATGGAGTGCCTGTAAAGCATTTTTGCAACAAGGAATGGGAA
The DNA here is from genome assembly GCA_964020085.1 of Micromussa lordhowensis. Lineage (NCBI taxonomy): Eukaryota > Metazoa > Cnidaria > Anthozoa > Scleractinia > Lobophylliidae > Micromussa > Micromussa lordhowensis. Next base: position 8,145,623 of record OZ026607.1, read on the forward strand.
TAGCTGAAAGACTTTTCTTTTTTCACAATTTCAGCATGGAATTTTTGCGACCTTTTTGAATATTTTCTATGGCCTTGCTCTTTTCCTGATTTAGCTTTAGTCTTCTTGACAAGTTCATGTTGTGGTCGATTGCAGCCAACGTAACTCTCATGATAAAGTAAGGATACCTAGTAGGTGATCAGATATTACACAGTTATTACCGGTAACACACAATTTCATCATAGTGGCACTTGAAATTGAGTGTTGTAAAACCAAAACTAAACCAAGTGCTAACAATTACCAGTAGACAGTTTGTCAGCCGTTCTAGTGAAACAAAAACAAAAGTAATCACTTGATCACTCTCCACACCCAATTGAAATCCAATGTTTCAAAAGCACTATTGCTCCAGCAAATAATCAGCTTTTCCACAATTTCATTTCCAGACAAGCTCAAGGCTGTTAATGGTTCCAGTGTAATCATGACTGCACTTGCAAACCACACATTTTAGTCTATAGTGGGAAACTAACAGAGGACCACAATATTCAGTCGTTGCTCAAATTTATTTGTTAGCTCTAAAGCAAAAAAGAAACACAAATTCGCATAAGTTACCGCCTCACTAGAGACATTCATAATATAAGCTTAGATTCCATCGCCCAAACAACAAAAACGCTACTTCAATGCGCGGTCGAAAGCTAAATATGTAAAGCAAGCTCACCTTCCATGCAGAAGATATTCTGCAAATTCGCTATCCGTTAATTTTCCCCTCTCTCCAAAGATTAAATACGGACTGGCGAAGACAAATATACTTAGCGGTACCCGGTAAACGAGGCCTTCCGACAAGCGCCGTTCTCTCCTTATCCGCCATTACCTATCTCGGTCAAACCACAGCCAACAGCTCACACAAAATGATCAAACTGAACGCCTTATTTAAAATCTTTATCCGAAATATCGATGAAAAGCAAGAGTATAATAGCAATGAAGTCTATTTACACTAATTACAGACACTGAAATGGCAAAAAAAACACGGATTGAAATGGATTTCAAAGTGAATCGCTTCTCGAATAATTTTCAACTGCACAAAATTCATTAGCGAAGCGAGAGGCGCGCAATGCATTAAGGGTGAAACTGGGCCTTTAACAAAAATACTTTGTCTTCCAGGTCTCTGGCATTTGTTTGATTGCCATTGGCGCATGGGTAAAGAGTAAGTATGGTGACTTCATTCACTTAAGTGACAGCAGGCTAACAACAGGTCCAGTGTTTCTCATCATCATTGGTGTCATTGTGGCATTAGTGGGCTTTTTGGGATGCTGTGGTGCTTACAAGGAGAACTACTGCATGGTCACAACGGTGAGAAAATAAACAAATGAATTAATTAAATAAATTTGTTAAATAATAAATTAATTGATGATACTGGTCACTTCCCAACAGGCAAACTCAGGGCCAAGGTAAACCGGCCCTGAAATCTACAAACATTTTCCAAATGAATGTGAATTGCAAGGGTTTCATTAACATTTTCAACTGGAGCTGAGGGCAATTGGTTCTCATAGGTGGGCAAAGCTTTTAGAACTGAATTTCTTTATAAGAAAACTTTTCTCAAGATAATCAAACCAGGGGGACAAAATCATCCTCACAGCTGGTCAATTTTCCCAGTGCCTGGCTGTTAATAATGAAACCCCAGGAATTTGCACCCAGGGAATTATGGCAGTTAGCAGAAGGCAGATCATTAGTGGCTCTTACAGTAAGAACAATGTTGCTATTTCAGTTTTTGTTGTTGCTATATATAGTTTTTGGTGTCAAGAATGTTCAGTGCACTTAAACACTTCAGCCACATTCACTGCACTAACTAAATACATACATACATACATACTTTATTGAACCTCCCCAAAGGGGCTTTTCAGGAACAATAATAATTACAAGTTAATAATTTACAATTATTAGATTATTTAAAATATATATATATATCTATCTCAATCACATCCTAAAAAGTCCCTTAGGAGTTTGCTCCTTAAACGCTTCTTAAAGATTGATTCATTACTAGAAAGTTTTAAAAATGATTCCAAGGAATTCCAGATGCTGACAGTTCGGTAATAAAAAGTTCTCTGTCCAGAAGCAGTTTTAAAGAGAGGGACATTCAACAATTGGGAACTCCTGGTTGTGTATCTATTTACATCACAACATTTGGTGAAAAAAGTGCTTAGGTATTCAGGGGCGCGACCATACATACATTTAAAAGCCAAGATAGCATTTCGATAGATGATCCCTAAACAATTTTAGATTTACATGTAACCTATTTTCGGCAAATAATTATCCCAGGATTAGAAATTTACATCATGAAGTACAAAGAGTGATATAGACAGTGGCATAATTTATTGAATTTAATTGTTAATTATTATTTACCATAGGATAAGAATTATGCTGTACATGTATATTCCAGTTAAAGAAGGATTAATTAAAAGCATACAATGTAGCTTTAGCCAGAAATACATTTTTTCGTTCTGGTCTTAAAACAAATTAATATATGTATCTACTACTTTCTGAAAATGTAACTTAGACATTTTTTTCTTTGTGGTTAATAACATGGAAGTTTTGAACTATTGTGTGATTGTGTTCCTTCCAGTTTGCTGTATTGCTGGCAATAATCTTCATCCTGGAGATCGCAGCTGGTGCCTTGGCTTATGCTTACAGAGGAAAAGTAAGTTAAACAGTTCTTATGCCTGCCAACTCTGTACAAATTTTTTACAGCAATGAGATTTTAGCCTCGGAATGCCAGGACTTTCCAAAGTGGGGATTTTGAAAAATGATATCTGTGCAACCATGCTTTTCCAACACAAAGAGTTGTTAGGCTCAAGTTTAATATCCTTGTGTGAGTGGGAATTGGCGTGTTCAGGAATTCCTTATTGGCACCCTGCCTGGAAAACTTATCTGGAACCCTGATTTGGACAACTCTCTATAACTAGAAAGCATCGGTGGAACACAAATAAGACCATGCATACTATCCTGAAAATCAGTTTTGCATGTAGAAAAACTGAATTTGTATGTTTTGCCTGTCAAAGTTTTGCATGGCATATAACAAGTCATTGTGCATGATAATGTTAAATGGATATGTTTTTCTATATGTTTTCATAATTTATAGTTGGAGGAAAAAGCTAAGGAAGGACTGACTCAAGGTGTTGAGAAGTATGACGACAAGGATGACATTTACCGGAAAACAATGGACAAATTACAAGAGAAGGTGAATGGTTTAACCTTTCAAAAGTAACACACTAGAGTACTTAGAGCAGTCCTTTTAGAAGCTTTGATTTGAATTGTCACATGTGCAAGGGTTTTGTTCACTTAGCACACCTAGACAAGTGAGAGATTTGAAATGGTCAGCAGGTATGAAGTTACAAACTGTAGTGTTAAAATCAGGTCACACACTTGCCTTTCATCTGCAGATGTCAAAGTGTGAACCACCTTGTACACCATATAATGAACAGTACGATATGAAAGTATGTACTGCTTCATAGCTTTAATTTGAATCCATGCTCATACTGCCACTATCATGGTTTCATGGGCAGACTTAAAACGTTACAACTTGTACAGCATAATGAACAGTACTATACCATGTGAAAGTACTGCTCAGTAGCTTTCATTTAAATGTTCACACACTTCAAGGTTAGCCTGTTCCAGGCTCTCAGTAGTTGGGGACGAGCGAAAACAAGCGAGAAAAAAACGAGGGAGGCCTAAGGCGAGGAGCGGCGGGAGAGCCTGCAAGACTTTCTTTAACGACCCTCTTCTGGTTTAGCAGGAGCTGCTATACCCTCTGATTGGTCAATTTTGACAGTACTGTTGACACTCCGACGGTTACCTCATATCTTTGTCAGTCAGAAAGATGGCGAGTGCGGCCTGATTGACAAGGTATGAGGTTTAACCGCCGGAGTATTGACAGTACTGTCAAAATTGACCAATCAGAGGGTATAGCAGCTCCTGCTATACCAGAAGAGGGTTGTTAAAGAAAGTCTTACAGGCTCTCCCGCCGCTCCTCGCCTTAGGCCTCCCTCGTTTTTTTCTCGCTCGTTTTCACTCGTCCCCAACTACCGAGAGCCTGGAACAGGCTACTTCAAGGTTCATGATTGGAACTAAGTACAGTTAACAGAATTATTCATGGGCTATATTAACCTAGGGTTAGGGTTCTCTTGGGGTGCCGCAGTGACCGGTTTGATTTTGTGGATGTGTTCATGATCAAGTTCAACAGCAGTTTTTGCTCCTGCAAAATTTGACTGAGATCTCGGAAGCCAAACAAACCTTGCAGAGAAACTGGATGATTTCTTGGCAATCTTGCCAATTAAGATATCAAAATGTTAACACATAGATCGAGATTATCTTAAATTCGTTGGAAGAAATTGTCTCCAGCTGACAACAAATACACTGAAATACATGTATGACTCCTCTCTGTCAAGAATCAAAGGAAATTCGTTTGGCTTGGCTACAACTTCACCTCCAAGCGAACATCATGAATAGGTTTATCTTCATCAACTGCTGCACTTCGCAAAAAAATTTTCTGTATGCAGACTTCAGCCGTTTATAGGTTGCTTCAACATAGTCTTGAAAAAACATATATAAGCAAACAAATTGCCCACAACAAGAACTCTGAAGGGAAATTACTTTCCAGTGTCATGACCATGGCATGTAGTCTACCTCACTTGACTTGAGGCATCCAATCACAGCACTTAGTTAACAATCTTGGCGGGAAGTATTCTTGCAGCTAGTCTGATGGGCTCTGCTGGAATTGACTGATGCATAAGTTAAGTGATGGGCACCCAGGATTTTATAGTTAAAGTGCCACTATGACGAAAATCGCATCCTTCAAATCTGAGCCATTTCAAGACATAAACAAGTAGTCTGTACAAGAGTAAAAATGCTGTTTACTGTTTTCAAATATCTCTTTTCGTTCCAGAGATATTCAAGTTTTTAAAATATGCAAATTAGCCAAGTGATGACGTCATAGACTCAACCACATCTTGATCAAATATGATAAACAAGGATATCTCAGTCAATTTGTATAATAAATGTTTGAATTTTTACAGTAAGATTCTACTAGAGGTGCTCCGCAATATGAGCTTAACAATTTTTGTTACCAATTAGCGACATACTAGGTTCCAGACCTCCACAATATTAAAGGCTTTTCTGACCACTTTTAGGGTTCTGTATTGATATTTGCCAATGGTGCCTCATCTGCATAATCCAGCAAGCATATAAACACATTAGGTCGAGTTCATGGCCTTGTTTAATGTTTTCCAAGATTAAAATCACTAAATATTGATATCAGGCTAGAGGGGACTGGAAAAGAGTGGGTTGCCATGGGAACGGAAATTGTTATAGCTGTAGATGTGTTGCACTTAGAACTATTAGCCTACCAAGTTTCAATGGTTTCTGCTGCAAATTGACCGAGATAGCGCTATTTATATACTTCATGTAATATTTGGTTGAGTGTATGACGTCATCAGTAATCTCATTTGCATATTTTACTCATTTTTCAAACTTAAATATCTCGTGAACCAATGCAGATATTTGTTAACGGTAAACGGCGTTTTCAATCTTTCATAGAATTCTATGTGATTAACCTAAAAAATCAAGAGGTAAAAATTTGATCATAGTGGCACTTTAAGAACCTTTGGGCCTTGTGCAAGGTCTTCATGCGGTTTGATTGTTTTGCAGTTTGACTGTTGTGGGGTTGAAAAAGATGGATACAAACTGTACTTGCAAAATCCCAATGCAACTGCCTCTGAAACCTTCCCTCAAACATGCTGTGTAGCAGATAGAGGAAATCAAACTTGCCCCCCAACTATTGGAGCTGCAGCGAAGGCAGCGAAGGCTGATCCTAGCGTTTTTAAGACAGAGGTGAGAAAATGTAGCTAGAGAAGTTGATAGGATTAGTTTGTTTTTATCAATACTATGTGGATTTTGTTTTAACTGTTTGTTTTTAATTAATTAATTAATTATATAGCTCATTTATAAGTTTGTGAATCAAAAGAATTAGCAGGAAATCTAATCAATTGGTGGCCAATTTAAACTCATCTCATAATGTATTGAAGGCATGGGGTATAATTTATTTCACATGACCATTTAATTATGTTGGAGGTGTGGCAGCCTCATGGGTAGTAAGCTTAACTCCTGATCAAGCCGTCCGGGTTCAAGCCCTGGCCAGGGACATTGCGTTGTTGTGTTCTAATGACCAAGACACTTTACCCTTACAGTGCCTCTATCCATTCAGGTGTATAAATGGGAACTGGCAAATTTAATGCTGGGGGGTGGGGCGTGGGGGTGGGTTAAGACTGTGATGGACTAGCATCCCATCCAAAGAAGAATAGAAATACTCCTGGTTGCTTCATGCTACTAAAATTGATGATAAGTGCTGTCCTGATTGGCCACTTGGTTCTTTATTTTTGCGCCAAATGACTTTATTTTGTGCCAAATGAAACTGTGGCATGAGGAGTTCTACTTTCTCTTTACCATGTAAGGTGACTCGCATACATTTATGGTCAAAGTGTCATCTGGATGGATAACATAACGCTTATTGTTTACTTATTTTCCAGGGTTGTCTCGCAGGATTTGAAAAATACCTCAGGGATCACCTCATTATTGTTGGTGGAGTCGGTGTTGGCATTGCTTTCATCCAGGTTTGTTAATTACGTCTTCAAAGAATTTACTTTATTGTGTGAAATTTTGCAAGTCAGCTTCATTTTGTGGTTAGTAGAGCCATCATTTTGCAGTGCTTAATTTTGTTGAGTTTGCGTGTTTCTTCAATTAAAGAAATAACCCTTTACAGGGTTAACTTTCTCATTTGCACAATGGAATCCATTTCCCAAAATTGCCGCAAAAATATGTTGTATTGTATTTAGCAATTATTGAATGAGGCTGAGTAGGATATGAAGAATTCTGCAGAACAAGGAGGCCAAGATGGATAATACCCTCCGAGAAAAAAACAAACAGCAAAACCACATGCTGAACAATCTTACAGGCGCGTATAATTGATCATTTTTTGAGTTTCTGATCCAGGAAAAACAAATCCTCTACATAATGGTTAGTTATTGCAATCAGGAGTTCCTCTTGTAGGCTTGGCTAAATCTATATATTTTAGTATGGAATAGGCGATAAAAAGATTAAAAAAGCTTAATGCAAATGGTATGCATAGTTGTAATCAGCTACTGAGAAAATTACCCCCAAAAGGACTACCTGTTTTCATTTCAATTTCACAATTTCATCACAATTAGTTAAAGATCCCAAATGAGAAAAAGCAATTTCTGTATTAATCGTGTCCCTGTTTTAAAATGAGTCAGGGAAAAACCTTTCATATGTATGAAAATGAAAACGAGTTTGATTTGCATGAAAATGAACCTGTAAGCAGAGTTCCTTTTCACATAAATGATTTCACATGAAGACCCATTTTGACACAGAGACAAAGGAAACATAACAAAACAGAAAGTGCAAATCACACACACACACAGTTTTAAGAGTTTTCCTCACAGTGTTATCTACTCTTTCTTCTTTTCAGTTGATTGGCATTGTGTTTGCCTGCTGCCTCATGCGATCAATCAAAAAGGAGTATGAAGTGGTGTAATGACATGCTGGCTGGCCAATCAGCAGTGAAGACAGCAAATAATTTCAAACTGCTGTCAATGTACTTAAATTTTGTAGTAGTTGGTGATGTTAGGCTAATGCTGTGTTGTATGCATATAAATGCTGATTTAGTGAAACTTTCAATAATACAGAAACTCTGAAATTTAGAAAAATGGCTGTCTTCTACTGTTCCTGTTCATTGTTTAGTGGACATCTCAGGAGTAAAAGACATTCAGATGGTGATTTCAATTAATTTCATTTGTCCTATTTCTTGTGACTTTTAAAAGCATGTTGTTACATGACAGAGAGAGGACGGCATTATAAGATGACCCAAATAGCACAACTTGTATCTACACGCTATAGCTTTGACTTTTGAGATTAAAAATGTGATTGTTTTTGTGTGTGTAGTAACAAACTGACTGAAGGACTCCTTTTTGACAGATCAAATGTAACATACGTGTTTGTTTTATGGGGCTAGTCCTGCAGCTTCATACCTCTTGTTGCTGGGCAAGCCGCTTCAGTAGTTGTCATGGAAACGTGACTGTGGCTTTGTCCGATTGGTTGTCGTTCATTATCCAGAAGTGACTTATGTGTACGCATAGTGTGACCAACAATGTATTTACTTTTAAAAAGTCAATAAATTTTTGGGTTAAAGTATTTTGTGTTCTGTTTCTTTGCTAGTAGAAAGTAACTTTAACTTTAACTTTAACGCGCAGCCCCAGCGTCTAGTTCAGTCGCCAATTCAACATGAACTGCCTTCTGTATTCTCTGTAGATAACCTGGGGCTTTTTCCATACCTTGGCGATTTCAGTTCATTTCATTGTCTTTTTCACTTATTATTAAAATCTTTGATATCTTTTAATATTTAATTGGTTCTTGATGTCACGTCATAACCAGGCTTGGGCTCCATTGCTTAGTTCCAGGCCTTTCTCTGTCACGCAACGTGACGTTTCGGGAGCCACTCACCTCCCAGAAGGCTTAACAGGCTTGACTGTTAAACATTAGAACAACAGAAAAATAAACCTAGACTTTAAAACAATAGGTGTGTGAAACAAGGAGAGAATGAAAAATTAAACAGGTTTTGAAAAAGCGCGTGACTCCTAAACGCGTGGTGTTACGTGACAGAGAGAGGTCCAGGGACTCCAGGGTTCGAAACAAACTAGGTAAACCCGAAAGCCGTATTTTGGCTGGGTATTATGTTTTTAATGCAAATATCTCGTTTTACGTTTCAAGCAATCAAGAATCTCTATGCTCATCTCACATAGCTATGTTTTGTAAATTTTTTGGTGAGTTTTAGGTATATTTGGAGAGAAATAGTTTTTCTCAAAGGATTAGTAAAATTGATGGAAATAGGAAATTTTGAAGATTTGTTGTTGTTTTAAAATCAGAGTTTGAAATTAAAAATTGGTACATACACTCCAAACAGTTGCCCAACAGCCTGGGGTGCCATTGTGCGGTCGGGCAACTGTCTGGTGGTGTTCCATAACCCTTTTTTCCTTTTCAACCTCTCTTTAAACTTACCAAAATTTCACTTAAATTCACCTTTACCCCCGCCTTAACAAGCCAAAACGAAAGACTCCTTTTATAATCACGTCGTCGCGAAACGCTGGTCTCCAACTGTCACGCAACAATAGTTGGTTTATGCCTACGTGTTTAACTTGTGGTGCTGGTCCTGCAGCTTTGGAACATCTTAGGGAGGAAGCCGCTTCAGTAGTTGTCATGGAAACGTGATTGGCTTTGTCCGATTGAACAAAAGGTTGTAGATCGTTATCCAGAAGTGTTTTACATGCACGTTAGTGTGACCAATATATAGTGTATTTAATTTAAAGTCAATATATTTTTGGGTTAACGCATTTTGTGTTCTGTTTCTTCGCTAGGACAAAGTACTTTATCAGTTCTTAACCTTTTCACGCGCAACTCCAGCTTCTACTTCAGTCGCCAATTCAACATGAACTGCCTTCAGTCTTCTCTGTAGGTGGTAGCTAACCTGTTTTTTATACCTTCTCTAGTCTGTTTACTCCTTCAGGAGTGTCTTGCTGTATTTCCCCGCCTTCAGTGGTACCATAGACTACTAGTATTCCCTCTTTCACTGAGTCCGTCTTTGCGTGTCGCGAAAGAAATCCACGAGAAAAAAAATGGCCGCGCGAACTCCTGATGGGGGCGAGAAGCACGCAGGTTTTTTACACTTAGAAAAGATTCGTAGCTATTCGTGCTCTGACTTCGGTGTCAACTCTTTTATAAGAGAGTACTCGATATTTGTTTAGAAATGCCAAGCGATTCTTAATAATATTTTGGTTTTGGTTATGGGCAAGGACCGTGTGGGAGGAGGGGGGGGGGGGGGGGGGTTGAACTCGCATATCAAAGGGGCGCAATTAAACCACAAATTAGCCATAGAGACAAGACGTTATTCGAGACCGTTTAAGAAACCTGCAGAAAGAACTTGCCCAATTTGTAAAATAGAAATAGAGGACGAGTACCATTTTTTTAAATATATACCCGTTACTAGATTATTTGGAAAAGGAATATAGAATAAAAATAAGCAGAATGTCACCTAACAGAATATTCATGTTTCTAATAAATCCCCCTAGCGGAAATGTTAAAATACAAAAACTAATAGCAAAACAGTTATTCGAATGCTTTGAAAAAAGGAATGGGGAATACGGCAAAAGGTCGTAATTAATTAATAACTTTTCAGCCATGTGTATTTTTTGTTGTTTGTAATTTTTAGTTATTTGGAAATTCTGGTCGATATACCATTTATTGTATAAGACTCCAAATAAACATGTCTGTCTGTCTGTCAAAGGGGCGTGGTCCAAGCTTTTTGACCCCTAAACTGAGAAAAATACAGTGACTTTTAATGATGATGGCAAAGACATTTAAGTAGTTTTTCAAAGCACCGTCATAAATTAAATATATATTTTTATTAGATAGACACGGATGTTTTACTGAAAAATATGCCACTCGTAAAATTCATAAAAAATACATCCGGGACCCGAGTGGTTTATTTTCCATAATCTCACACGTGAGTTTATCGATGATTTCATTGATATCAAGTGTCTCTTAAATTGTACTTAAATTCGTTGGTGTATCATCGAAACATCTTCGGATCTTCCTCGAAAGTCTTCGGCAATCTTCGGAAATCTTCGGGCATCTTCGGACATTTTCGGAAATTCTCGGAAAATGTTCGGGAGCGTTCGTCCTGCCTTTGGAACAATTTTTTGAAATTTCTTCGGAAATCTTCGGAAGGTGGTCGGAAATCTTCAGGAAATCATCAAAAACGCCGTCATCAGCATGTCTATATAATAAAAAGAACATTACGCGGTAAAATATTGTTTTGCCTTCAAAATATAATGGCGTTTTGCCCAGAACACCCTAAGTGAGACCAAAATCCGAAATTTACACCCCTTAGCGAGAGGACGAACATCCCCGCACCTTTCATATGCGAGTCCCCTCCCCCCCGGGGGGCAAGGTTGGTTAAAAGAACTATCTACCCGGCAGTCAAAAATTGTAAACCATTACTTGACTAAAAAAGTTAAAAAGACGTTCTCTGGTTAAAAGTTTAAAAACACGAGCTTTCGATTGCCAGTCTGCAATCTTTAAAAGTCCACTTTTAAAGATTGCAGACTGGCAATCGAAAGCTCGTGTTTTTAAACTTTTTACCAGAGAACGTCTTTTTAACTTTTTCAATTATGTCCCCTGGTTACTCGTCAATTTTTAAACATTGCTTGACTGTTATGAACGTTGCATTTTTCAGTTTCTGTCTATTACAAACACATTTTTTTTTGTCTGGCCGTCGATTACGGGTGCTTACCATTTGTCGGCGGTTGGAATAACCGTTGAATAATGGTAAGGGGTTTTTGTTCCAAGGAAACTGGAAAATTTACCAAATGGTAAGGAAATTTCCGTCGTTCCGTTCCCAACGGGAAATTAAAAGAGGACTACCTCTGGAGGAAGTCTACAATTTCCCAACGGATTTCCCGGAAAATTTCTGCTCCATTTGACTTTCAACCGAAATTTCCGGATTTTCTTTCTAAATGGTAAGCATCCTACAATTTAAGCATTTTTTTGTTCAGTACATCGAGATTGCGCGTTTGTGTCTGAAGCCGTCCGTTCTTGAGATAAGCGGAGCTCCGACGGCTCGAATGGCCGCCAGGCGGAGCCCCATACTCATATAGGAAAGAAAAGGAAACCCATGAATTGATTTTCTCATGGTTATCATGGCTAGCGGTAGTGCTCGTGGGGGTGTAATCAAGACGGCGGAGGAGTCGCGCAAGATGGCGGCCATACTCTAGCTAAAAGGTTGACAAAGATGTGCAGCCTTCGTTTATAGCGTACTTCATCCATGTTATGTTCAATTGACACCTGTCAAAACAAGGTATCTGCTGACCAGTATCACGTGATCATATCGCAGACTCAAGTTTAGAGCTTTTCGAGGTCACGTGTTTCTTTGAAGTTAAACACTGACTAAAAAGCTGGTTTTTGATTGAATCATGGGCTCATGTTTAAGTTAGCTTGTTGTAAAGCAGCGTCGGGTTTGAAAGATGGCTAACGATATAACCCAGGATTAAACGCTAACCGAGATAAAATTTTCGTGTATACAACTGTTAATCACTGCTTCTGTTTTGTGTAGTTTGAGATTATTCAAACTCAAATCAGCTGAAGACCAAACAATATAAACGGGAAACCTCACCGCAAAGTTACAAACTAAGGGTGCGTTCCTCTGGGGTGATACGGGTCCGGATCAGTGATCCAAGATCACATGAATCATGGTGCATCAAAGGAACCGATGAATCCACTCTGGTCAAGGATTCATCGGCTTCTTTGATGTACCATGATCCAAGTGATCTTGAATCGCTGATCCTGATCCCCTCCACACATGTCCAATATAGGCGGATTCATGCTGACGTCATTGTTTACATTTTTGAGGGTTGTCCAATATACACGATCCGTAACGGGTCGTCAAACCGTCTTCGATCCGTGACGGATCGTGACGGCTCGTCTCTTTGTGTCAGATCGCGATAGACTTAGACATTTTTCATGGTTTTGTTATGGAGAGGGGAAAAGATGTCGGCGGATCGTCCCGATCGGGACGGATCGTGACGACCCGTCACTCTGTTGACGGATGGTGACGGTTCGTGACGGTTTGTCTTTTTTCCATAGACTTAGAAAATATTCATGGCGGTGTAATGGTGTGCGAGGAAATTTCGGCGGATCGTCCCGATCGGGACGGATCGTGACGACCCGTCACAACGGTGACGGATGGTGACAGTTCGTTACTGTTTGTCAGTTGGCGATGTTGATAGAGAATAATCATTGCGGTGTATTGGTGTGTGAGGAAATGTCGGCGGATCGTCCCGATCAGGACGGATCGTGACGACCCGTCACTCTGTTTTCGGATGGTGACGGTTCGTGACGGTTTGTCTGTTTTCGATTGTTTTAGAAAATATTCATGGCGGTGTTATGGTGTGCGAGGAAATGTCGGCGGATCGTCCCGATCGGGACGGATCGTGACGACTCGTCACTTTGTTGACGGATGGTGACGGTTCGTGACGGTTTGTCTGTTTTCGATAGACTTAGGGCCTGTTTACATGGAGGTGGGGGACCCCAGGTAGGTGAGGTAACCCGCCTAGGTGGGGTAACCCGCCTCTCCATATAATCTCTCATTTTTATTTGATCATGTTTACATGATAGGTGGGGTAACCCGCCTAGCCGGGGTCGCATTTTGCCATGTAAACGACTCGAGGTGGGGTAACCCGCCTAGCCGGGGTCGAGTTCATGTTACATTTGCAAGCACGCCAAAGCGCGTAAAAATTTGAACCAGAACAATATGGCCGTTAACTGCCTCTGGCGGAGGCTTTGTATCATCAAAAGTGACAGTAAAACGCCACAGCACTGAAATGCTGCAGCGAGAGCAGAAAATAAAGATAAAATAACACTGACCGCCAAAATGCGTCGTTCGTCCGCCATTTTCAATGTTTACATGCCTAGCGTCCACGCAACAACGTCAAGTAAAGTCACCCCGGGACCCCGGGGTTGTAAGTTTGCATGTAAACGCTGGCCATTTTTCGACCACGGCTAGGCGGGTTACCTCACCTACCTGGGGTCCCCCACCTCCATGTAAACAGGCCCTTAGAAAATATTCATGGCGGTGTAATGGTGTGCGAGGAAATGTCGGCGGATCGTCCTGATCGGGACGGATCGTGACGACCCGTCACAACGGTGACGGATGGTGACAGTTCGTGACGGGTTGCAGTTGCCGACTTTGAACAGAGAATATTCAACATTGACCGCGGTAAAATCAATGCCGTTGTTTTCTTAGATCTAAAAAAGGCCTTTGACACAGTGGACCACGAGATCCTTTTATCGAAATTAAGCAATTACGACATACATGGGAACGCGCACCAGTGGTTTAAGTCATATTTAGAGAATCGTACTGAAGGCTTTCATTTGTAAAGTGTTTTTTCTTGCCATGAGACCAGTAGCCGTAGTGTTCATAGAGTTTACATTTTCGGCAAACCTTGGTTATACAAGATCCGAGATAAGGGCCCATTTACATGGAAAGAGGATGATCCTAGTGCCAGGATCATCCTAGAATCTTCATTTGGTTTACATGCAAAAACGCGGCTCCAGGGATCAACTCTTAATTTGGTTTACATGAAGTTTACATGCAAGATTCTGTGTTCAGCGCGGTTGCAAAGCAAGATGGCGGGCGAAAAGGCCTTTTGAAAAGTTAGTTTTGGGAGTTCTTCCTTATTTACTCGCTTTGATAACCGCCTAGGCTCGATTTCCGCCGCTCTCTCGTGTCCGGTCTACGTTCCTCCCCGAAAAGTGAGTTCGGGGGAGGAGCGCGGGCTCGTTTCCCGAACAGCGGCTGGAAATCGAGCCTAATAACCGCCTTTCAGCATCAATTTGCCATTATATACAACTTGATATTTCAAACACAGCAAATTGTCGGCCTTTAGTCGATGATGAGTGAGAAGATCCCGCCATGTTGTTCCCAGAACTCGTCCCCAGGGCCATGTCAGGTTTCAAGATGGTGGGCAAACTGGGTCTCCTGACGCAGTTTACATGGAGCCAGGATCATCCTAACGCCAGGATCATCCCTCCTCTCAGATAGGATGATCCTAGCGTTAGGATGATCCTAGCACTGGGGCCAAATACAACCCTTCACATGTAAACTGAAAGCTGAAAACATACCGCGCTCGGATGATCCCAGTGCTAGGATGATCCCAGCGCTAGGATCATCCTATTTCCATGTAAACGGGCCCTAATCCACGATATAAACTGTATATCACCACTGGATGAACTTTGCTCTCAACGACAAGTGCTTTGCTGCAAATACGGCTAAGTCTCTTGAGATGATACTAGGACGGTGGCAAGAGGTTGCCCTAACTCCAGTGACATATCATGAAGTTCTTTGAACAAGATCTTCTCTGAGATTAAGACGCCCTTTAAATACATAAGACCTTCACACTCCGCCACAAAACGATCGTTCGGAAGTAATTCGAGGTCGCTAGCTGCGGAATTGCTGTTTCCTAACACAAACCGTTTGATGGCTGTGGTGAAAACCGGAATTTTCAAAAAGATACTTCCAATGGACTGGAAGACGAAAAATAACCTTGAAACCAAGTCAAATCTATCAAGTAAACTTCCCATGGTTAATCACAACTAGCCGCATTAGCGATGCCGCTTGATTTACGCCATGGTGTATCCATAGTAACAGCGAAAGCCACATTTTGTTCGAGATACCGCTATCCCCTGAAACTGTTTTTATAAGATCATTTGTTGTTGTAGTATCCCTCGACTGATATTTTCTTTCGCTCTAAACGGGTCATATTGTAGCTCAAGTTTAAAGAACGAGCTATACATAATCGTTTGTTGTTGCAGTATCCCTCGATTGATAATTTCTTTCGCTCTAAACGGGTCATATTATTGCTCACGCTTAAAGAACGAGCTATTACATGATCGTTTGTTGTTGCAGTATCCCTCGACCCTCGATTGATAATTTCTTTCGCTCCAAACGGGTCATATTGTCGCTCACGCTTAAAGAACGAGCTATACATGTATGTCTGGCTAGTTTGTTGCGGCAGCATCCGTCGATTGATAATTTCTTTCGCTCTAAAGGAGTATTCACACACCTTCGCTTTTTATTTGTGTTAGCCTCATCTTTAGCGTGCTTCTTTGTTTACACTTTGGGCGAAATTTGTGGTCGCTCTTTTTTTAGAACGAGGAATCGCACACTTCATTCGCCTCTTTGTGTATTTGTGTTGGCGGCAAGTGTGGGCAAAATTTGTGGTCGCTACTTCATTCGCTTGTTTTTGTGTTCGCCGCTTGAGTGTTTTTACGCGAAAGTTTGTAGCCGCTCTTGTTCTAGAACGAGTAATATCCATACACTCCATTCGCTTGTTATTTGTATTCAACTCGCCGCTTGAGTGTTTGGGGGTTTCGTTATGTTTATGGGCGCCTTCTTTTAGAACGAGGAATCATGTAGTCACACACCTTTTCTGGCTGTTTTCTTTCAGTGTTTTGTAGCCGCTCTTGTTTTAGAACGAGTAATATCCACACACTTCATTCGCTTGTTATTTGTGTTCGCCGCTTGAGTGTTTTGGGGTTTTGTTATGTTTGTGGGCGTCTTTTTTTTAGAACGAGTAATATTCACACACCCTTTCGCCTGTTTATTTGTGACGGGTCGTCACGAGCCGTCTCGGATCGTCGCGGTCCGCGCCAACTTGGCGACCCGTCTCGGATCGTCACAATCTTGTTCCCAGAGCCCACGTGCCTTTTGGTCAGTACCAAGACACGGAGCTCTGGAATAATCAACAAGCTCGTTCCCAGAGCCCTCGTTTCTT
Organism: Micromussa lordhowensis; assembly: GCA_964020085.1. Lineage (NCBI taxonomy): Eukaryota > Metazoa > Cnidaria > Anthozoa > Scleractinia > Lobophylliidae > Micromussa > Micromussa lordhowensis. Next base: position 8,162,050 of record OZ026607.1, read on the forward strand.
TTGCTTTTAAAATTTGATAACTGCCGTTCTTTCAAAGCCAAATTTCGACTTTCCTAGTCTTTCCAGTGCGTATTGAATGTCTTTGTGGAACGTATTCACATCGACTTCACCTCTGGACTCCAAATAAACCAAGCCACGCATGCGCTGTGAAACCGGAAGTCCTAAAATCTTAGTCTCTGGAAATTGATTATTCCAGAGCTCCGTGTCTTGGTGCTGACCAAAAGGCACGTGGGCTCTGGGAACGAGATTGGGATCGTTACGATCCGTCAACTTTTTCAGGGGTAGGTGTACACTACCTGAAGTTCACTTTCCGCTATCCCTTTTCGCGACATGACTTTCGGTATGACGGTCGAGAACGATTCGTGACGGGTCGGCAATCCGTCACGATCCGTCGCGAATCGTCACCCCTTTTGCGACCCGTTACGGATCGGGTATATTGGACATCCACACACTTCATTCGCTTGTTATTTGTGTTCGCCGCTTGAGTGTTTTGGGGTTTTGTTATGTTTGTGGGCGTCTTTTTTTTAGAACTGTTTGATCAGAAGGGACAATGAGGGTTTTCAACTTTTTTCATTTTATGCAAAATGCTATTGGCGTAAAGAAAATTATGAATAATCTTGTACTGGAATATTGTAAGTTTGATTTCTTTGGTCACAAGAAAGGATAGCGAATATATATGTGGATATCAAATCCACATTCTACAAGTCTTTTCTCAGCCGTTGGGGGGAAAGATTCTGATGATCAATAAAGGTCTGTAAATTGTTTTGCACGCAAGTTAACTGTGGCAGCTTGTTCTTCCTGTTTTTTTCCAGACACTCGGCATTGCTGAAAGAAGGCCGTGATGCTGTAAGAAATCGAATTTTACTTTGAACTTTCGTAGAACTCGTTGAATGACAGAAACCTAGTGTTACTTTCGTCGAGAAGACTGGATAATTTACAGATCCCGACTCTGATGCCAGCTTCGAAAATACGCGGAGGCTTTGTAGGCTTTGTTAATTTTTATGAATCGGTTATTCCAAACGATCTGTTCGCGTACGTCTTTCTTTGTTGTGGGGACGACATTATTTACTTCTTGCCAATACGAAGTCGCATATCACGTGTTTGTAAAAGATAGGTAGGTTTGCGCTTTTAAAAGTTCAAGTATTTTATGTCGTAATTGCATTGAAAAAGAAGTGTTCCGTCGACGCCAGATAGCAACCGCAGTGGGATTAATTTCCATGCTGGATCGCCTTCAGAGCAAAGACGCTTCACCCAACATATTTTTAATGCTTTATCAAACAAAGTCAACCATGTCAAGCCCTCCCTTTTCTTTACTTTTAATCAGGGTAGATTTTTTGACCTTTGGATTTTTGTACTTCCATACATAATCAAAGATCAGCGTATTAACTTCATTAGCAAACTTATCTGGTGTGTTCAACACACTACAAACAAAAGTTAGTTTTGAAATTGCAGTTGTCTTTACTACATTAATTCTTCCGTATATGGATATATCTCTTGACGACCAAATGTTTAATATTCTTCTTACGGGATCTAGTCGATCAAAAAAGTTCTTTTTGGCTGCAAGTTGTTCGTCATACGAAAAATGAACCCCCAGCGCGTAGATGGGTTCTTCACTAATTGCTGCGCAGCGAGCGTAGCGAGCGAGCAGCAACATAAATGCATTGCATTTAACCAGAATGCACTGCGTCACTTTTTACCAGAGTGCATTGCGCCACGAACAACACGAGGATGTCACACCGTCGAGCCGTCGTCTTAATTCGCGTAGATTTCAGGGAGAAAGATTAGTGGTTTGTTTTGCTCTGATTTACCTGTGAAACGATGTGAAGGAGATCGTGCTTGACTTTCACAACTCTTGCTTTTGTTCCTTAATGCAGTAAGTGAAAGTTTGTAAATCTGGATGATTAATTGTGACATTTTAACTTAGTATGTCATTTCTTAGCAGTCTCGCCTCCTTGGTCGAATTCGTAAATGAAGGCGTTACTAAAGCTTGTAGAATAATTAAAAATACGAAAACCGTTCAACACGATAATTTCATATATGCTGCGATCTATTCATCCAAACATGAATTTAAGCTGAAGCGTTAGCATTTTCACCCATCGCGATGGACACGTCCTCGGCACAGTTTGTCAACATTCTTGTAAATCTGGATGATTAATCTTAACTTTAGTATATCATTTCTTAGCAGTCTGGCCTCCTTGGTCGAGAAGAAATCGTCATTACTAAAGCTTGTAGCATAATTAAAAAACGAAAATCGTACAACACGCTAATTTCATACATGCTGCGATCTATTCCTTTTCATCCAAACATGAATTTAAGCTAAAGCGATAGCATTTTCACACATCGCGATGGACGCGTCCTCGGCACAGTCTGTCAACATTCTAGAGGCATTTAATGCGTACCAGTACAGTATTTATAAGTTGGATGTCTGCTCCTACAATTTCCACATGTATCGATTTTCGCGATCTGATAAAGGGGAGGTTGACGTGTATCGTTTTATGTCCAAATATAGTTCAGATCACTATGTGCTTTTTTGTCACGACCCCTTGTCACACCTCGCCATCGATGCGTCATCACGTATGAAATTGATGCATACAAGGACAGATTTTAAGTTACACAGCACAATTCGACACTACTTTGAGAAATAAATGTTACTGCAAGTCTTGGAACGTACGGATAGATGAATCACTACGTAAAATATGTCACTATCAACAGAATGTGCCGCAGCATTACTATCTTTTAGATAACCTAGAAAAAGTGTATCTTTTCGATGTCGCAATGATCCTAACCACAACAACTCTGATTTAGATTGATTTATTCGTAATCCAGAACAATTTTCGAACTGAGCAAGTAAACTAAAAAGGTTATTTAGTGACTGAACGTCTCTGAGAAAAAACAGTGGTATCATCAGCGTACTGCGCAAGTTTTATTGTGTTTGTGGCATCTATTTCCATGCCTTTTATATCATTTGTGCTTCTAATGGCATTGGCGAAGGATTTCTATCCCAACAGTAAACAGGATACCAGACAGAGGACAGCCTTGCCTGACTCCCTTTCCCAAATTAAACTGCTTAGTGGCAAAGCCACTGTTTAGAATGCAACTTAAAATGTCGCTATATATTACGCTGCCGCAGTTGAGGACAAAGTTGAAAGTTTCCGGGCATTTCTGATGATAATTCCATTCAATGGAATCAAATGCTTTTTCGAAATCGGCTAATCCAGGAATGTTTTGCGTCTTGGTGAAAGACATGATATCTGTAATAGTTCTGATACTTTCCCCGATGTATCTTCCTTAAATAATAATAAACCTAATAAACCTAATCTGACTTGAGTAAATAATTTTAGTTAGGACACTTTCAATTCTGATTGCAATGGCTTTTGTGGCGATTTTATAATCATTATTTAAAAGGGAAATCGGCCTCCGGTTTTTTTAAATATTCTAAATCTTTATTCTTTTTGGGGATCAAGGAAATAATTCTGAATCAGGGAGATGGATAAATGACCGTGCTCATATGCGTAATTAAAACTATCCACCATAAAATGTCCAATCGCATCCCGAAATAATCTATAAAATTCTATTGCCAACTCGTCAGAACCAGGTGTTTTGTTATTTTGAAACTTGTTGAGCGCGTCTGTACATTCTTTTATTGTTAACAAGCCTTCGCAGCGTCCTGCTTCTTCGTTATTCAAGGTTTTAAGGTTTGGTGAGTCAAAGAAGTGTACGGAGTTATTTGTTTCAAATGAGTTATTTTTCTATTTGTATACATTCTTAAAAAAGTTCTCTTCCTCTGCGAGTATTTGTTATCGTAGGATAGAGCCGTCTTAATCAGTTTTTAATGCAGTTACGTGTTTCTTTCTATGGTTTCTTTTCTCCAAATTGAGAAAGTATTTATTATTCTTTTCACCAAATTCATACCAACGTGCTCTGCTTCGAACTATTGTTCCTTGGGTATTTTTGGCAATTACTTTCGCAAGTTTACCTTTCACGCGGTCTATTTGAGCTTTTTTTGCTTCGTTGAATGTTGAACGTATTTGCTCTTGCAGGCGATTGTATTTTTCTAATAACTTTCTCTCCTCGTCGCGATTTTCCTTAGCTTTCCTTTTAGAGAAAAGAATGGTGGCCGCTCTTATTTCCATTTTGATCATTTCCCAGAGGAGCCCTTTATCTGTTACCTCATGATATTTTGATGCAGGTGTTTTTTTAGAAATCAGCTCCGTATAATCTTTGTCAGTTAACAATGAATTATTCAATTTCCAGGAACCAGGACCACACTGATCTTTTTTTTCTTCAGGGGATAAAAACAAACCCAATGCAGAATGATCAGAAAAAACAGTGGGTATTATTTTAACATTTTTTAGTGAAGGTCGCATGTCTTTTAATATCGACAGAAGACAATCCAATCTGCACTGAATCTTCATCGACGGATTGCTCCAAGTAAAACCTTTTAGATTGGGATTGTTTGCTCCCCAGGTATCGATAAGATTATAAGCAATAATTAGATTATTTAACAACCATTTTTTTAAGTTCGATCGATCGGCCCCCTCGCTTATCAAGGTCAGTTAAAGTGCACCTAACCCCAAAATATTTTTTTTGCTTAAATGACTCTTTGCACCTGTTTGAAAGGCTTTGCGCCTTTTTGCCCTTTTCTAGCCCTAATCTTGACTTTTTACAGGCGGTAAAAGTTAAGAAATCTGGCCATCGTCTGTTCCACGACCGAGCAAGTAAGGGGAATGGGTTTATTCCTGGGTTGATGTCATAAACTTATTTGCATGCATGTTTACAAAGACTTAATACGATGCAAATCAGTCTGTGACGTCAACCCAGGAATAGACCCATGCCCCTTACTAGCTCGGTCGTGCAACAGATGATGGCTAGATTTCCTAACTTTTACAGCCTATAAAAAAGTAAAGATTCAGTTTCAAAAGGCGCACTGCGTTTCGAACAGGTGCAAAGATTTATTTAAGCGAAAAAAATATTTTGGGGTTAGGTGCACTTTAAGGCTCAGTTGAAGTCACCACTCAGTACTAACGTTTCGTTTGCATAACTTTCCATTGGTACCAATTGTACCATTTGTACCAATGGACGAGTAGAATGCAACCCTACTCAACTTGAAGCCATCGAAGATATTCTAAGTTTTTATGAGACGCATTTCACCAATGGAACAACAATCAAATAAGTGCAATTCCATTGGTACCAATCGTACCATTGGTACCAGGACATTGGAATTATTCTAAGTCTTTATAATGAATTACATTTCACCAAAGGAATACCAAACGAGTGACTATCATTCCATTGGAATCCGTTTACCAATGGAATACCAATGGAGTAAGTGCCATTCCATTAGAATCCGTTTGTGTGTATTGGACAAACCTCAATAAACCTGTAGATTAAGAATTACAAAAGACTTCTTACAAATATTTTAAGACCTAACATAAACATTATAAATTAGATAATAGACTAAGGATAGACAGGTTTTCTCTAAGACCCGAGTCAAATCCTTCTTCCAATTCTGGACGCTGAAGGAAACTATTCCGGGAATATATTCATCCGTCTTCAGTTCGTTATCTTCGTTGCTTTCCAGAGGCCTCGCTTTCCAGATGAAAAATTCACTACCCTACTCCCGCTAGATTGTGCAAAAAAACTGGAACCAGCCCGACTATGACCCCCTCCCCCCCACCGTAATGACACACAAGCTAAAGAAAACCATGCAGTGGTCTCAAGTCGCCAATAAACCTCAAGTTAGACGGAGCTTTTATTGATTTCGATTTCAAGATCTGGTACACGAGCAACTGTGGAAGTCACTATTAGAGATAAAAGCACACAAAAACCACACGAAGAAATGTACGTAAATCTGAAAACTTCAATTCAAGCGCTTCTCAAAACAGGACCGTACATTCCTACGCATATCATATATGAGTAACTGGTCTGTTCAGAGTCAGAGTCAAAATACTCAGGTAAATACCTGAATATAATATTGCCAAACCTATTCCTAAGAGGCGAGTAGCCCTCACGCTGGAAATGAGTTTCGTATTCGATTTAATGATCGCAGTCTTATTGGTACAGATTAACTATTAGTTATAGCTTACCAAGAGATTACTCAAAATGGTGTCCGCTCAGATTAATAAACGTGAAAGCTAAATATGCATTAAGAGTAAAAGGTGATTTTTGTCCAATCCAGCAGTAACAGGGATGATTTAAATAGCAAATTTATAAGCTTAACATGTTTAGTTATCCTTGGCCATTCCCTCTTTGGCTGCGTGTTCCAGCTCTTCGCGCTTCTCCTTTCCAACTTCGTCTAGAGGTTTGCCTATTGCTTCGTTTGCAATCTTTCCTGCTTCGTCTAGAGCTTCAGCCACAGGTTTTGCCACATGTGTGTTTACAGCTTCGTCTTTAGATTCAACTACAGCATCTGTTACCAACTTTCCAGCTTCTTCTGAAGCATTGGCCACCTTTCCAATTGCGACAAGGCCTTTTGCCACAGGTTTGACTACAGCTTCGTCTACAACTTTGGCCACAGGTTTGCCTACAGCCTCGTCTTCCGCCTTTCTAGCTTCCTGTAGAGCTTCGCCCATAGGCTTGACCACAGCGTCGTTTACCACTCTTCTAGTTTGATCTAGAGCTTCTCCTTCAGGTTTGACCACAGCTTCTTTGATCGCCCTTCCAGTATCCTCTACAGCTTTGCTTGCGGGTTTGACCACATGGCCGTTGATTGCCTCTGCAGTGTTCTCTTCAGCTTTGCCGACAGGTTTGACTACATTGTCGTTGATCCCCTTTGTAGTATTCTCTACAGCTTTGCTGACAGGTTTGACAACATTGTCGTTGATAGCCTCTGCCGTATCCTCTACGGCTTTGGTTACAGGTTTGACTACATTGTCGTTGATTGCCTCTGCAGTGTTCTCTTCAGCTTTGCCGACAGGTTTGACAACATTGCCGTTGATTCCCTTTGTAGTGTCCTCTACAGCTTTGGTTACAGGTTTGACTACATTGTCGTTGATCGCCCCTGCAGTATCCTCTACGTCTTTGGTTACAGCTCTGACTACATTGTCGTTGATCCCGTTTGTAGTATTCTCTACAGCTTTGCTGACAGGTTTGACTACATTGTCGTTGATAGCCTCTGCCGTATCCTCTACAGCTTTGGTTACCGGTTTGACTACATTGTCGTTGATCGCCCCTGCAGTATCCTCTACGGCTTTGGTTACAGCTCTGACTACACTGTCGTTGATCCCCTTTGTTGTATCCTCTACGGCTTTGGTTACCGGTTTGACTACATTGTCGTTGATCGCCCCTGCAGTGTCCTCTACGGCTTTGGTTACAGCTCTGACTACACTGTCGTTGATTCCCTTTGTAGTATCCTCTACAGCTTTGCTGACAGGTTTGACTACATTGTCGTTGATTCCCTTTGTAGTATCCTCTACAGCTTTGCCGACAGGTTTGACTACATTGTCGTTGATGGCCCCTGCAGTGTCCTCTACGGCTTTGGTTACAGCTCTGACTACACTGTCGTTGAACGCCTTTCCAGCTTCTTCAAATGCTTTTCCAATGCCAGCGAAAAAGCTACTCATCTAAAGGAAAACAGTTTGTGATTAGTGGCATGGCAGAGTTGGTGACACGAAAAGTTACACGTGACAATTTTTTTAACTGTCACATAAAAAAAAAAACTGGCGCGCCAGTTTGTCAGAAAATGAATTTGTCACATAAAATTTGGGCAAATTTTGTCATATAGACGGACAAATAAAAATTGCCACACAAAAATTTCCACAGAAAATGTGCTCGTGTGGATGCGGCAGATTCAAATTCCGATAAAAACAAAACTTCGAATTTTTTACAGAATTTTAGGTCCCGCCTTGATGCTAATAGCATTGGAGAGAACGCAGTTCTATTCGAAAAATGGGGAAAAAATTATGGACACAAATCATGTAGATGTAGGGTGCTTTCTATTATGGAACGAAATTTTACGATGAAACCGGGCCAACCAATAGGAATGGCTTTTACCATTTTTTATTCCTTTTCCGAATTCCCTAATAAGGGCAAATAACCGGTTTGTCAAAAATGGAACGGCGAATTTCGGTCGCAATGTTCCGACCGAAATTAGTGGACCACTTCCAGAAGTCATCCCGCATATTCCGGTCGGAAGAAACCGAAATGGACCTGCCCTGAATTCCGACCGAAATTTCCAGCTGGCACGCATGGAATTTGAATTGACCAATCAGGATTCAGTAGGCGGGAAAAACTTTACTGTTGTGACGTCAATGTAACCGCAAAGGCATTGAAATGATCAGGCAACTCCCTGGAGATGGCATTAAATATTTGCGGAAAGCGATTTACAATTCCCAAAACCATTTCAGATTGTAAAAGTGAAAAATGCGAAACATTTTGTGTCTCGAAGCTTCTAATCTGGCGCCAAAAATGGGTCACCGGCGTTCGGCATGGCAACTCGCTCGCAGCTCGTCGAGTGTCGCCAGGTAGGGTAATAGTTGTCTTATTTTGAGCAAAATATGCTGTTTTTGGTCAAATTAAGTCGGGAATTCGCAAGTTAACTTTTAGAAGAGGCCAAAGCAACTTTAGCACTGTCTTTATTTCTGTTAGCTGCGAAGAAAAAGCCTATTACCGTGTCGTTTCGGTAGGACAGCTCAGTTTTGACTGCGGCTTGTACTGCGGGCGCAGCCGCCGTATGCAAGGCATGTTCGCCCACATGCTTTCTTTGCAGACATGTCTTCACGAGATGTGTACGACGTTTCGTACGAACAGAAAGCTGCAGTTTGGCCGCCTGTTATGTACCCTCTTTTATTCGACCAAAAACCAACACTGCTTTCTGCTGGATAAATCAAAGGAGGAAATGTGTAGTTTCATTTCGCTGGCCTTGATTTCTGTGCGCAAAATATGTAACACTGAACCCAACGAAAGTGTTTACATATCAACTCCCACAAGATTGCCTTCATACACGAACATGCCTGCGCGCCGTTTCATTGAAAGTGAAAATGCTCTGTAGCTGTTCCCCCAAGACCAAGGCGATTCAAAGTCGTGTTCGTAAACAGAATAATTGTCATAATATTGGTAATAAAAGCACGTCATCTCGCATACCGACGGAAAAGGCCACGTCCAGAATCGTAACTAATATTACGCAAGTCGTGTATGAACGAGAACAACAGTCTTGTACGCACGTGCTTTCGATGAATCAGTTCAACTAACAGCTCAGGCAAAAGATTATGTTGCTAGAATTTTTACTAACCTACCAATACTCGAACGCACTCTTGTACTTCTAGTAAGTTGTAATTATCTCAGTGGAAACTGGTTACTCTAAAAAGCAACATTTCGCCCGCAACACTAACAAATCGCCGATCGAACAGAAAGTGTGAGGTGATTGTTCACAACGATTTGTTTGTCAAGGTCTTTGTTCAGCCTATTGCAAGTATTCGCTATAAATTATTGAAGGATTAGTTCTGTTAAAATCGAGAATTTGAAAAAGCTTGAGTTTGCAAATATAGTTACTGATAGCACGATAACAGAAATAGTGTGAGAACACATTTGAGCTCTTGCAATTGGTTTACATAAAATGTACAGTTCTAATTACTTATGGACTTTGTTGGAAAATAAATTCACCTTGCTTATCCGGTGTAAGGAGTTTTGAATCCAGTGAACTCTTCAGCTTGAGTCCTGAACTGGTTGATCTAAATTTCATTCGCTGGGTCGCCGTTATTTATTGACCCGATGTACAATACAATTCTTGGAATTTTCTGCCGATTAGCTGACATCGCGCAGAATGCCTGGACATCATTAATTATTCATAACCGGTGAAGCGTTAAATTTGAATGGGAGCGCGTGTTCAGAAGGTCAGAATAAGAGAAAAAAGGAAACAAATTGGCCAAGTTGGGTTGAAAAAAATCTTCTTTTCTGATTTCCTGAAGTTCTAACATAGACTTCGGCAAAAGGCTTTTGGAAGAGTAATAATTAAACTACAAGTTGAGCTTAAACCAAGGGAGATTTAGAAAGTATAACGACTATCCCTTTGCGGTTGAAAAACATCAAAATCGGATGTTTTCTCAGTGTGAGGGCCATTTCGACAGCGATGTTTTGAAAATTCAAACTGCATGCGGCAAATGGATGATGGATTTTTTCTCAAACAAAATCCGTTTATCGCGTTCAGTTTGAAAACTGTCTGGTCAAGTCGCGTTTGAAAATGGCACGTTTGTATTTAGCTGTCAAAACTAACAATATAACAATAGAGTTTATGTTCGCGGGCATAAATATGTTTTGGGCCCGACTTAGACTCATTTTAGCGGCGAGGGCTAAAATGAGTCTGAGAAGGGCCCAAAACATATTTATTCCCAAGAACATAAACTCTATTACTATTATTATCGTTTTGGAGGGCATTGAGAAAATAAAAACTGAAAAAAATGACAACAAAACAGTCTGAATAATCACGCGGGCTAAAATACATTTTAGCCCGCCAAAATCTCCATTTTAGCCCGCAAAATGCGCCACAATGCCCGACAAAGTGATAATAATACCCATTCGAGAAGACCATTCAGATGTAAATTAGTTCCTACGTGCCGCGAAGTTCAAAACTGGTCACCCAGCTGAGTCATAAGCCCCTAAATAAAAGTACGCGAGTGTGCTGAAGTGAACAACGGACGTACAGCACTACAACACGCTTTCTATAAAACAGATCAATAACCAATCTTTCTAACCAGTTTTTGTTTTCAATCCCTTCTTCTAGGAGAAGCGGTAAATTTGCTTTTGAGAGTAGCGAATAGGCTAAACAATCGCAAAAATAATACATGAAACGACAATTCCTCTTGTATATATATAACTTACCGTTAAACAGAGACAGGGAAACAATATTTTTTCTTCTTTCATTTCGAAGAGTTTCCGTTTGCTGAAGAAATTGTTGAAGACTGTTCTCTGTTACTGTTACCAATTAAAAACTACGGGTACAAATGGAGTGTTTGTTGCACGTTTATAATAACTTTATAGTCTATCTAAGTTATATCTTGAGACATTTGAAGTCTGTCATTTCGTTTCAGAAATAAATAGGAAACGGCACTGCAGAAATAAAAAGGAAACGGCACTGCATGAAAGAGGCTACACCAGGCAATTTGGTTGATCGATAATTTAACTTCCTGTGCTATAAAATCTGCAAAATGCCACCATCTTCGACTTTTCATTAAGGTGGTTCGAAATAGTTTTCATTTTCCCGAGACAAGTTCACAAATTATTTTCTAAATTATGTTTGGTTCATCGTATCACTATGAAATTTGGCACAGAAATAAAAGAAACATCATAGATTCATTACATGACATTCATTTCAGAAAACCTGTTACCATAGCAACCATATGACGCATTCAGTTGAGCCCCTAAAATCGAAATCTATTGTCTTTTTTAAAAAAATTGGTCGGTGAAATCTTCTCAAACTGCAATATTATATGTCACCAGAAATGACCTTCAAAATATTTCAGTTTAAAAAAATCTGTAGGGTAGATTAAGAAAAAATCCTCTTTTTGACTATTGTTCTCTTATTTTTTTCCTGCCTACAGAATTTTTTAAAAATCGGACTATGTATGCAGCCAATTGATACTGGTTATCACCGAAAAAATGAAAAAACATCCACCGAGCGGAAGCGGAAATATGAGCGATTAAAGTTATAAAAACTCCAAAATTTCGACACGGCAAGATCAGCATTTGCGCACGTGCGTCAACTGCACGCGCGAGATTAGGCTTGTTGATTTCGGCGGGTCTAAAACGCAGGTCACGGGTCATTGTCTTACCAATACTGGAACAACCCTAACCCCTTCCTAAAGCTAACCTTAGGGCTAAACACTGCACTGAGACAACGTTTTAGGCCTAAATACTACACTAAGGCAATACGGTTAGTATAAGTAAAGGTTTAACGTTGTTCCAGTATTGGTGAAACAATGACCCGTGACCTGTGTTTTAGACCTGCCTTGTTGATTTCGCAGTTGGCAGTGTTTTGTACATGTGATGTTTTGTTCTACAAGATTCTAAAACAACTTAATATTGGGCGATTTCACCTTTCTCGGGGACCAATATGTGTTTAAAACATCAGTTTTTATCAAAGTACTCTATTATTTTTTCCAAAGTAGCCGGATGTTTTGTTCCTCGTGGCGTGGATCGACTTGATGCCGAATTTGTTGGCGCCTTGCTGAGGATTGCAACCAGTGCTTCTTTCCCAGCTTTGGCATATAGATCGGATAGGCGACAAAGCACGGACATAACGTTGCAGAAAGGAAGTAGCCAACGTAGAAGACTTCCAGATAGATGGAAGCATGCCATTACAATTTCACCCATGAGCTCTGCAGCGACGCCCAAAAAGGAGGCGAAAGTACATCACAGTCGCCATATTTGTTTACTTGGCTTCGCGGGTTTTAAAAACCGCGCCGCGCGCGAGATTAGAACCCAGTTTGCGCGCGCCATAAAATTATTTCGAACCACATTAAGAAATGGTAAACGTGCAGCGTGCGACTATTGAGTTTTAATAACCCAAATTATTCTCACATTATGATTGGTTCTAGCCTATGATCTATTAGAGCACAGACGCACGATTGACGTTAAATTAAAATTGCGGAAACTTGAAAATTTAGTTAGAGGACATTTTACCTGACTTGACGAAGGAAAATATAGGAAGAAAGACTCACCGAGACTGTAACTATGTACGAGATGCAAGAAGAATATATGTACTCGAGCAGTCGCAGTCCAACGCGACTAAAAGAAACAGAAAATGGGTCGTGAATTTATTTCAAAGTAAGAGCCCAGTGCTTTGCTTCGCAATTAACAAACTCAGTAAGCAAAACTTTTGTCCTCAGTCTCAAAATAATTGTTGAAACGGATTGATGCCAGGAATGAAACATCACCACACCACTTCTTAAAATCAGTTAAAATAAACACTGACATAACCTTGCTTTCCGAAGCGAATGTTCCAGCTGTTTCAGGGCACAGCACGAATGCTCTTAGCTTAGTACATACAGAGCTTTCCTGCTTGCGTCTTATCGGCCTGGTACTAATAAAACTGTCGCTTACGCATGGTAGATGTTTAAATCGTTCAAATTTTCTTTTCAAATGACAAAGAAAGAATTATATTAGAAAGGATTTTAATGATTGCGTACTTTATATTCGAACCAGGTTGTTCAAGCAATGAAAAAAGCGTTCAAATGAGAAGGAAAGAGCAATCTCATACTCACGAGGTGAAGAGTTCGTGAAACCAGGCACTTTCCCGTCAAAACACACTACTGGAGAAGGCAAGGCTATGGCGGGAACGGCGCGCGTCATGACGTCACCGGAAGTGATCTTCACTATCCGCTGCAGTACTACAACCAAGCTGCAGCATATTAAAGTCCCTATTATTACCCACGAGATATTATGAAAACAAAAACGTCTTTTGTTTATGTTATTTGTAACGCGCAGTCTCTCATAGGAACTTGAAAAAAAAAAATGCTCAGGCCTGCGCAAAGTTAGGCAGCTTGTGAGCCATTTTCTACTGAAATTCTTTAGATCCAAGCTTGGACTAGAACTTCAGCGTCCGTTGTTCAGTGAAATACTGTTAAATGGTGAATGAATAATGGTAAATTGTAAATGAGTAAATGCCTTTTCCATTGTGGTTTGCTAGGAACTTCTTAAAACTAAATGAACGGCGAAGAAAAGAGACTGAACAGCTAAAGGAGCAGAAAGCCAACGAAAGCCCAGCCGACAAAAAAAAGACGGCTGGGAGTGCAAAAAAAATCTGTGCTATGAAACGTCTTTTGAAAATCAAAACATATAAAATGACTTTTGGCATAGTTCCTGTCTTCTCGTCTCGGGTAGTTTCGCCGGAGACTCCTATGTAAAAAGGGCAGGGGGGGGGGGGTGCTCCTGTTACCTTGTAGGGGTTAAAAAGTGTTTTTTTTTTGTTACCTCTTAGGATGTCCAGCCTTAAAAGGTTCACAGTGGGAGCTTTCGCGGTAACTTTTAGGGTATTGAGTCGAAAAAATAGGACAGGAGATGTCTGAAAATCAGTCATCTACGTTGCTATTAAAAATATTAAAGATTTCGGTTAATGTGTTGTATTAGAATTGGTACCTCATAGCGGGTGAATAGAATTTCATGCAGCAAAAACAGAAGAAAAAATGGTGGTGTTATCTTAACGATTTGATCAGCTAAATCATTTTTACCTAGTATTGCAAAAGTATGTTTCACAAACGGTTAAAAAGATTCACGTATACATTGTAGAATTCCATTTTCCTGGATATAATCATTCCCAGCAGCTATCGACAGTAACATCGCAGCTTGCATATTGTTTCCCTCAAAATCCAAACTAATGCGAAGATAATATTTTCACTGGCCTAGCGTAGCACTAACTATGTAATCTGAGGGAATTCGCAAAAACATGCCCGCTAGGTTTTCGCCTGGATTCGGAATACCAGGCTTAGCCAGCGGCTCTAAACCTAGTTTGGGGGGGGGGGGGGGGGATTCCGTCAGAGACCGGGCTGGGGACATGGCCCAGCGTGACTGACCTATCTGCTGGTGGTTTGCTGGCGGCCAGCTGTCAAAAGCAGGGAGGAGGGTAGAGTGTCTTGTACTGACACCTCCGCTTAGCTAGACTTTTGAGTTTTCAGTGCCAAATAACCTTGATATAGACTGTGTTGCTGGGCATTTTGCTCAGTTGTTGAACCTTGTTTGAGGGTTCTGTGTTGACATGGCACCCTGCTGGAGAGGCCCATGCCACGTGTATGGCTGACAGGCCAATCTCCTTGCCAGGGAGGGGGGGGGGGGGGGTCGGAGATCAGAGCACTTCTGGTCGCTGGGACTGTCTTTGAGCCGTCTGCGGACATGTTTTTGCGAATACGGTCAGATATGTTCTCGACATTTTCCAAACGATATTAATCACTTTTGGTTTAATTGTTTTTCATGCTGTAACTATGATGTATCTCTTGCATAACAACAAGAACACCAAGGACGACATTCTGTACAACAGCTCGGTTCTCTCCGCTTATGAGCATCAAACTGCTGTGAAGCTTCCTGGAGTTTCTTCATATACACAGGCTTGACTCCTTCCTTGTATTCGTACTCATTTGCAGGTTTGCCATCTGTCTCGGTGACCATAATCAGAAAGGCAGCCATCATTAGGACACAAACAATTAGTGCGGGCTAAGAGACAAAAAAGGAAACAGTCTATACCAAGAGAAAATGAAGGGTAATTCTCAAGGTAATCCATCTCGAGTTATTTTTTGACATGGTATCCGGTTCTACCGCGAATATATACTTTAGACGCTGGTGGATAAATAGATTAAATTCATGCAAGAGTAAGCTATATCCATAAAGCGCAATCTAAAGTATGTACCTTCATCTTGACTTTTCTGACAGTATATTTAGCTGCTCTCAACAAAAACGCCTGCAAGAAAGAGTTGAGAAAAGTAGTTTAGGAAAACGCACGAGAGAGGCGATTGACGAATGGGTTTATGTACCCGGTAAAAAATGCGTGTGTCGTGAAAGCAAATGTAAAGATATAATCTTATTTCCTCACTGACACCAGCAAGGTCTAAATAACACTCGACCTCCTAATTAACATGCCAGTGTGAAACAGTCGAATCTCTCCACAACGGCCAACTGAGCAAAACGCATATACGTATATACAAATACATTTAGAGTCAGCCTTTCGAAATTTTGGCAAATAATGAATGTACGATATCTTGATACAGTGAGGGTTGT
The DNA here is from genome assembly GCA_964020085.1 of Micromussa lordhowensis. NCBI lineage: Eukaryota > Metazoa > Cnidaria > Anthozoa > Scleractinia > Lobophylliidae > Micromussa > Micromussa lordhowensis. Next base: position 8,177,746 of record OZ026607.1, read on the forward strand.
TTTCTCCTGAAGAATAAACCGGAAATAACTGGAAATAGAGTGAGTATGATGGATAAAATTCGAGTTATATTATTGTTATTAACAGTAGAGAATCAAATGTTTTACACCCTTTTTTCTAAGATATTTGTTTCTCCGGCTGGGGCCTAATATGTCTATGTTTCTGCCAATTTTAGGCTGAAAATATTCCTGTGAATATTCTTAGATTATAGCATGCGACATTTCTATTTTCGAATGTATTTGGTGTCTAGATGGTGTCAGCTGAAGTAATTTTGGAGCCTGATATGCCACACAAAACTTCTTGCAGAAATGTTCATGTTACCATCGAACATGCTGTTGGTGCTTGGTTTTTATTGCTGTTATTTTATGGCTAGTTTGTCTTTTAGAGAAAGGAAGAATTTTAAACGGTTTAGTCAAAAACGTGTGATTGTATAGATCGTTTTCACGTGACGTCATCACTTTCTAAAATCTAAAACTAAAGATCCACCAAAGTTTTCATCCTCATCAGGTATAAGAGGTGACATATTTATATCTGTCTACAACTTTACAGCTCAATAGCGTGTATCGTTTGGAACCTAGAGCATTTTGAATATCCCTCTTATGGAGGTGCGTGACACAAGGCTACGATCAAATTTGTTGAAAATATATATATTTATCACATGATTTTGAGCCCTGTTAGAAGCTAGAGCATTAGGAAAAGTGCTTATATAAATACTTGTTTTTTCAGTACTGATAATCAGTCGCCTAGAAAGCCAAAGTACATGCCATTAGGGACAGCGCGTCTCCCAGACACTTAGAATTATTTTCGAACAAAGTAAAAGACTGAAAAACATAATGCAACAAAGTTAAGGTAGATGGATTTGAACCCGGGTCATCAACCTGACGAGCATGTTCGATAACCACTAGACCACCAGCGCACTGGCTGCCAAAATTGCTAATTTTTTGAGTATATATAGTGTCACCATTACATACCTGACAGCTAACCGTAAACAACCGGAGTGAAGTAAACAGGCTAACCAGAGTGAAGTAAACAGGCTAATCGAAGTGAAGTAAACAGTCTAACCGGAGTGAAGTGAACAGGCTAACCGGAGTGAAGTAAACAGGCTAACCTGAGTGAGGTAAACAGTACTTTTGGAGCTAGTTCCCAGTACCTTTGGAGCTTGGGAGACGCGCTGTCCCTAATAGCTTCTGCCAAAGTAAGTTCCAGATGTTTACACTATTTTCCGGCCGCCATATTGGTGTACCATGGAGGTACACCAACATGGCGTTTTCATACTGGGCTCTGTAAATTTCTGCGAAACATTTCGACGAATATCTGAAGTTTGGGGAAACGCACAGGGCTAAAACTTGGAGAAGTGTCTTATCTTTTTATCTTCTATAGCGTCACAATTTCTTAGCTTTTTACACTGGATAGTTTTCGATTTATTTTTTTATTGCGTGACAGTGAAAACAATCTATTCTATCACAAGCGGCCCTCCCAGACTTTGAATACGATTAGTAGGTGACATAATGCTGCTGGCGATTGCGTTACAATTTTAGTTTATAAGACAATGTATGAGAATGCTTCGAAAATTGCTCTAAATGCTACGTGCAGAAATTATTTAATAAAATTGGCTTACCCTATCTTTGCATTGTGTTATGTTTATGTTTCTGTGTTTCTGGAGGCAGTTAAGAGCCATTTAGGCGAGTTTTACTTTCAGGCGGTTTGCTTCCCCTGATGAGAAACGAACTTTCGTTCCTGGCTCTAAACTGCCTCCAGGAACTCAGAGACATCAAAATAACGCAATATAAGGTAAACCATTTTCCACGTAGCATTTAGAGCAATTTTCAAAGCATTCTCATACATTGTCTAATAAGCGGCTAAAATTATAACGCATTAAAGAGCATTATATCACATATTAATAGATCGTTTTCACTGTCACGCAATTCTTATCTTATCTTATTGGAAATACATAAAGAAGACACTTCGCCGAGTTTTAGGTCTGTGCGTTTACCCAAACCGCAGATATTCGTCGAAATGTTTCGCAGAAATTTACAGAGCTTAGCATGGAAACGCCATGTTGGTGCACACCTAACTTCTTAAAAAGCTACAAATCATGAGATAGGTATATATTTTTCGGCAAATGCGATCGCAGCTTTGTGTCACACACCGACATAACTCTGAAATTCAAAATGCTCTGATTTCCAAACGAAGCGCGCTATTGAGCTGTAAAATTGTAAACAGATATAAATATACGGTCTCTTATGCCCGATGAGGATAAAAACTTTGGTGGCTCTTTAGTTTCGGATTTTAGAAAGCGACGACGTCACTATAGGCAGGTAAAAAGTCGGACCGGATCAACTCGGAACGCTGATTTGAATAAGAATAGCACCAATTGTTGTATGCCTCGTTATTGAAAGGGTGCTATTCTTATTCAAATCAGCGATTCGAGTTGATCCGGTCCGACTTTTGTACCTGCCTCTTTTCCACCGATTCCAAACAATATTCTCACGACTGGAACTAATCAGCAAATGCAATCAAAATATAGCTGTTCCCGAAGGCCAAGGCGATTCAAAGTCGTTCGTGCAAAGCCGTTCGTGCAAATAAAACAAGCAAGCACATCAAACGAGAAGAGAAGGTTAAACTCGAGACGAGGCAAAACGTGAAACTCGACTCCCGCTAGAAACAAAGCACATGGTCGATAGAAATGACGTTATTCGCCCCTGAATATTTTTTCGGGGGGACCAAATTGGTGTCCATGAATGCATAGTCCAAAAATCTCGATTTTGACTGCATCAGGAAGGCGTTCTTTGTCGAACGCAAAAAGAGTGTAGTGCACCATAACGTTGAGATGTTTGTCCTAGGAACTAAAATAGCCTAGGCCCAGAACTTCACTTGTTCTGTTCATGGAATTGACTCCCGAAAGAAGCTAGAGAAGATTTGGAGTATTTCGAGTCCTTTGGAAAAGCAGATTAATTTAAAATATTACATACGAGTTTACATACTGTTGGGTGATTAAATTGCGTGATCTGAAAGTTTACCTCATTTAAACCTTCTCAAGACGCGATTCGCATCTAGTACAAAATCCGACAATTACTTTTCTATATTTTAGAGGGATCAAGCGTCAAATGAACTTACCACACACAGTGCTTCGCTCGGTAGTTTATCGGTGAGAAAACGCACGTTCTTCAGAGGATACTGGCCTCGATTCTTTGAACCGAGGAATTACAGTTGACGTGGCTGAATCTAATTATCCTGAAGGCCGGTTTGACCTATGCTAATGAGCTATTTGACAAGTATTCGCCGAAGGTGAAGTGAATATTCACACAGATCAAATGGTTTATACATCACATGGTCAAAACGGCAAGTGTTTTCGCACGTTTTAAAACGTTCTGCCTCTAAGAAAAAGCCAAAAAGGAGAATAAAATTGTCTCAAAGTCAGTGCCGGTAAATTCGGTGTTGTTGTTGAAACCATTCCGTTGGCCACCGTAAAGAGATTCGAAAGCTGACGTTTCGAGCGTTAGCCCTTCGTCGGAGCGGATCGAAGAATTGTGGGTTGTGTGTGGTTATACAGAAAGATGGAGCTATGCTATCGTTTGGTAACGTGAAAAACAACTGAATAAATTAGTTGAATGAAAAGCGGTCGTTGATACCGTGGGGATTAAAGTGCCGATTTGAAAAAAAAATTGTTCTAGAGTTTTGTTCTAGAGTGGCCCTTGATGTAGGAAGGCCACAGACTGCCATATGTTGCTTAGAATGATTGGGGAGATTTAAGTGTCTTGCCACGGGTTTAGATGCGTCTTTATCGTCTTTCTCTACGTCGCGAAGGTGTTCTCGGAATCGGTCGCCTAGTCGTTTCACTGTTTCGCCGATGTATAACTTTTTTCAAAGAGTGCAAGTTATGTAGTAGATGACATTGGATGAGGTACAGGTGAAATGATCAGTGATCTTGATGTATCGCTTGGGTGCCGATAATTTCTAAGGCCCTGTCCACACCAATCCATTTTTTCAAACGAAAACGGAGCTGTTTTGCTCCAGATACGGCTATCGTCCACACTACAACGCCGACAACGATCACCGGAAACGGAGCCATTCAAAAACGCTCTCCAGAGTGGAGCGATTTGAAAACGATGCTTTTTGAAAACGCTGTTTTCTAGTGTGGACGGAGAAAACGATGCTATCCGAAAACGTTGACGTCATCAAAATAGACAGACCCGGCGACAGACCACTCGACCGTGAGTATCCAAAATGGCGGACAGACTATCAACATATGGCGCCAATTTCGCGGGCCGATATATTGAAATGCGCATGCGTCGAGTTCATTTGAGCATGCGCACTGAGGGTATAAAAGCGTTTTCAAACGGATACGGCGTTGTAGTGTGGACAGGTGAAAACGATACGAAAACGATAAGTGTGGACGCAAATCTTTTTGAAAACGGAGCAAAACAGCTCCGTTTTCGTTTGAAAACGGATTAGTGTGGACAGGGCCTTAGCGTCGCGAATGAAAGGACATGTTTTGCATCGCGCGCGTGCGCATTTAAAAGTTCCTGGTTGATCACTTGTTTAGAATGCACTTGTTTCAAATCGGCACTCTTAATCCTCACAGTATCAACGAACGCTTTTCATTCAACTAATTTATTCTGTTGTTTTTCGCGTTTCCATGCACCAACCAATAGCGTAGTCAAGTCCTACACACAGATTCTCAAGGTAAGAGAGTGAATCCTTGGTATAGACCTTATACCCCAGAAAATCCCTCTTAAGTTATTTTAGACATGGTACCCAGTCCTTCCGAGGATGTTTCTCCCGCTATGCGTGGACAGCCCACGCGACTTTCTCGAAACTACCAGAGACGAAATGGCGGGAAATTTGGCGAAAAGTCATTTGATATGTTTTGATTTTCAAAAGACGCTTCTATAGCAGAGATGTTTTCTACACTATCAGCCGTCGTTTTGTTTGGCTGGGCTTTCGTTTGAGTTGTGCTCGTTTGGCTGTTCATAAAATTATTGCAACGGCAACGAGTACAATGGCAGTGCAGTAAGCATACGTTATAATTCTTTGTTCATTTCTTGGCCGTTCTTTACAAACACAACAACGTGAAATAGCCACATTCTGCATATTCGAAAGAACGTGAACTACGACTGCCAATTTTCAAAATTTCTTTTTTGAATTTTAACGCTGTCTCACACTGACATATTCTGTTTGGGACATTTTCTGACAGTGATAGACAAACTGAATGAATCTAAATTCTCGCGAGCTTCGTAACTTGAATATAAAGTCGCTTTCTAATCGACGTTGTCATAAGCGTTGTTGTCGTTGTTGCTTGGACTGCCTTTTGCTGCTTCGGCGGCGAGAGTCTGTCTCCACTTTCGACCATCAGTCTTTTTGTTAGGTTGTGTTGTGTTTGGGCGTTTGTTTGCTTTGCTCTCGTTTGTCTACTCATTTCTTTGCCGTTCATTCAGGTTATTGCTTGTGCAGTGCACATCTGTCGCCTATTTTAACTTCTATGAAAGTTTCGAAATGTATCAAAAGTTAGCGAGAGAAAAGTTCCTGTTATTGTTATTAGAATATCAAAGAAGACATCCCCAGCAGCGTTGGAGGCTTTCCTTTGCTTTGAAACGAAACGAAACGAAACGAAACGAAACATAAACAATCCTGCACGAAAAGATCCACGCAACGCGCGAGTTAACATCCGCGAAGAACTGGGCACCATGTTTAAAATAACTTACGATGGATTACCTTGGGTATAAGACTTATATGGGGGATTTACTCTCTTTCCTTGATAATCTGTTGACACAGTATAATTTCAGGTTGATCTTTCGCCAACTGCTCTTTCAATTTTCAAGTGGAAAAGAAAACTTTGATTGAACGGTAAATTTGTTTTGCAAGCAGACTTTTCATTAAAATTGCTGATGTGAACGGTGTCAAAAGACCATTTTGCTAGATTGTGACGGGGATTTTCTCGCAGCTTGACTAGATTTGCTTCATGCCGCTTGCAAGTTTACCACTCGTAAATTGAGAGGTCAATTAAATCGATTATTTTCGGCTAATCCTTATTATATTGCTATGGTTTGTAAGTTTTTTCACCTAAGTTTTTTCAGATGCCAAGTCCCTTCCAAATACAATCCCGACCATTTTTAAAACACGGTTCTTGAATTAATAAGCCCGGACAAAAATTAAAACCATCCGGAAATAAACTCACTAAAAACCTTTTTGGAATAAAAATATGCGCTGGGCCTGTTATCGTAATTTCACGGTTTTGCATGGAGTAGAAAGCATTATTTTTTTACCTTGTGATCTCAAAAGGAGTTTCGGCAAACTGACAAGTAAATTTTATTGCAAGGAGAGAAAGAATGATAGAGGGAAAGGAAGGTCTTTTAAAAGGTGGTAACAGTTCTAGAAAGATAGCCCAGTTTCACATTCTGCAAGTAGGTGTGCTTTACAAGCCATTAACACTAACCATAGAATAGCATGCAAATCCCCGGTTGTTTAGTACTGGATTTGTAGTTTATTTTAAAGCTTTGTGATAGTTTATCTAATTATAAGAACTATTAAAAGCCCGAGTCTTCAGCAAAGTCATCAGTAAAATAAGCATGAAGTATTCTTTAATATCAAGATTATTGTCTTAAGGTGGGGCTTTACCTGAATTAAAGTGAAATTTGAGGAAGTTTAAAGAGAGATTGAAAGGGGGAGAAAAGGTTATGGTGTGTATCTATCAATTTTTAACTTCAAACTCTAATTTTAAAACAACACCAAATCTTCAAAATTTCCTATTTCCATAAATTTTACTAATCCTTTGAGAAAAACTATCTGTCTCCAAATAAACCTAAAAATCACCAAAAAATTTACAAAACGGCGCAAAACATAGATGTGTGTAATGAGTGAACAGATTCTTGATTGCTTGAAACGTAAACGAGATATTTGCATTAAGAACATAATACCAAGCCAAAATACGGCTTTCAGGTAAACCCCCGCCTTAACTCCTTTTAAGTGGTAAAATGATCAAGTTTTTACTGTTTGATTTGTCACTTGTATCGCATAGGATTCCACGAAAGAATAATAATGCCGTTTACCGTTTGCAAATATCTGCATTGGTTCCAGAGATATCTAAATTTGAAAAATCTGCAAAATATCCAGATGAGATGACTGATGACGTCATACACTCAGCCCAACATTACATCAAGTATAAAAATAGACCAATCTCGGTCAATTTGCAGCACAGACCAATGAAACTATCATTAGCAATAGTGGCCAGAAAAACCTTTAATATTGAGAAGGTCTGGAACCCAGTATGTTGCCATGGTAACATAACTGTTAAGCTCTTATTGTGGAACACATTTAGTAGAATCTTACTGCAAAGAATCAAATATTTCTGATACAAATTGGCTGAGATATCTTTTTTCATCGTTTTCAATCAAAATTTGGTTGAGTGTATGACGTCATCACCTGGCTAGTTTGCACATTTTAAAAACTTGAATATCTTTGGAACAAAAAGAGATATTTGAAAATAGTAAACAGAATTTCTTGTCATACAGACTACCTGTTTATGTTTTAAAATGGCCTAGATAGGAAAGATGCAATTTTCGTCACAGTAGCACTTTAAGGTGATAAATAATTGGGTCTTCGGCCTCCTCAACTTTCAAATCATAGAATATAATTGTTTTTATCAGAGCTCTACCTAAATGTCCTTCAACTAACAATTTCTAATTGTTTTGCACTTTTGTTCACGCGCATATCAGTTTGCTTACAGAATGTCCTGTTGTAAGGTCGTGTAAGTGTGAATGTGCTTTATAAGTCTTCTCAGGAATTAAATATAGCGATGTTTCTCGTTACGTCACCAGTTGTTATTACCCAGTGCCAACCACCAGAGGTTTATTGGCTGTTGAAACAATGCATGCTATTGTTCAGTGGCTGGCAAATTCGAATATCAAAAGAAATATGACGTCAATGTTTGTAAACAGGAAACATTGCTATTAGCCAGTGATGTTTCTAAATCTTTCACCAAAATTTCGAAAAAACGAGAAAACCAGTGTACGATAGCTCAGCTGATCAGATTGAAGTACTTACATCAGTGTACGTAGAATTCTATCTCGTCATCACTGCCCAGGGATCCCATGAGATAGCTAGGCGCATGCGCATAATCAGTGCTTTTGGCGCGCGAAATCAGTTTTGCAGCTTTAGATTTGCGGATAGAAATTTCGCTTGTTTTTTAGCCTATTACACTATTTTCTCAGGAAAATAGTTGGCCAGTCGATTTCTTACATAGGCAGCTATGTCGGCTACGACGGAAGATAGCTCAACAACACCTTCGGGCTCAGAACTCCGGGAGTTTGTTCCGGACGGCAGCAACAGCTTGGCGGTCGTCCTCCAAAATCTTACCACCACGTTGTCTCAGTTAAGCGAGGCTTCTCAGGCACAAACAGCAGCATTGGCGGACCTAAAGGAAGATCTCCTCCTCCAAGATGATACAGCTGGGCAAAATCCCGACAGACCAGCCGATTCACTGGACATCACTCAGATCACAGCAGTAGTGAATGACTGCACGCGCGATTCAGGCGCGAACACAAACGCAACAAACAACATGGCTTCTGACACTCGCTCCGACTCGGAGCCTCAGGGCCATAACAGCATAGTAGATAGCCTGACCCAGGCTTACCTACCCAACACAAAAACATCCCCGGCCATCGAGGGAAAGATTGCCACCCTCGTCGACAACATGCTCACTGGTGGCCTCTCTACCGACACGGTCAAAGAGAGCGCCGACAAATATTCTCCACCGGAGAATGTCAAACGTCTTAACCTCACCAGTGTCAATGAAGAGGTGTGGGATTTGCTCCCCCGTCGGAGTCGAACGGTGGATTTAGCATTCCAAAAAGTACAGGAGCTTTTGTTGCCTGGCTTATCTGCGCTGTGTACTTTGAGTGGCAAGCTTGTTAGCTCCATTCAATCTGGTGACACGCCAAATACGAGAGAAACTCTCACGGTTATCATGGATAGCATTGCTTTATTGTGCAATACGCACCACAAATTGAACATGAAGAGACGGGAATTAATTAAACCCGAGTTAAATCCACCTTACACTCGACTCTGCAAGGAAGAGATTAAAACAACATCTAAGTTGTTTGGAGATGATCTCTCTAAACATTTAAAAGATATGGCGGAACTGAAAAAAGCGGGGATACAGATGCAAAAAACCTCCAGTACCAGCACATCATCCCAGGGCTACAAGGCTCCTAAACAAAGGTTTAACAGACCACATTTTGCAAAGCCATATGCCAGGGCACGTGGGCAATTCGCCACACAGAAGGCACATTCCCAAAGGCATTTTTTAGCCAACAGCCGGGCACCAAGGGGTGCCCACACCAAACAACACACTCCAATCCGGAAGGACCAATGAAAGACAAGGTGAGAGAAAAAGCCTCATCTACTGTGGATGCAGAATTGCTATCCCAACTGGTCCTTAACTTTAGAGCAGGCTGTGTTAAGGAGCACATAATTAACTGGAAAGCAATCACTACTGATCCAGTTATTCTTGATGCCATCCAGCATCATAACATAGAGTTTGAGGGGTTTTGTAGACCTGTGCAAACTACCCAACCCAGACAAATTATTTTTTCGTCTGCGGACAAAGACATCATAAACCTTGAAATAGCCAAACTCCTCAATAAAGGGGTTATAGAACCATCTAAGCCGAGTGATGGAGATTTTATCTCTACCATATTTGTAAGACCCAAAAAGGATGGTAGCCATAGGCTTATTTTGAACTTAAAACCCCTCAACGAGTTTGTGGCATATTATCATTTCAAAATGGATACCATCCATGCCGCCCTCAAACTCATGCGACCAGGATGCTTTATGGCATCAGTGGATCTTAAGGATGCGTATTATTCTATCCCTATTTCAGTAGAGGATCGTAATTTTCTCAAGTTTGAATGGCAAGGCAATTATTTTCGATTTACCTGCCTTCCAAATGGGTTAGCATCTGCCCCACGATTATTTACCAAAGTGTTGAAGCCAATCTATGCTCACCTCAGATCCCTAGGGCACTTCTGCATGGGACACATTGATGACTCTTTTCTCATGGGTCACACCTATACTTCCTGCGAGGAAAACATTTGGGAGACAACAAATATGTTTCTCAAATTAGGGTTTGTCATCCACCCTACAAAGTCAGTGCTCATTCCCACGCAAGAATTGGAGTTTCTTGGATTTTTGCTGAATAGCAACTCAATGACTATACGCCTTCCACCCAGGAAAGCTATCACCGTTGAACAGGCCTGTGAGAACCTCCTAAATCAGAGCAATCCTACTATCAGGGAGGTTGCTCGGGTCATAGGGCTGTTAGTATCCAGTCTTCCTGGAGTGCAGTTTGGCGAGTTGCACTACAGACATTTAGAACGAAATAAGATTTCAGCTTTAAAAATTAACAAGGGTGATTATGATGCACTCATGAGCTTGAGTGCAAAGGCCAGATCAGAATTGCACTGGTGGGTGATCAACGTGAATACAGCATTTAAAAATATAATGCAAACCAACCCTGACTTAACCCTCACTACTGATGCCTCTAACACAGGGTGGGGGGCAACGTGTAAAGAACAGCAGACTGGAGGGCTTTGGAGTACTAAAGAACACTGTTTCCACATCAATTATTTAGAAATGAAAGCAGTTTTGTTTGGCCTGCAGTCTTTGTGCAGTGACTTAACAGATAAACACATAAGGATCCAGTCAGATAACACTACTACAGTGTCATACATCAATGCTATGGGAGGCATGAAGTCAAATGACTGCAATGTCATGGCATTGCAGATTTGGCAGTGGGCTAATAGTAGGAATATTTGGCTTAGCTCATGCCACCTTCCAGGCGTTGATAACGTAGTTGCTGACCATGAATCCAGGAATTTTGATGGCTCCACAGAATGGTCCCTAAATACGAAAGTGTTTGAAGATATAAGCAATAAATGGGGCCCTTTCCAAATTGACCTGTTTGCATCCAGGTTAAATTATAAGGTTCAGGACTATGTTTCGTGGAAGCCAGATCCTGGAGCAAAGTTTGTGAACGCTTTTCATATGAATTGGGCTAACTCATATTTCTACTGTTTTCCTCCATTCAGTGTAATTGCCTCATGCCTGCAGAAAATAGAATTCCACGAGGCAACAGGAGTGATACTGATCCCTCTTTGGCAAACCCAACCATGGTTCACAACACTGTTACACCTTCTGATAGACAGACCTCTCCTTCTCCCCCAATCCAACAATCTACTAACACAACCTCACAGCGGGGCTCTACACCCCTTACGAAAGCGACTTCGCCTGTTGGCTTGCAGAGTCTCCGGCAAGGCTTCCTCCAGAGCAACTTTTCAGGGAAAGCTACAGAAATTATCTTGCAATCCTGGTCCGTTGGAACACAAAAGCAATACCAACCGTACCTCAGGCGATGGTTTCAGTTTTGTGGTGAACAACAAGTTTCTCCCTATAGCCCATCTGTGACCACTGTGCTGGATTTTTTAGTTCGACTTCATGAACAAGGTTTAACGTACACCACACTCAATACAGCCAGAAGTGCTATATCAGCACTCACCGTATCTTCAGACAGGACACCTATTGGGAGCCACCCGATAGTATCAAGATTCATGAAAGGGATCTATAAATGTACACCACCTATGCCTCGATATCAATCCACTTGGGATGTGCAGCCAGTTTTGTCATATCTTTCAGGATTAAGCCCTATGGAGAAGTTAGATCTCAAGACACTGACTCTGAAAGTAACAATGCTAGTTGCCCTGGTCTCAGCACAGAGGAGCCAGACTTTGCATATGCTTAATATTAACTTCATGAAAGATACATCTTCATGTTTTGAGTTTGTGTTACCCGCTCACATTAAACAGAGTAGGCCTGGCTATCAGCCACCGTCAGTGATGTTGCATGCATACCCTCATGACAAGTCCCTCTGTGTTTATTCATACCTAATGGAATACCTTAAACGAACCCAGCCCTTGAGAGGAAAAGAAACTCAGCTATTTCTTAGCTTCACCAGACCGCACAGAGCAATTTCAAAGGAAACTTTGTCAAGATGGATTCGAACTGTTATGTCCTCTGCTGGAATTGATGTTGCATCATTCAAACCACACAGCACTCGGTCTGCCTCCACTTCCAAAGCCAAGGCAGCATGTATTCCAATGGACGAGATTTTGCGCACGGCAGGGTGGTCCTCGTCTAGATCTTTTGATCGATTCTACGATAAACCAGTTCAATCCACAACCTTTGCATCAGCAGTACTAAATATTGAGTAACTTCTAATGAAGTCCTGTTCCTTAATGTGGACTTGTTTTTTCTCGGGAGGAGAAATCTCCCGTTTATTTGTACACACATTGTTTTTATTTGACCAGTAGGTAATTTGAGGCCATGTTATATTGGGCGTAGTTGTTATAGGTAACACCCCACTGTTTGCATTGTTGTAGACTTGTTATTATGAGCGTTTCTATTTCTTATTTCCATTAAAGGAAGTTCTTCTATTACTGTATTCGGCAGTCTATTTGTCCTCATGTGACTGTCTTGTCTTTGAAATCTCATGGGATCCCTGGGCAGTGATGACGAGATAGAATTATAAAATTAAACGAGACTTACCTGTAAGTTGAAGTTTGATTGGAATTCTATCGAGTCATCAAACTGCACAGAGGGATCACATGCCCACCGCAGCATGTTTACCTCACATTTTACCCTCCCAGCTTGGGTATGTTTTTTGAGGACTTTTGTATTCTATTACCCTGGTGTCAATTTGGGACACTCACATTCGGCTGTAAATACTGATTATGCGCATGCGCCTAGCTATCTCATGTGATCCCTCTGTGCAGTTTGATGACTCGATAGAATTCCAATCAAACTTCAACTTACAGGTAAGTCTCGTTTAATTTTATAATTACACTATACATTGTTTATAGTTTAGAGTTTATTTATAGTTTGAGTTAAAATTGTGAACGTGGGATATTTTGGCTGCCGAATAGTCGTCCTGACGTCGTCTATAAAACGAAATCTGAAAGGGATAATATTTATATAGTCTGTGGCTAAATATCGTGTTGTGATATTTTGACTACTTACGTCATTAGCGATAAAAATACATCGCAAAGTCGTATACTGCTAAATGGAAGGTCGTTATTAGGTTACAATATTATCTGCTTTCATATTATTAACTATAAAAACACATGGCAAAGGCTTATACTGAACGATGGAAGGAAAAATAACTTAGGAATATTACCTGACTTGAGTTAAGTATGGAGTTGTAATTGGTCGATAATTTTAGTCCTCAACGCTATTGGTTACTATGACACATTGATACCAGTTACATATAATAAGGATAATATATCAACAGCTATATATAGCTGTCATTTTCAAGGTCAGTAGTTTATTTGTCGAAAGCAGCGACAAGAAGAAGAAGAAGAAGGAAAAGAAAAAGAAGAAGATTTCTTTACTGCCAGGTTAGGAAATCGCAGTTTTCTGTTTGAAAAGTCTTTGTTAGTGAGAGCGTAAGGCCATACCCATCCATTCACAGTACACATAATGCTGCGTATATTTTTCATCTAGTCTCTTTCTGGTGCGCTGGTCCCGAAGTATCTTTGTTGTGTTTCCTTCCAGGGGTTCAGGCCAGCTTTTGAGAACAGTACACAGTTTACAGCCAGCGAAGTCAAAATGAAGGTAGGTTTATTTAAATATAACATATACTTTTGAAATACAGTTGACAGTTTTATACTTTTGCACCCAACTTAGAAACGCCTCTTCGTAATCGGACGAAAGAGCTAAATTGTTTTTAAGGAGAACATGCGAATCTTGTTTGTAGTAAGTTTAAAGGAACTCAGTCACCGTATTTTGAGTCATTTTGGCCACGTACAAAATTACCTTTAAATTGAAGGAAACCTGAAAGTAATAGTTTACTAGGATAGAAAAACACCAAAGAGATAACAATTAACCATAAAAGAGCAAGGATGGTTAACGATGGAGAAGATTACCACGGAGTGCAAACGACGACATTCAAAAATTTTAAGCTAAATTCAAGATGTACAAACCGTGGCTTAACATAACTTTCATAAGGAATCTTTCATAAGCAAAAGAGTGTATACGTCGATCAAACTGTTCCCAAATGCTAAGAAATTCAAGACCGTTTTGCTATCTCTTTTGACTGAGACTTTTGTGCACTGTACAGTTTTGAGCAGAGTCTTGCATCTGTTGTATCGCGATCACTGGGCACCGAGTCAATCTTCCTCAGTCACGGTACAAAAGCTGCTAAGTTCACCTGTATACACATTAGCTTATGTCTTCTATCATGATATTCATTTTTTCCACGACTCGTTCTTCGGTAGCAAGTTCTGTTCACATCTTGTGTCTTAAATCTTGACTGTTGATCGTTTGGCGTTGCTGTTCATAGTTTAGTACAATGTTTGTGGTCAACCTCTCCCTGTTAGGGTCCAACGAGCGGTTATTGTCATGAAAAGGCATAAAAAAGGCTTTATGGACGAGAAGAAGATAAGGCGAATCCTTCTCGTATAAACCATCACTCCTTCCTCCCAACCTTATTTTTGAGAGAAAAACAGTCTGCAAGTATTCTAATGGTTTATAGTTATTGTACCAGCTTTTTCAGGATTTGTTTTTGCTGCTTTGTGGATATCATTACTGATAGTTTGTTTGATTACTAGTCACTGTTGAGAGAGGATAAAGTTCCCAAGTTAATCCCTCTCAAGATATTTTTAGACATGGTACCCAGTTCCTCCGCGGATGATATTCCACGCGTGTTGATTGGATGTTTCTGCGGAGGATGAAAATGCGTGTAAAACCACTTGGGCTGTCAAGAGAAGCTAAATCCACGTGATAGGGTCGAATTTTTATAAACCCTGTTAGGATTTACGAAATTGGAAGAAGTCTCAAAATAACATAAGAGGGATTACCTTAAGAGTAGCAATACTAACATATTTTACACAGTTTTAAAATATTTTTAATTGTCTTTTTTATTATCTTGTGTCCTCAAATTAGTAGGGGATTTTCTCCTGCTACTGCTACTGCTACTGCTACTGCTACTGCTACTGCTACTGCTACTGCTACTGCTACTGCTACTGCTACTGCTACTGCTACTACTACTGCTACTGCTACTGCTACTACTAATGCTGCTGCTGCTACTGCTGCTGCTGCTGCTGCTGTTGCTACTACTACTGCTACTGCTGCTGCTGCTGCTACTGATACTGCTACTGCTACTACTACTGCTACTGCTACTGCTGCTGCTGCTGCTACTGCTACTGCTACTGCTGCTGCTGCTGCTACTGCTGCTGCTGCTGCTGCTGCTGCTGCTACTACTACTGCTACTGCTGCTGCTGCTGCTGCTACTGCTACTACTGCTGCTGCTGCTACTGCTACTGCTACTACTACTGCTACTACTACTAATGCTGCTGCTGCTACTGCTGCTGCTGCTGCTGCTACTGCTGCTGCTGCTGCTACTACTACTGCTACTACTGCTGCTGCTGCTGCTACTGCTACTACTACTGCTGCTGCTACTGCTACTGCTACTGCTACTACTACTGCTACTGCTACTGCTGGAGATTAAAGCTCACTCTTGATCCTCTCTTGTCACTATACATACATACATACAAAAAAAATATTGTTCGCAAACTATATTTAGAGTGCTGCCAATCTGCATCTGTTCCTTCCACTCTTTGATGATGAACAGCTAACTCTTTTTCTACTTTTAGCCTTTGGTTATTGTGTGTCTCCTGGTGATGGTCGCCTTTCTGATTATGGTCACCGGGACAGATGGCAAGGCCGCAAAAAAATACGAATACGTGGAGGCCGCCAAACCTGTGTATATGAAGAAACTCCTACGCGCCTCGCGTTCCTCAGAGGAGGATGATGAGGTCGATGAGGTTGATGAGGTTGATGACGAGGGATCAGGCACGGATGGCCTTGGTACGGGACGTCAACTCTGTTGCTGCGGGGACTGTCTTCCTTCGTGCAGCTGTTGTTGTGCATAAGATCAAAAGCCAACCACTGTAATGTCAAGTAACAGAAGGAAAATAAAACGATTATCATAATATCTGGGTTCACTTGAAGTTCATAGCTAATGTTCAGATAACTGCTGCGAACAGTTAAAGTTTTTTTCAACGTTTTGGATAAGACACTTTTCATATTGGAGCAAGACATTACCTTGATTATCTCTTGATTGGATTTAACTGTAATTTATCAGGCTACAAAAGCTTCGGGTCCCTGAAATCAGTTGCAACACAAATGAACGAAACCAGGTAATATATTACATTGATCGATTCTCAGGGATGTTGTCAGTTGAGTTTTGCGGATTTTTCCTCGTTTACATGCTACAGTTTCATGGTAAATTTTAAGACGAATATCATAAAAAAAGTTTCACTGTACGCTTGCCAGTGATATTTGCATCTCATTCATACTGTCGTGAAGATCCTTGAAATGGTCTATCACTTGAGCATAATTTCCGTTTTTCCTTTAACTCTGGGAATATCGGCCGAGGTCTTGACGCATATAAAAGACTGAAGGCAGATATTTCCCCAGTGCGGTTCCGAGAAAGCTTGGTTAATATTAGGGAGCTTAAGCAAACCACGACGACGACGGCAACGGGAAAGGTTTTAATCTTTTTTAATCGTTTTTAATCTTTGTACATTTCTTTGCCATCCTCTGCGCAACAAGAACGTGAAATGACCGAGGTCTGCGTCTCAGTTAGTACGCGCGCTGTGATTGGTCGTACAATAGAATACGGCCCGCTAAAATTTGGAGCTGCTTTTGTTGCCAAAATGTTTCTTGATTTATCGCCAAGCGTTCTTAACTTTTCAAGCAAATAAAAGTTTAAAACTTTTTTTTACTTCTGAAATTGTGTATTAACACCTGCTAACGACTTAAGAGTCAATTAACGATGGTTTAAAATTGACTCGTTTTGCTTTCGAGGTGCTTCAAAAATTTGAAGCCGTTCCGCGTGAATAGAAATCGTTTCCGAACCCGTCAGACACACAGTAGAGATATAATAAATATCTTGCCAACCTCGTTTTCTCGGTCCGTACTATAAGTTGCGGATTCTCGTTTTTCCCCTTCGATTTATGGCCCGCACGCTTCGCCTTTTTTTTTAAATAGATGGTGTAAAAACTCGGTCCGTAACTTACAGTACGGCCCTCGAACTCGGTTGGTAAGAGGTATGTATTTCTATTTGGAATCGAACGGCTGTCATTGCTTGTTTAGCCTGATCACGTTTTTAGAGCCATACTGAAGAGACCTACACAATTGCGAATTTCGCTGGAAATATACAAATTCAGTTTTGACTAGGCGTCATCCTCGGCAATTTGTAACACAACACCTACATTAATCATAAAAATTACAATTTCCTCGATTGCGATTGGTTTGAAAAACTCCCATTTCAGAGTGACATGAAACAATTTACGCTTCCTTTGTCAGTGCTTTAATGCAGATTTTCCCCTTTCTTTCATAACTTGGCTATTCTTCTTTTCTCGGAAATTGTAATTTTTATGATTAATTGGTAATAGGACTTCGTGTCGTATAATTCGTATAGGTAATCATACGGTTTCGAGTTCAATTTGGAATTAATTTGCACGAGTGAGCTTTTTGAAAAACTCACAAGTGCAAATTAATTCCAAATTGAACTCGAAACCGTATGATTACTTGTTAATAATACAGACATGAAAAAATTCGCGCAGAAAAATTGCTGGAAGATGTTTCTTGAAGCCATTTTTCGCATTTGAGAAACTTTTTTCAGAGTTTCCGTACAAAATTTTTCTCACTGCTTTACATGATATCATTGGCCTACAAAATTTCTCATTGTCTTTCTGCCAATCATTATCAAGAATTACGATGTGTAATTTGCACTGGTGTCACACTTTTTGCACCGGTGTTACACTTTTTGCACTGGTGTTACACTTGAACTGCACTGCTCTCAGCCAATCAGAATCGAGTAATTTTTTCATGTGTATTATTAGGTCTGTAATCATACTCGTGATAAATAAATCGTACTCCCGCTGCACGGTCGTCCGATTTTGTTATCACTCGTATGATTACAGACCGAATTGGACTCCACTCAGTCCTATTACCATTACTTATTGTTTTCTATCAAGTCTGTAAACCGCTGACCCGTTCTTCGTCACTATGTTGTAGTCACATCTGACATTTCAATTTCGACTGTTGATTGTTTCACGATCACTGTTTGTCCTTGACATTTATCGTCTATTTTACAGACAGCATAATAATATTTACGAGCTCTCTTCGATCTAACGACCGATGTACAGTCAATATACACTCTTCGCGTATAATCACAAAAAGACTCTTTCTCTTACACTTATCAGCATATTTTTTCCCCTTTTAGTCCGCAGTTATTGTTTGTTTCCTGATGATATTTACCTTTCTGACTGTGGTCACCAAGGCAGACGGCAAACCTGGAAATGGGAACGAATTCGTGGCAAGAGCGAAGCCTGTGTATATGAAAAAACTGCAACGAGACTCACATTCATCGGCCATTTAAGCAATAGAGCACTTTTTCCGTGTTTATATATAGCGTCATCTAAACACGAGGAGGGTTGGGAGAATTCTCGAAAGTTATGCAAACCCGAGACGTAGTTGAGGGTTTGCATAACTGTCTCGAATTCTCCCAACCCTCCGGGTGTTTAGATGAGGTCATGTAAACACGGAAAAAGTGTTCTATTGCTTTTATAAAATAATTCTCAAAAATACACGCGTATCTAAAACGCCACAACCGTGTTTACATACTCTCATCTAAACACACCTATCGACCAATGAGAGTGCGCGTAGTGGCTCAATTATTTTATAAAGAAGAATGCTGTTGTTCCACATGTTGCTCGGATTGCAGATGTTGCTGTGTGTAAAACTGAGAATACAAACACTTTGTGCAAGTTACACCGGAAAGTACAACAACAAAACCAAAGCATGCCATATTGGTGTGCCAAATGAGGGCAGAACTATCTAAACAAAATAAAAATGCTGTCAATATACATAGAGAGGTATAAATCTTTTCGAAAAAAAATTGTATCAGAACAGATTAGAGAGAGTGATATATTTTCTTCGTATTTTGGAGTCATCTATAACGTAAATCAAATTCCATCTTTTCCCATAACAAGTCACGTTATCTTTGAGGTCGCAATGAAACGAGCTGAAGAAACTCTCCAATCACGCCTAAACCTTGTGACAGGGACAGCGATAATTCGCGACTTGCGGTCATGCGCGCAAAATTACAGCTTCAATTTCCCATCAATAACTTTGGAGATGGGACAAGGCAGAGTCAAACTGGGACAATTGGCAGAGTCTTTTCGTATCAGTCAGTGCGTGGAATAGTATGTTTACAGCAAACTATACAATACAACAAAGTACAACTGAATGAGAGCAGACGCGGAAATGAAAGCGAGCGTATGAAATGCAGTAGAGTTAAAAAAGGCAGGCTGTTCCATACTAAAACCTTTCTTAAGCCTGTGCATGTATAACACGCCTGGAAACAACACACTAGTTCAAACGTGTTACATGGTCAGAATCCCAACTGGAGGAGGGGGTGGGGGGTGAGTTGACAGACGCCAGAGTTACTTATTATGCAACTGGTATGCAAGTTAAGGACTTCATCTTTAATTCTGTAATTTTTGCGTTAAAATCATTCTTAGTCGTATAATCAACAAGCAGTCGGCAACTATCTAACTGGCCTATTTACCACCAGTAACAATATCCTTCAAATTATCAGTAACACCATGGTACTTTTGGTTTAATGATAGTTTTTATAACTGCTACTTTACGGTGGCTAATTTTTTTAAAGCTCATTCATTGGGCAACAACAGCGACACCAGTCGTAACATTTAGGACAACAACATTCCCAGGGCTCTCTCTTCAAAGCCGGGTTCAACAAACGCGAGGCATCTCGGATTTTCTTCCTGTAAACAGGCTTAACTCCTTCCACGTAATCGTACTCATTTGCAGGCTTGCCATCTGTTTCAGTGACCGCTGTCAGAGAGAGGATCATCACCAGGAGAAAAACAATAAACGCAGGCTAAAAGAAGAAAAAGAAAAAGAAAAAGAAAAAGAAAAAGTTGATCTTGATAAAGAAATAATGTGTCCAGTAATATATCAAATACGAGAGACCGTGTTGCGCTACATTTCCAAAGACCGAGAAAAAGGAAAAACAAGGAGGAAAACAATAAAGGCAGGCTGAAAATAGAAATAGTTGATCTTTCATAAAAGAAGGTAATGTACGAATTAGTGGTTGTTTACCGTTTACATGGAGAAAGCGGTTCGTCAACGACTGATTTGTGAAAATGCTAAACAAAAATCCCTGATGGTATATTCCGTTCAGTTTGGCGACTTACCAGTTACTTCACAATCCTCAATTGACCGAAAGAGCATAGGACGGGTTCGAGCTAATCATAATTCCAAGATGGTGGTGAAGAATTGCAAACGGTAAGCAAATTTTCCGTTCGGATATTTCGGTTGGAAATTTGGGACTACCTTTCAAGATGTTCCGTTTATTTCTGAAATTTTCCGATCGTCAGTCGAGCCAAAATTGTCCTACCATTTATGTTCTGATCGAAATTACCGATTTTTAGGTAAACGGTAAACAACCATTGTCTTCCTGTCTAATATGGGTGTTAACTTTTCCGTACAATTTTTATCAAACCTAAACATAGATATGCTTGTTGCCCTTAAAGGGAATTTACTGCTTTCACCGTTGTTTAAGCGGGTTAGCTTTCTTGGTTAGGTATAAGAGTACAAATCCATCAAGCGCAATCGAAAGTTTCTATTGTATATACTTACCTTCATTTTGTCCTCACCTTCTTTAAGCTATCTGTTCTCAACAAAATGCCTTTAAGAAATAATCAGTAAAATGTTACTGGCTACATAATAAGGCTAATCTATACTGTGAAAAATATATCCCATTGGCTTAATTTTCAAGCAACACCAACTTTTCCTTATTCTGAACACGCGACGTTTCAAATCGACCACAAATGGGCCTCACTGCTCAAAATATTTTAGCGAAATCATTTCACCGGAGAGTGTTAGTATAGTGCTTCTTGCATGTCTTGCTTGGCACTTCCGAGCATTACAAACAATCTTCTTCAAACTCATTAATAACTCATCAAGTTAAAAGAATCATAACCGTGCTTGTGTTTGGATATCTGATCTTAATTAGCATAGATTTTTACGATTTTCTTTCTTTTTTTTTTCTCCTTAGTTTAAGGTTTGATTGAGACGATAAATCAAACACTCAAGATCGTCCTTCATCACATTTCCCTGTTGCTCAAAATTCGTCAGAAATTCTCTACCGTGCATCGTATTTTCAACTCTCTTCTCGGTGTCTGGAAATGTGGTCGAACTCGGTCTCACGTATTTCACATATCACATTCTGGGCCTTCTTTCCTCGAGCATGAATAAGCTAAATCCAACAACAGGAGTGCGTATACCCCGAGGAACCTTTTGTTAACATAGCAGCTAAAAAAGAATTTTTTCAAGTCCCTCTGCCAACAGATTGAATTTCGTTCCTTTTCTTCGAAATCATCGAAAATAGTCAATACATATTGGTGGATTCTTGTAACCTAACGTTACCAGAATAACTTTAAGCGTATTAGAGTCCTTTCTGCATTTTTTAAAGGCAAAGATATAGGTAGTTGCCTGAAATAACGCCAAAAACAATATTCTATGGGAACTCGAGAAAATAAATTTCGAAGTTCAGAAAAATTGTACAAACACAGGTAAAATTTCATCATCCGTTTCATTTCACCAGTACTTTTAAGTGTTTCATATTAGCTTCAAATATTGTTTTCGACACTTTGTGTTGTTAAAAATGATTTGTTTTAAGAAGATATTTTAAAGAATAGCACAGAAATTTCCAATACGATGTAAATAATCTAAATAGAGTTTTTGTCCAATTGTTACTCGATCTTGTCGTGGATTCCTTCTTTAAGGTGTGATTTATGAATCAGTTAATTCTAACCTTACACTTGTCTGAGGCAATGATGCTCCAAGTCTAAAGATCTCAAGACGCTGCTCTGGAAAATCTTGTGCCAGTGGCTGATAAAACAATGAACCGCGATCTTCTCTTTAAATATCCTCCACAATAACGAGTGGATCTCTCACTTTGGCAGTTTCGTGCAGCTGAAAACATGTTTACAAAACGCTCAAGTGGGTTATTTACTGATGTGACAGACAGACAGACAGACAGACAGACAGTCAGTCAGACAGACAGACAGACAGACAGACAGAAAGACAGACAGACAGACAGACAGACAGACAGACAAACGACAGTAGTCACTGAATTTTACGCCAGCGAATAACCCAAGAATTTGTTTTCGATACAACGATAGTGTTAGAACAGCGTGTGAAGCTGAGTTTTTTAAGGACATTTAAGACGGCAGGCCGACATGTGTTGTAGTGCTTTGTTGTTGTAAAACAAAAAATACTCTAAGAAGCTTTTGTTTATCTTTATTAAAAACCACTTAGGCGAAAGTGGAAAGTCGACACTAATTTAAAACACTTTTTAAATGATTAGTTATAAAGTAGATTAGTTTAAATAGATCGAGCCAAAAAGAGAGAAATACATTGACATGCATCGAAAAAAGCTCAAGAGAATTGAACGTAATTATTGCAAACGCCCTTTTGGAAATGGCTGGAACAAGAGGTTGAAGGGATTTACATACTGGGAAAATCTACACCTGTTGCCAAGACAACTGCGTCTGACGATACTTTCTCACACCATTTGACATTTCATTTAAAAACCAATTAGCCAAAAGCAATTAACAGACAGTTTTGTGAACGCTTTGCATGGGAAACTGTGCACCGGCCGTGATAAAAGCTGCCATTGTCGATACCAATATTATATGACAGTTTGCTTAAACCCCATTAGCCAAAAACGTCAACAGAACGTATATTTGATATATGATTCAACTCGTTCCACCTCCGCGTAGGGACTGAAAACAGCGTAATATTTAGGTTTTCTCACTTCGCTATAGACTGAGTTTTAAGCTGTACATCTTGAAAGAAGGTCCAGTTCTCGTGGTACACACGAGTGGCAAAAGTTCACATTTTTTAAAGGCGATTCCTTCTGAGCATATCGTTGAGTTGTTGCCGAATTGAAAAAAAAAAAGATGGAATACAACCAATTGAGAGGTTCCAGAAGAGTTTTTTTGTTTGCTGCCTCCACTTCCAGTTTAATTAAGGGGCAATTTAATGCACGTTTATGTTAAGGTACATATTTTTTAATGGCATCTGAATTAAATTGCTTCTTGCATGAATAACCATACTAGCATATAGGACGCTTCGCTCTTTCCTAGAGAAGTCGGGAAAGAGAAAAGAAGCGTTCTCAAAGCCAATATTATATTTTCTCCAGTAGATAGTTCACGTTTCGGGTTTTGCTTTATTTTGTCCTATGGTCATTTTATATAAAGATGATTACAAGACTAGCAAAGACGAAAGTTATTGTTAGACCACCATAGACAAAACAAAGAATGTCTAACTGGCAAGCTAACCTCACAGATAAAGTCTTCATTTTCTTATGTGTGCTACTTACTCTGGAATTTTGCGAAGTGAGGATGCACAGTCCACGCGCGAGGATATCAAAACATAATGCTAAAAGCAGTAACTGATATGTTTTTTTTTCCAAATTAAAATGTGCTCATATAATTTTCCTTTGTACCCACAAATTTCCAAATTATTTTAGCGTAGGAGGTTGTCGAGGTCTCATTAGAATATTTGAATACGTTCCGACACCTTTATCTTCTGGAGGTGTTGGCATGTATGTCAAAGACAACCTGAATTACACGATTATTGACAAAACTTCCAATGAGGCATTCCAAGCTTTATGGATTGAATTTCATCTTTCTCGGCAGCCAAACATCATCTGTGGTGTGATGTATAGACAACATAATTCTCCACAACAATTCTTGGACTATTTTGATGAAACACTGGAAAGGTTCAGCGCTTTAAATAAACCCATTTTTATTATGGGTGACTTCAATATAAACCTCCTTGCTGTTGAAACATGTAGTTATGCACATAAATTTCTTCTCTCATTACAAAGCTATTCATTAATTCCAACAGTTGACAAACCAACGCGAGTATATAATAACTCCGCAACTCTAATTGATAACATTCTTGTTAATAAGCTTGATAGCAAAATTAAAAGTGGGAATATCGTATCTGACATTAGCGACCACTATTCACAATTCTGTATTGTTCACGACGTCAAGGTGACAGCTGTAAATAACAAAACATTAAGAAGAGATTATTCCCAGTTCTCAGAGCACGATTTTCTTGCTGAGCTCGCTGAAATTAACTGGGACACCGTCGTCAACATGGAACAAGGTTATATTAATCGTTCTTTCTCTACATTTTTCAATAAGGTGAACAAAATCGTAGATAAACATGCCCCCTTAAAAACTCTGTCACGACGAAGAGCCAAGCAACTCTCTAAGCCCTGGATTACACGCGGGATAAGAAAATCAATAAGAGTGAAGAATTCGCTTTACCTGTCCGGTAACAAGGAATTGTACAGAATCTATAGGAACAAAATTATTAATATTTCACGCCAGTCAAAAAGGATATATTTTCATAAGTTTTTCTCTGATAACTTACATAATATGAAACAAACTTGGGCCGGTATTAACGATCTAATTAATCGTGGAAAGAAAAAGTCGATACGCTTCTCCTCTGTTAGGTGCCCAACCAGAGGAAACTTAACATATGACCCCACGGAAATCAGTAATATTTTTAACAAGCATTTCTCTTCTGTGGGACACAGACTTGCGTCCAATCTTCCACCATCGAATCGGCATTTTAGTGAATATCTACGTGGAAATTATGTGAAGTCGTTCTTTTTTGATCCAGTTACACCAAATGAGATTGAGAGGGAGATACTCTCTATCCCTCTCAATAAGGCACATGGTTTGTATTCCTGCCCGAGCCGCATTCTTCGTTCTGCCAGACATATTCTGTCTATCCCATTGGCGAAACTAATGAACTTGTCAGTTACTTCAGGAGAGTATCCGTCTAAATTAAAACATGCTAAAGTCATTCCAGTCTTCAAAGATGATGATGAGACTGACCGGACCAACTATAGACCAATTTCTTTATTATCTAACTACAATCGTATCTTTGAGAAAATAAAGTTTAACCGATTAAAAGCGTTTATTGATAAAAATGAAATTCTTTACAGATCGCAGTATGGTTTCCGAGATAAACATTCCACTCAACATGCTATACTTGATATCGTCAACTCCATACAAAAGAACATGGACAATAAACTATTTTCATGTGGTATTTTTATCGACTTAAAGAAAGCTTTCGATACAGTTGATCATTCAATCTTGCTCGATAAATTAAATCACTATGGAATCCGAGGCATTGTAAATGATTGGTTTTCATCTTACCTATTCAAGCGCACTCAAACAACTGAGATCAACTCGTTTATTTCTGATAAGGAAATTGTCCCGTGTGGTGTTCCACAAGGCTCAGTGCTAGGTCCTCTTCTATTTCTAATATTTATCAATGATATCCCAAACTCTTCACAGAAGTTAAATTTTGTTCTGTTTGCGGATGACACAAACATGCTTTATGCTGATAAACATCCCAAGTCCCTCGAGGAGACCGTAAACAAAGAGTTGAAAAATGTATGTAAATGGCTTCATGTGAATAAACTGACACTTAATATTAAGAAATCTAACTTTGTTATTTTTCGACCCCCACAGCGATCGCTAAACTACGAGATTAAACTCAAAGTAATAGACAATAGCACCAACATATCGTCAAGTCTAGAATGTAAGGAATATGTTAAGTACTTAGGTGTTCTGATTGACAACCACTTGTCTTGGAAATATCACGTAGACTATATCGCCGTGAAGATTAGTAAAATTGTTGGAGTTATATCTCGTCTAAGACACTTCGTTCCATTCTGTACTTTGAGAAGCAATATATCAGTCCCTTATACTTCCCTACTTAACATATGGTTTGACTGCTTGGGATCAAGCCGCAAATACGCACCTTAATAAATTATTGTTACTCCAAAAACGTGCACTACGTTTGATGTATTTTCTAAACCCAAGATCTCATGCTATTCCTTCTTTTATTTCTTCTAAAATATTACCCATTCACCTACTTTACTTTGAAGCTATCTTGCACTCTATGTATGATGTTTCAAATAACTATGCTCCAAAAGATATTTCTGATAAATTTGTTAAGACCAGCTTGATTCATTCATATAACACGAGGGCTGCTTCTTGTGGCAAATATCATATCAAATTTTCACGTCTAAATCAGCAGCGGAACTCTTTCTCATGTTTTGGCGCGAAAGCATGGAATTGTCTCCCATCTCGAGTATGTAATCTACCTAAACCGGCGTTCAAAAAATCAATTAGCAAAGCTTTATTTGCAGCTTTAGAAGGCGAGGAGGATTATATTGAGGCGCCTAAGTTACTATCCATAATTAATTTCTATATTATGTAACTTTTTGTAATAATTCACTATTAATCTCTCCGCCTATTTAGTTTGTTTAGTTTGTTATGCTACCTATTTCCAATCGTGTAATCATACTTTTCTCCGCATGCAAATGATTGTATTTTTAATAGCTTTAGTTTATTTCTGTCAATGTTTATAGGTTATTTTAAGCTTACAAATTGGTTTATTTTGTTCTTTTCTTTTTCTCCCTGCACAACTCGCCTCGACTAGCTTACGCTATATGCGAGTTGTGCATGTTCTTTCTTTTTTTTAAACTGTTTAATATTAATAAAGATTGATTGATTGAGACTATTGACGTGGTTAGAAGCATTGATGAAATAGTAAAATTTGCAGTGTACAGGGCAGTCAATTCTCAAACTCATTAATAATTCATCAAGCTAAAACATAGAAAATCACAACCGTGAAGGAGGTTTTGATACCCGGTCTTAATTAGCATAGATTTTGACGATTTTACCTCTTGATTTTCTCCTTAGTTTTTGCTTCGATTGAGAAGATATATCAAACACTCGAGACAGTGTTTTATCGGCTATCCAAACACCTCGAATTTCGTCAAAAATACTCCGCTGCGCGTCGTATTTTCAACTCTCTTCTCGGTGTTTGGATATCCCGATGAAACACTGTCGCTCGTGTTTGATATATTACTTGAAGGACCTTGATCTCAGAGACAGTGGTTAGCATATGGAATCAAATCGAAATTGTAAAAATACAACCAACCAGCCATTTTACTTTGCCAGATTTACAAAAAAAAAACAAACAATAAAAACAATGAACTTCATTAGGCAAAAAATAATACTCAGAATAGTAAGAAAACTAAACATGCTGAGTGAATGGAAAACCCAACCCTCAAAGGGTTTATTCCTGAAGAATTTATGCAACGAAGCGAAAAGCTTGTTCGGAGAGAGAAGATCAGCAGAATTTTCCAAGAATTTCCTTTCAGGGTTTTACAACTTCAGTCGCTGGATGTTTGGGGTTAAGAGACATCTAAGATGAGTAAATTGTGCTTGACTCACTTTAAAAATGTCCTGGTCAACCATTTTCGAATTTTTAACCGTTAATCGTTCAGGAATTCTTACAACTATTAGGCGATTACGGAAAACATTCCCTGAATTGAAAAGAGGAAGTTCTTGTTAATTGTGAGTATACAAGAGGGAGAGTAATTTTACATTACTAAACACAACCTGATGTCTCGTCTTTTGAAGACGACCGAGTCGAAGACTGTACGTTTCCAGTCCTAAAAGTCTGCCCGCTATATTTTATATCGTGAAAAGGAGTCATCAGTATTCCGGCATATTACACCCTTGACACGTTCAAAATGAATGAATGAAGATGAAAATGAAATGAGTGAATAAATAAATGAGAAAAGGACTCCAATGCAGGGGTTTCAATAAAAGCCTGTAGAACCTCTTACCACCGTCTGTTTGGATTTCATTAATGAAAATAAAAATGATATCAATTTAAAAAAAAGCAAATACAACAACGACGACAGCGACGACCACTGACATTTTTAAATGCTACAAAAAAATCCTGTTTTGTGGTCAATAACAATACCCATTAACAGCACGCTTTTTGATGCCCAGAATGCTGGAAATAGCATTTCCGAGCTTCTAGATTTCACATTTTTCTGGATTGGGGTTTGGGGGGGGGGGGGGGGGGGTGGGTGGGGCATGCCCCTTAAGTGATCACAGCCGCCTATTACACTTTCAGTGGCCGCTTATAACCAATGTTATTGAAACTCCTGCAATGGAGCGTTTTCACTCACGTGTGGCCAGGAGCCATGCAAATGTATTGGAAGAAAAGAAAGTGTTTACATAAGAAAAGAGCTCAACTCCCACAAGAATGGTTCAGGGCCCCAACATTGTTTTGGGACGCCAATATGGCGAATATGGCCCTGTATAAGAGCAAACACAAAGCTATTTGTGATTAAGTTAACCGCCGAAGCGAGATTGTGCAGCCGACGTTTCAAAGTGGGCGATAGTTGGTTGTATTTGTGTTTATAAATGAATTTTCTACAGTACCGTTACAATATAAAAACACACAATTTAATTATTTTACAGTACACTGCTTAAAACACTTTTTCAATTTCAGAACACTACCAAATAAGTATGCTTAGGACACCACGACAATATATTACTTGAAAAAACAATTAACTTTTACTACTTACAGTACGCAAAAACGCAATTAACTTGCTCTACAAAATTGCCATACTTACAATAAACTACTCACAACACTTTTATACTTAGCGTTGCATTGGGTTGCGCTATTAAACGTATTACTCCATTAATAACAAGAAGATCATAGATCTTAAAACCGCGCTTACAAAGATTTAACCGTTTTCTTAACCCTACATTCGCAACGTAGTGCACATTCCAACGCTGTCCTTGATGATTCATTCATTTCTGTACTCACTACATCACTTATTGCACTATCGCTCTCAGCCGTTGTGAAATCTCTGATGATGTATTGGTCTTAATATGGAAGTGTCACGCTATTAATACTGCTATCAATAAACAGCTTCCTTCCTTAACTTGTAAAAGTCAAAATTTAATTTGTTTGTGTTATGAGTAAAGGACAAACTAAGTAATAAGTAGTAGTCACGCCAGTCAGACAATCAGAGGTTTACGCTAATATAAACGCTGCAAGTTCTGGCAAGATCTAGTTTACCTCAGCAGATAATTATTTCTCCTTTGAATCTCTTAACTCGCTTCGATCAAACAGCCAAAGAATTCACTTCAATCACATATATCCGTAAGACATTTACGCAAAATTGCAAACAAACTAAAAACCATCGCTTCTCTGGCGTAGTAAACACAACCTTATTGTCACGCAGCGAAAGTGAAAGCTGCAATATCCTTATTCAAGGCCATCTGTAGTATGGTGGTGGGGAATTTCCCTACCAGTAACGTAATCATTGCATGTTTTGACACGTTCTTTGCTTAGCTTGCAAATATTTCATTTTCCTTCCGATCTCTGAACTCGCTTCAATAACAGAGCTCGACGATTCACTTCTTTTGACTAAAACTACCAGAAATACTCGGAAAACTAAAAAGATTTCCTCGTAGCGAAATAAACCTGCAAAGTAAACAAGATCTTATCTGTCACGTAGCGAAAGTGAAAGTTGCAAGGTCAACGCATTCCACGGCTGTCGTAATACCTTTTAGCGTATTTATTAATCCGTTCGAGTCGAACGCTTTGATAATACCAGAGGAAAATACATTTAACAAGTAGTAGTCACGCCAGTCACACAATCAGAGGTTTACGCTACCACGGTAAATTTAGAATGGTAGTCTTGATCATTGATATGAACGCTGCAAGTTCTGGCAAGCCCTTGTTTACTTCAGCAAATAATTACTTTTCTTTTGAATCTCTTACCTCCATTCGATCAAACAGCCAAAGAATTCACTGCCGTTTCATAAATCCGTCACGAATCCACGTAAAATTGCAACTAAACTAACTAGTAGTAGTTATCACTAGAGCTGCCCCCGCCCTACAATACGATTTTCTTTTTTTTTTTGTGTTGGGCTTGCTGTGTAAAGTTTTGTAATCTTCTGTTGTTATTACCGATGTGTCATTTTTGGTTCTTAAAGTGTACAAAATGTAGTTTTGGCAAGAGCTTGAGTTTCTTTTTTTGTGTTGTGGTTTAACTTGTTTATCTTTTTCGATGAAGAAGTAGAACACAGTTTGGCAATGTAGAACAATTTATTGACAGCATTAAAGAACAGAACAATGTATTATATTGAAATCTTACATTTTGCACCTGATTGATTGCACACAAATTATAAGTGAAGATGGCAATTTTAGATAGGGGTTTTTTGAAAGGCAATGAAAAATTGGTTTGTTGAATAGAACTTTCCATTCTTATAAACTGTAAAAGTGGATGAATGCTAACTGAAACCGTATATAATATATTTTTATAATTGTGTTTTTTTATCGATTAGAGCTCTTTGTCAATCTAACTATTGTGATATGGTATCCAAACGGAAAAAATTACTGGAACCATATGTTCAATATATTTTACTTCTAAAAAGCGGAAAAAAGAAAGAATTAATTTTTAACGAAAGCATATATAGAATATTTTTTACAATCTATTTCAAGTTACGATTGTGGTTTCAACTTGAATTAAGTAAAGTTTTATGAATAAAACTACAAACTGGAACATTCATATAAAAATAATGAATACAATATTTTTGTTTGAACTTTTGGAGTTATTCCTAATGTTATAATGTTACAGTGTCAAAATATGATGGTTATCCAATGTGAAACAATGTTTGGCTTATTACTCATTTTTTGATTGTTCTTGTGTTGGTGGTTGCACTTGGTGATTTACAATCTCGGTTATAAATTTGCCATTTTTTGTTAATGTGAAGTCCACATTTTCCAGCAACAGAAGTTTTTCTGTCAGTTCATCTATGTTGCTTCGGTATTGGAAAATGTCTTCGTTTAGGTAGGTGCTGAGTATGCCATGGTTCGCCACAACATTAAATTGTTTGTCTTCCTTTTCTAGTTGAAAGGTTGTACTCATTTCAACGTAACAATTTTTAACAAGCATTGCCCTGTTGCAGGCTGTGCAACGAACCATAACTTTAGATTGTGTGTTTCCTGTAATTTTGCCTTTGCATCCCTTGGTGTTGCACATTGCATTAGTTTCAATGATTACATTTTGAATTTCCGGGCAGCAGATTTGAGGCTTGATAGCAGTTGCATCTGTATTGACGTTGGTAATATTTTGCTTCTCGGCTTGCTTTATGATGGTTTCTGTAGTGGTACTTATTTTCAACCCATAGTAGTACTTTACAGTGCAGTTGGAGATTTCAAAGAAATCTCCTTCCTTGATCTGAGGAATGTGGTCGGACCAAATCGAAATATCTATAGCCCCTGTCGAGTCTATTAATTTTCCATCTCTTACTGGTCGTTTAGAGTTTTGTGGTGTTAAAGCTTCACTGTTCCATCGAATTAAGCCTGAGACTGTGACCATATCCCCTTGCCTTTTAGTTTTCAAAACATCTGCCACAGTTGTAATGGGTGCTGCTGCTGGTGGTACATATTTAAACGGAATGGCCACTGTGGAGACATCCTTCACAATGCTGTTCTGGTGCATAAATACCATGCCACTCGGAACAACCCTAAGGTTGGTTATTGTGATGGGTTGTTGCGTTTTCTGTTTGTCTTTGAAAAGCTGGCTTTTTGTGGTGTCATCCATTGAACTTATCATTACTCTTATCATCTGCATTTGGTCTTCTGCTGTCTGCAGAATGATGTCGAAGTAATATGTAAATCCTTGCTGGCTTTTTCGATTTCGATCTACTCTTTGTACATATCCAGTAAAGCCTGAAAAATAAAAAGAAAAGTTAATTATATTTTTGTTTACTTATTTATCAATGGTAGAGATATTTTCTATGTGAACTTTGAATAACATCAGGTATACTATTTCATTAAAATATTTTTTTTTTGATTGATTGAAGGCAGTTAGCGAGGGGTTTTGATCCTCCTCTTTAATATTTATTATGTAATCAAAGAAATCATAGGTTGGATATTAGCAAATTCATGTATGCGAGGTTACGGCGTGTATTTGTTTGGCACAACATGGAACAGTAGAAGGGGAGGGAAGTTACTGGTTTTCAATAAATATCTGGAAAAAATGATCTGAAATATTTTTGTGCCTAAAAACAATTTACCAGGGCTAGCAGTAAATCCAGGTAAGCGTTGACCGTGGAATCATGTTAAGGTTACTTAAGTGTACTTACTTGCAGAGGATGAAGATGTTGGAGAGGAGGGAGGAGATGACATCCCAAACTTCATTTTCTTTTTTGGACTTTCATTGTTATCCATTTTTACTGTAAAAGATGCATATAAATCGTCACATTTTTTGTCCTTTGTGCTTTACCAATGTATGTTGTGCTAATCTTTCTAACCTAGATTCTTCCAGAAGTCTATATTTATAATTAGATGTCTTTTTTAAAGCATGTAGCCTTTCAAAGGTAAGTGGTTCAATTACAATGTCAGAAAGTTTACGAACTCTTGATAATGCAACATATGTTAAACCTGCAACCTTTTCAGTTGATCCTAGGTCAATCCAGCACTTTTTGAGAGTTAAGCCTTGTGACTTATGGATTGTTATTGACCATGCAAGTTTTAATGGGAACTGTATTCTTTCGAAGCTATTGCCAAGAGTGTTAGAGGAACTTGTTACAGGGAATATAGGCACACAATTACAGGTGTCTTTACAAAAACTTGGTCCCAAGTAGTCATTATCAAATTGTACAATTATAGCAATGGGTAGCATAGTAGCCTTGTGACTTTCTGAAAATATTATATCTTTGATAGTTCCCATAGTACCATTACAAAGTCCTGCCTCTGTCCAAAGGTTGCGGGTAAGCATTACTCTAGCTTTCTTTGATAGATAGATTATTGGTTCCAGTCCACCCATTTCTTCAGAACTTAAGGATTTTGCTCTTGGGTTGCTGTGATGGGCATTAATTTGCACAACAGTTTCTTGAAGTTGCTCTAGCCTTTTATAGTTGTCTTTCGCAACCTTTTCATTACCAAAGGATAATCTGACAGCGGTATTTTGAAAGTTTGTTTTATCAGGGACACTGTGCGGTTGCCTTGATAAAAGCAAATTCCAATCTTCAAATGTTGAATTACCATCCCTAGCTCTAATTTGAAGACCTCTAAATCGCTGTTGTTCATCATCAGCGCCCCTAGCTCTTTCATTAATTTCAAACTTCACAACTGTCTCAAATTTTTTGTACATGCAGTATCCTTCGATTGCCAACTCGGTCTTGGGTTTGGTGTGGTACAAAACCTGGTCTGTGATTGGGGGTAACTGTGCAATATCTCCAACTAATATAATAGACATACCACCAAAGGGAACTGTACAACAACCAGTAGCTTGCTTACAGCGTCTATTTATCCAGCCAAACATATTTTGACCAATAACTGAAAACTCATCAATGATGAGATAATTAACATCCTCAAGATCATGCTGAAGTTTTGCCAATGCTGATGATTTTAATGGCCCATTTTTCTTTCCTTTGATGGGAAGCTGCAAAAGTGAGTGCAAAGTTTTTCCTTTGATATTAAAGGATGCGATTCCAAAGAATGCACAAACTCTGCACTTTGTGTCAAGAAGTTGACTTAAGGCTTGAATTACAAAGCTTTTACCAGAACCTCCTAGTCCAGTAATTATCATTAATAGTGGTTCTTTGTTTTGAGAAATAAAGTGATCTTGAACAATGTTATAAGCAAACTTTTGGGCATTATTGAATTTTTGGATGTTAACTGGCATTGGAGTTGTTTCTTTCTTAAAGGTATCGCTATTTTTTTGCATATTAATCCAGTGGGGCATATCTCCAATTTCCTGAGCAGTGTATTTTAATCTATCCTGTGCATAGAACTCAGAAGGACAATACAAATGAACCTTGTTGCTATTTTCACTTTGCAATTTCATATCTGCGATTATCATCCATTCCTCTCTTTCGCCAGTATCAGATTCAATGTAGTCATTGTTATTTACCAGTTGTTGCACATATTCTGAAATTGAATTGATTTGCTGTGACCAGTTTGGAACAAAAAATTGGGCATCAGGCGTTTGTAAAAATGAGTGCCAATGGTTAATGTAAACAGAATCAGAAGCTTCTTCATTGTCCCAAGCTTTGTCAAGAACATTGCACCATGGCTTATACTTTAGTAATTGGTAGCGACAAAACAAACCATAATTTGGACCTTTGGTGTTAGAGGAATAATTAGGAAACGTTTTCAACACAACTGGATTAGTGCGTTTGGCTATACCTAATTTGGTCTTGAAGTAATTTGAAGCAAATTGTACAAAATTACATTTAGAAATTCCAGGATGATTAGCTTCAAACATATTTCTTTTAGCGTACAAATCTAACAATGATTTCTCTGTTTCCAATGTATCATTTTGTGATAAAGATACTTTACGGGAACCGTCAAGTGATGATGAAATAACTTGGAATGTCGAACTAACAAGTTTTATTGAAAGTAACTGATGCATTACTTCTTGAATGCTCATATCTCTTTGTCCAACAGCTCTCATGATTATTTTTCTTATAGCTTTGTGACTATTATCTTCATTTTGAGAGTTAATCAAAACAGACGTAAAGGCATCTTTTGCAACTGATGACATTCTTTCACCTTTTGAGGCATACTTTGCAATGTATTCCAAGCAAGAGTGATAATCTATAATGACCTGAATATCGCAATTCCCTCTCCATCCCTGTAACTGCAATCGTTGGTTGTTGTTTAAACGACTATCATTTCTTTTTGTTACAACCTTAACTTTATAGTGGACCTTACCATCTTTTGATTTAAAGGTCTCATACTCCAAATGCGTGTTTTCACAAAGTTCTTTTGGAAAATTGAATCTACAACTTACTTCATCATTTTCATTTTTTTTTCGTAAGCAATATGCTGTAGAGCAATTGGTATGTCTTTGCACTGTATTTACTAGATTGTCATAATCACTGTCCCAATCATTTTGAATATCTTCAAACCGAAGTTTACATGGATGATTTGCTGGCTTTACCCAAGTTCCATCATTTGGGTTAGTTGGATTTTGTGTTGACATTAGATAATCTACATAGTTACAAATAATGGTTTCAGCTTCTTTGCCTTTATTAATTTCTTCTGTCTTTCGTAACAATAGTTCTGGAGAAAGGTTGCCATCCTTTACAGACTGATTTGCAATATGACCTTGAAGTGCTGTTTGAGACAGCTCACATAAACCAGGGTCACTTTCAAGTTTTGCTACTCCATGGCAGTGAATAGATCCTCTCTGTACAGCAAATTCATACCTAAACCAATGCCATGTTGCACCTAGTGTATTTTTGAGCCAATGTTTCACAAACTGTTCAGTTCTTTCAGTGAAAAACCAGTCAAGCAAATGAGGGTTATTTATGACATTATCTCGCCGCTGAGAATCTGTCAGTTCACTACTATTGTTAAAGAGTTCATGAAATTCTGGCCAGTGAAATTCAGCACAAGACAAAGTCCAAAAAATTGTGGGAGCACCAACTTGTGTTATGATAGCTTTCAAATCATCTTTTACCCGATTCCAGTATGCATTCGTGCCAGAAATATTCTTAGCATAGTGCATGAGTTTAGATATAAGTGATTCATAAGAGTTAGATAAAATCATTTGCTTCAAGTCTTGAATTGATAGATTTGCCTCGGACGGATTTTGTTTCAGGAAAAAATTACTTTGCCCTAGGATTCTTTTCCTATAAAGGATATTGTAAGCCCAATAAGCAAATCTAGGGTGGGATGCAAACCTGTAAACCCATTGTCCATCTCTCTGTTCTGCAAACTTTATCAGATGCTTGAGCTTTTCAGCAAAAGATTGAGTTTCATTATTTGAGATATCAGAAACAACCGCACTATTAGTTGGATCACCTTTTCCATCGGGAAAAAGAGTTGGAAATGCTAATGATGCCAAGAACTGCACATTGAATTCATTTAAAGGCTCACTGCCAATAGTCCAATCATGAGATTTTGGCTGCTTAATGAAGGCATCTTCAATAATTTGTTTTTCTTTTTTGGTACTAACATTTGAAGGAATAAAACTACCCATTTCACTATTTGAATTGTAAACTGTTTCATTGTCGTCATATTCAACTGGACCACTATCTACTTTAATATGTGAACTTTCTGCATCATTGTTCTCCACTTCACATTCTACCTTTGGTATGTTTGAAAGAACTCCATTTTCTGGAAGTTGTGTTAGGTTATCTTTACTGATTCTGACATCTTTGTATAAGAAATTATTAGGCTTTCCATCTTTGTTTACACCGGTGAGCCAGTATAGAGCATCAGAGACTTTTTTACGTCTGACAATAAAATCCTTAGAACAATTGTCTTTACCATTTATAGTAAATACAATGACAGGAAGGTCCTTAGGACATTGTGGCAAAACATCTGCAAGCTGTTGCACATCTTGGGGCAAAGTTATAACATGGCCTTTGTATGCCTTTTGACCACCTCTTGGTTTAGTATACACATGCATAACAGGAAAAGCTCTTGCAATCAACATTTCTTCAAACTGTGTTAAACCTTGCAATTCCTTGGGCACTGGTGAAGGGATCATGAAATTTTCAGTTGAAAACTTTTTTGGAGTACTTTTGTCTCTTTTACAGCGTGAACAAGTATAATGTGGATAATTTTTGGGTTTTGCTTTCAAAGGCCAAGCTTCTTGGCAAATGCTACAATGATAAATAGTGTATCTTATACTGTTGTGAAATTTTTTCATATTCTTAACCGCAAATGGTTGGAAATGAAATTCTTTACCACTTTGCATCGTGTCATTAAAATAAGAATTATTGCTTTTGTCATGGAATGCTGAGAAGTTATTTGAATTCTTACTGTTATTCATAAGTAACTCTGATGAAACAGATTGCTTGATAGAATTGGTAGATACATGTAGTTTATCATTTGCTATTGCACTTTCATGTAAAGGGGCATTATTGGTCAAGACAGATTGTTCAGTCAAGCTTCCAGCTGTCAATTTATTCTTTCTTGCAGTCTTTACATCTTTCACTTGTTCATAATTATCAGAAGAGTTTTGGCCTTTGTTATCTATAACTGAAAGATTATCCAGTTTATTATCACTATGTAAAGGTATGTTTGGCAACATGGATTGCATGATTGGATTGTCAGACGAATTGCCTTTTTCTGCTGCAACGTTATGGAAAGGGACACTACTGGTTGAAACAGATTGCTTAGTCGTGTTTGAAACTTTTGTTGGTGTTTTTATTGTACTCTTGCAATTACTTTCAACTGTCGAGTATACCTTTGCTTTTTTCTTTCTTTTTAGATTTGAAATTTTAGTTTTTCGTTTCTTTGCATTCTTTGTTTTAAAGATATTTTGTTGCGTAGACTGCTTTAATTCAGTTTTGGAATCAGGATACATGTGTACAGCATGACTTTCTTCAGTAAGCACCTCATAATAGTTGTGGCATGTAACTGGTGTTTGAAAATCGATGTTAGGTTTAAAGCATCTTTTCTTAATGGGTACCTCAGTGAAATCTCTATTGGGTTTCATATGTTGATTATCTATTCCACAAGATTGGGGTTTGGAAACAATGTTGCTATCTTCATAAATTGCAAAGAACCACCCCTTTGAAAACTGCCTTTTTAGAGCAGCTAAAGTACAGAATTCTTTAACACCCAAACAAAGATCATCAATGTAGGTCCATTTGCCTTGAGTAAGAACTGCGCAGGTAAAGTGTCCATTATAACAACGCACCATCCCCTTTAACGTATATTCAGCTGAGCCTACATGTATATTTTCACACAAATTTATCAAATCCATAAGCTCTGGAGAGAATTCAATAAAGACAAATTTTGCCTGTGAAACATAGGTCAAAACCGGGTTATCGGTAGGGGTTCTACAATTAGGACAATTCAACTTTCCTGGTTCAGTTTGAATAGCAGACACAAATTGTGGCCAACAATTGAGATCCAATTGACATTTATGTAATGCAGACCTTGTCACGTAGTTGACCAAAATAGAGCTTTTAAGATCAACATTTTCATGACAGGTCTTACAGAATGAGTCAAACATTTTCAGAGATGAAAATATATTCATTTCTTCTGATGAAAGATCACCAAAGGTTCGTTCCTCAAAAATTTCACTAAAGCACGCATTACAATCCCTTGCAACAAACGAGGGGCAATGTTGTTGTAAATATACCCAAAGCGGTTCTCTTATTTCTCTCAATAACCTATCATTTCCTTGTGACTCAATGTATGTTGCACATGTGTTGAAAAGAAGTTCTGTGAATTCATTTCGTGCAGTCAGTGTTGACAAATAGGGTAAAAATAGATGGGATGAGACTTCTAAAAAACTGTCCACCGCGCAAGAATACATATTAGGAACACTTAGAATAGAATTCATAAAATGTCCCCTGTTACAAATTAATGGGTTTATTTCACAATCACCCAACTCAACTTTCTTCTTCATGTTGTTGCAATTCATTGAACTACTGTATGTTAAAGCTGCTGCTTCTACGTTAAACATGCCCATGCTTTCATAAATTACAAAGAACCATCCTTTAGCAAAGTTTCTTTTCAGGGTAGCTAAGCTAGAAAATTCTTTAACACCTGCACAAAGATCATCAATGTAGGTCCATTTGCCTTGAGTAAGAACTGCGCAGGTAAAATGCCCATTATAACAACGCACCATTCCCTTTAAGTTATATTCACTTGAGCCTACATGTATATTTTCACACAAATTTATCAAATCCATGAGCTCTGGAGAGAATTCAATGAAAACAAATTTTGCCTGTGAATCATTGGTTAAAACTGGGTGATCTGTAGGGGTCTCACAATTAGGACAATTCAACTTTTCTGGTTCAGTTTGAATAGCAGAGATAAATTTTGGCCAAGAATTATGGTCTAATCCACACTTTTGTAATGCAGATCTTGTTACATAGTTCACCAAAATAGAGCTATTGAGATCTACATTGTCCTGGCAGGTCTTACAAAATGACTTAAAGATTCTCACACATGAAAATATATTCATTTCCTCTAAAGAGAGATCACCAAAGGTGCGTTCTTCGAAAATCTGACTGAAGCACGCATTACAATCCCTTGCAAAAAATGAGGGGCAGTGTTGTTGTAAATATACCCAAAGCGGTTCTCTTATTTCTCTCAACAATCTATCATTTCCTTGTGACTCAACGTATCTTGCACATGTGTTGAAAAGGAGTTCTGTGAATTCATTTCGTGCAGTCAGTGTTGACAAATAGGGTAAAAATAGATGGGATGATATCTCAAGGAAACTATCCAACGCACAAGAATAAGTTCCTGGGGTACTTAAAACTGAATTCATAAAGTGGCTTTTTCGTTTCCACATGACTGAACGTTTCTTTGTTCCAACTGAGGAAACATGTGACACTTACCCAAGTGATGATGTTCTTCTTGAGCAGGTCGATAATTTTTGAAGCAACCAACTTCTGTATCTCTGAAAATAATAAAAAGTCAAATCCCCAGTTACAACCAATAATTTCCTTTCTTTGACTACTGTTTTCTTTGAGTTGTGCTGCGAGTCCTTCGCGCCCAATAACAGACTTGCCTCTGACAAATCCAGAAGGTGCCGAGTCTTTCGGCGTTGTTGATAAGCTTGATTTGTGGCTGACAAATCGGATTTAACCGAGTCTTTCGGTCAAAATTCTAAAGTTTCACCGTCTTCTGAGCATCGGTGAAGTTCTTTCTGTATTATTTTCTGTATAAAACAAACGATTCAAGACGGATTTAAGCTGAGGCCAACAAACAAAACAGCACTCACCCCGCGTTTCACACTTCTGAAATCGAGTGGTCGACTCCGACTGAAGCTCTAAAAGTCTGAGAAAAATCCAGCATCAAACAAACAAATTAGAGGCTCAATGTTTTCATATCTGGTTATACTTTAATTATGCTGCGTAAAGTTCTCATATTGGCTGACTGAGCTGTAGAATTATCGCTGACTGTCACTCCGCCGCCTTCGATCGAGACTTCACACAACTTTTTCACTTTTCTCGGATTTTGATCACCTTTTAAACTCAAAACTACATTTAATATTTACAAAGATACTATACACACTTACCGTTGAACTTCGAAACGCTGGTTTAGGCAATACGATGGCAAACCCAGAAGCTTTTTAGGGACGCTGAACTTGAAATCTCGACAAGGACAAACCTCGTGGCAAAGAGGCCGATCCCACAACTCCTCGCGCACCTGTCTCCTTGCTGGCCACCCATGAGCGTTTGCGGGAAAAACGTCGATACCTTGCGGGCGTGCAAGCGATCAAATCGAGATTTTTTTCCATATATCTACAGAAAATACCTATACATTCTCTCTTATCCAGTCTTCCTCTATTACGCGGAGAGTCCTAAGGTGCCTCCTCGGGTTTTTGGCCCTCTGGGGCCAAAAACCCTGCGGGGGCAAAAACTGGCACTTCTGACGTGGCAAACGCGATCTTATTTGCCACCCAGCGAAAGTAAAAGCTGCAACGTCATGATTTACGGCTATCTGTAGTAGGTGGTTATTTCCCTACCAGTGACGTAATCCTTACATGTTCTTTGCTTGACTTGCAAGGATTTCATTTTCCTTCCGATCTCTAAACTTGTTTCAATAAAAGAGCTCGACAATTCTGTTCTCTTGTTTAAAACTGCGAAAAATACTCAGAAAACTTGAGGGCCACGCTCCTGGCGAAATAAATTTGCAAAGTAAACAAGATCTTATCTGTCACGTAGCGAAAGTGAAATTAGCAAGGTCAACACATTCCATGGCTGACGTAATACCTTTTCAGCGTATTTAATATTTCGTTCGAATGAAAAGCTTCCAAAACACTAAAAGAAAATATATTTTACACACAATAAAGAAAACAATATTCGTAACACTGTCCGTGTATGCACGTTTCAAAAGCATTTGGCGAATAAACATCTCTGGTTGCGTGATTCACGGCTATCTTTGGTACGGCCGAGTGGAGATCTAGGCCTCTCGACACGAAAAAAAAAAATAAACCAAGGGTAGATTATGAACCGCGCTCGGCCCATGGCCGCGCGGTTAATAATCTTTGGATATTGTCGTTCAGTAGCATTTTCAAAGAACAATCCTGAAAAAAGTTCAAATGAAGCCTGAAACTAAATTGATGTTTAAAATCGATGTTTAAAATCTTTACAAATTATTTGGATAGTTTCAGGGCTCATTTGAACTTTTGTCAGTATTGTTATTCTATTAATATATATTGTATTTATTGTATGCAAAGCCAAGTCATCCGAAATTAAATATTTATTAACTACATACAAATTGTTTCGGACATTACATTTTAATATACATTAACAATTTCTAAAAGTAGTATAGTGATGTTTCTCGTTACGTCACCAATTGTTATTAATGTGCCAACCAGAGGTTTATTGGCTGTTGAAACAATGCATGCTATCGTTCAGTGGCTGGCAAATTTGAATATCAAAAGAAATATGACGTCAATGTTTGTAAACAAGAAACATCGCTATCAGAGAGGAAAGGTCGCAATGTTTTTAGGTAATTCGCTCACGTAAATAATGCCTACAATTTTAAAAAATCTAGTTATTACTATTCAGTCAAAGGTGCCTGAATAATAAACAAGCCAGCAGTCAAATAAATAGAGCGGTCGTCTCTGACGTCATTGTTGACATTTTCTCTTAACATACGGGCTTACGCAGAGAAAGTATCATGAATTGACTGCGAATATTTAAAGAGCTTGTGGAACTTAGTAATTGGTGAAGCTGGTGGCTTGTTGGGTAATATTTAAGGAGAAACTGGATTTCAAAAACTGCAAAATATCTGGCTGGCAAAAGCGCTAATGAGATCATAGAAAAAACAGTTTTTAAACCCTAAAAAGTCTGCAATATATCGGCCTCAAATTCCTTCAGACCGTTAATCATGCTATGCTATTTCATTATTCAGTACTGATATTTTTGTAGATTGACCAGAAACTGAATCGCTTATGCTAATGAGACAAATATTGAAAACAAAGATTCCCCTAGACGATAAACATTTCATTACATTTTTGTCTGTTTTGCTTACATTCAAAGGGCAAATGCTCTAAAATGTTCATTTACGAAATAACAAACCGACAGATGCCTCTGAAAATAGTTCCATTATGAAAATTCCCTCGGATATTTGAAGGTAAAACCGATGGGGATCCGTGCTTATATCCGTGTCTTAACACCCCCAAGATACCCGTGTGATATATGTGAATCCCCCCCCCCCAAAAAAAAACGTAACTTTTCAACCCATCCAAAATCCATCTATAACGAAAGGAATAAGAGCATTCCTATCTACCCACTATACAAGTAAATTCCATTCAAGCACAGAGTAGTATATTCTGCAAACCCTTTACTACTTAAAGTACCAATTTCAAAATTGAAAATAGAATTGTAGTATATTGCAAAAAAAAATTGTAGTAAATTATATGTAAATAGTTTTAACCAGATTTTTTTTCCATTTCAAATGAATTTTACATTTTGTTCAACAGTTAAGATGACATGTATATGACATGCATTGTTAGATGCCTAGCATCTTTCGTTTCTTAGTTTAATATTATTTTTACACGGAAAATTAGCTGTTCTTTAAAAGGCTATAACTGTAAAAGTTCATACTTCTATGTTTCAATAGAGGTGTTATCATATGCTTTCGTTTCAATGGTCACACACATAAGGTTTAATTATCAAATTTAAAAGCTGCAACCACCTTGTAAGCATAATAAACAAAACCAACTGAAAGCACCACTCAATAGCTTTCATTTGAATGGTCACATCAACAGGCTTAAAATTTTCGAACCATTTTTTTACAAATTAAAAGTTCCTATTTAAAAAACACTGAAGGTTAACCCTGAGAGTACAAATGTTTACTGACTGAATGTCGTTAACACTCATCCAGAGTGTGATGAATCTATATGATCGTTGTCTTCATTGTTGATTGAAAGAATGTTTGGCATGACAGGCTTATGTTCCCTGGTTATATTACCAGGTACCAATAGCCCCTCATATGGTGTTTCACGGGTGTTCTCTTCCACTTCCCAACAGTAAATAGACCATCCAGCCAAATACATACACGCCAGCTGATATATAAAACACTTTCTGCCACTGGGCCCTCGTTGGCTGGAAAGGAAAAAATGGAAACAGAACGAATCAATGATTTGGCCATAATCTTTCTGGGCGAAATATAATTCACATTTACAAAGAATACCCGTATAGAGCATTAAGGCTACATTTCTATTTATAAAATAACTGAGCCACTACGCGCGCTCTCATTGATTGGTCGATAGGTGCGTTTAGATAAGAGTATGTAAATACGGTTGTGACGTTTTAGATTCGCACGTATTTCGAAGGGTTGGGAGAATTCTCGAAAGTTATGCAAACCGTGGACTGCGTCTCGGGTTTGCATAACTGTCTCGAATTCTCCCAACCCTCCTCAGGTTTAGGTGAGGCTATGTAAACAGGGAAAAAGTGCTCTATTGCTTAACTAATGGAAAATTACAGGAACATACGTATTATGAAACACATGAAAACGAGACTGAGAAGGCCATGGTGACTTTTTCCATACAAGTTTCTTACATTAGAATAAGCCGCAGCTTTGC
Organism: Micromussa lordhowensis; assembly: GCA_964020085.1. Taxonomy (NCBI): domain Eukaryota; kingdom Metazoa; phylum Cnidaria; class Anthozoa; order Scleractinia; family Lobophylliidae; genus Micromussa; species Micromussa lordhowensis. The sequence continues at coordinate 8,221,338 of OZ026607.1, forward strand.
AAAAAGTTCCAGAATAGGAATATGATTTCATTTAATATCAAGTGTCGTCATCGGTTTTTAAAGAAACTTGACCAGAAAACAGAAGAAAATACTGTCTATTTTAGATGGGCCTAAAGGGAGTTATGTTAAATATAATCTCAGGGGGTGTAGTATTCTCTACTGATGGACTTTACCAGGGAGACCCTGCCGTTGGGTATCTTTCTTTTCACGTTTGTGCTGCTGTATATAAGAGGGCAGAGATTTCACAAGCTGAAGTATAAAAATGTGTAAGGAAGACTGTCATTTAGGTAGAGTAAAGGCCCGATCAAAATTGATCATTTCTATACATTGCTTGCACTTACAAATGATGCCTAAGAAATGCAACAAAATCAGGTATAATGTACGTTTGGCAACAAGGATTTTTAAATCAACTACTGCAAACATGAAGGATATCAAAATAGCATTTAAAGTACCTCATTGTCTGTTAACAGGCCAACCACATAAGGTGCAATTATTCCAGGAATTGTTCCAATTGCATTACTTATCCCCATAAGAATACCAGCAAATCTAGGTGCGATATCCAAATGATTGACAGTGTAAGAAGATCCATTGAGACCTTGTATACCGATAGCCAGTGAAAACAGGCTGACAGCTAGGCTTGTAAAGTCACACCCAACATAGCTTGTTGAAACCAAGAGACATGCGGGCACAAGGAAACCTGCCATTGTGACAATCAGTGTTAGAAGATCGTCTTGAGATAGAAGGAAATAAATGCTGGCCAATTCTACCGACCCTCTCGTACCGGGTCCAGTGTTTGGTATATGTTAAATCATGACCGTGACGGCGGTTTGGATAGCTGATCTTAATTAGCAGAGATTTTGACGATTTTACTTCTCCGTTTACTCCTTAGTTTTTGTTTCGATTGAGAAGATATATCAAACACTCGAGACAGTGTTTCATCGGCCACCCAAACACCTCGAATTTCGTCAAAAATAGTCCGCTGCGCGTCGTATTTTCAACTCTCTTCTCTGTGTTTGGATATCCCGATGAAACACTGTCACTCGTGTTTGATATATTACATCCAATCTGGATAGTTGTTGGCTTTCAAGCTTACTTAACGTACTGAATCTACTTTGCTCTGTCATCTTCTTCAGAAACCAAGGTCTAACACTTGCCACTTCGAGCTCAGACCTTGATTAATCTGAAGGAGGCTGCAGAGTAAAAGAAGTTCAAAACTATTTTAGCCCCCTTGAGATTCTAATGAATATGACATAACCCTAATTTTATCGTGGCTGATGAAGTTCGGTTCAGGTTGGACGAAATGGTCCACTTTTGAACTCTTATTGCTTGCTGAGTACAGGAAATTATTTTATATTCTAATTATGATTCCAGAGCAGGAAAACAATTTTTTGGATCGTTATAATTATCTAGTCTCATCTCCATCACGAAAATTATTATTCTTAGTGTACATTAGTAAATGTGCTTTAAATATAGCATTAGTTTCAACAAATGTACTAAATCAGTTTAGGGAAGTGATTCTCCTAACTCACCTGCTGTACCAAAAACTTTTCTGACTTCTCCAGTAGTTAATATCCTACGGTAACGTAACCAGTCTGCCACAAAGCTACCGCCGACACCAAATATGTAACACAATATGAAAGGAATGGCAGAAAGAAAGCCATTCTGAAACACATAAAAAAGTTTTCGTTTGGAATAAAATTACATGTAAAATGGCTAACTTTCCACTGCGATATATATATATAGGTGCCTCTGAAGTTGGGAAGTGTCAAGGTGTCAAGGTTGCCTAGATTACCTCTTTGTATTAGCTAATAACTGTTTTAATGCACAGGGTGCAAAGAATATTATCTACGAAGGCTCCCAAGATGATTTCCAAACATGTTCCAAACATCATGTTGTCCCTACTAAAAGTTGAGAGCGGAATTGAATAAGTAAGCATTGTCA
>OZ026607.1:8228278-8278278 GCA_964020085.1 Micromussa lordhowensis
GAACAGTATGCACTAGTATGCACTACATTACCTGAGTAAGAAAGTAAGCAAAGTTTGCTTCTCTCTAAAGGTGGGGCCCAACTGCTCCACATGGCATGCATGGCTGGAAATGTAACTCCCTACAAGGACAATTCTGTTACTAACTTAATTGATAGTGCATTGCTACAAGTAATTGTATGGTGGAAAGTAATTAATGTGAAACCTCTACTTTTTGGTGAAATGCAAAGCAAAGTTTTTTTCTATCAGTGGCTGCATATATTTCGGGAGGCATTGAGCAGACATGTGAGCCATGGGTGTTGTGTTAGCTTACATGAAGTATTGTGCAAGTTAGTTATGTGCAAGATGCATGCTGGTTACTAAAAGATGGCGTCTTGAAGTAAACAAGTGTTATGCACTGAAGACTATCATAAGCCTAAATAATCGACACTGGGAAGTGGAAATATTACACACTGAGCAATATTACAGGTAACGTGTTAGCCTGGCACCTCCCCCTTGTCAAGATGCCGCCAATAAAAGTTTGAGAAAAATCGCATGATTGTTGTACCCAGCTCCCGCACCACTTCACGGCCAAGGGGGCAATTGTGGTGACTTTTTTCATGGGCTGGACCGCTGACCAGTGTTAGGGTAGGCGAAGCGGCAATAAAACGTGGATTATAACTGAAAGATCGTTACCAGCAACGTCGACGACATAGGGGAAGAAAATCGAGTCTTTAACGACCCGTCCCTAGTGGAGCAGGTGATTTAAGGGAAGAGGAAAAAAAGAGGCGAGAGCGTGTCCGAGAAGCTCACGAGCATCGTCTCGATAAACTGTGACGTCAACTCAAAGAAAAGTACCTCAACCAGCGGGGTCAAGGTTCTAAGCCCCCCGTTTAGCAGAAACCTCGTGGTTGGATTCAAGAATGAAAAGAAAGACGAATTATTATTATTATGGTTGTTGTTATTATCATCAATAAAAAAATTTTATCCATGATGTGTGGTCTGAAAAAAAAGGATATATAAAAAAGCAACCGCAAGCTTGCGGGTTTTGTGAACTAAAACCGCGTCACGAGAGATTCGACGAGGTGAGGGGATCCCCATCGGTGGCTTCTCCAAAGTCCATTTAAGCGAGATGATGATAACTCGAGGCAATAAGACCCAGACACGAAAAAAACCTTCACGCGGCCTCGACCTTCAGAAATGGTGGGCCAAGAGGGGCGTCGAATTTCACATGGGACCGGGACATGGGACCGGGTACCAAACTCAAGAAATGTTTGAGGCGCGGTGATCTCGGCATCAATCGATTAGACAAGATCGCCAAACAGCACATTTCTTAGATACAATAACGTGTATCTCTTGCTGATCTCAGGTCTCTGTCGTCAGTTAAAAAATATGCAATTTCTCATGTCACAGTTATAATTTGGACTAATCCTCAGCTGTCAGTCAAGGAGGCTCTGCAGTCATGGTATTTTGGCCACGTACAAAATGACCTTTCAATTCAAGAAAATCTGAAAATAGTACTTTACTAAGATAGAAAAACACCAAAGAGATAATTATAAAACACGAAGGAACAAGGTAAGAATGGTCAAGGATGGGGAAGATTAACACAGATTAAACAATGAATTTGAAAAATTTAGGCTGAACTTTTCAGGATACACATGTAGCTCCTACAAGCCCCATCCACACCCTGACCTTCATGTTACTTCATGATCTTTGCAGATTATCACCAGTTTAAGGAGAGAAATATATTTAGGGTGAATCACGTCTCTAATGACTGAGCAGGGGAAGAATCGCTCTGGGACTGTTTGCAAAGACTAAGAGAACATCACAACAGTATTTACCTGTCCAAAACCCTCCACTACTCTAACTAAAAGTAACATTCCAATGCTGTGGTGTGCGGCGGCTGGAGTAAACATTGTCACCGTGGATGTCAAGAGTACTCCAAAACCAAACAAGTACTTGCCGCCAAACCGTGACCCTAACCAGCCAGCTGGAAGTTGTGTGACGATGTAACCATAATAGAATGAACCTAAGATAAGCCCTGAGTAGAGAGTATTAATAAGGGACTCAGTGGATATGTGTGTAAACATAGTAACAACAGTGGAGTCTATCGCAAGATATTTCCTGCAGTTTTTAGGGGACTAACAATTTACCAGTTAGTACTCATCATAAGTGGACATGCTTTGGTCTCTCGATTCACGGAGTGGTCTGGGTTCAAGCCCTGGCGGGGAACATTGTCAGTGCTGTGTTCTTGGGCAAGACCCTTTTCTCTCACATTGCCTCTCTTCACCCAGGTGTATAAATGGGTACCATCAAATTTAATGCTGGGGGTAACCCTGCAATGGACTAGCATCCAATCTAGGGGGGAAGTAGAAATACTCCTCGTTGCTTCATGCTACAGTAGCTGAAGATAAGCACCGGTCTGATAGACCTGTTTGGATCAGGGCTAGAGACACTGTGAGACTCAGACAAGTGCCAGTTGACCCAGAGACACTGACACAATGAATCTGCTGCCAGGGCTAGAATTCAGACTACTTGATCCATGAGTCCTATGTACTAGCGCTTAACTGGTTATGACTGTGCTACAATATTGTCTCTCATAAAGTGCGTACATGAGCTGTACTGATGTATTTGCTGTTGTTGACGAGTTGGGACTCACTGGACTGCATGGCTAATGTGAAAATTCAATATAACTACAGTACAACTTTATAACAACAGTAATAATTATTTACAGCCACATGCACTTATACAACGTGTGACTGTCTAATAAAATATCTGCATATTGAGTTATTATGTATAAAGCAACTATATACCTCGGAAATCATTATGTATTCATGCGATTTAATTTGTGTTTTGCGTGCCTTTTGCCTCTGAGCCAAAATGACTTTTTGTGCAAAGCCATTCATATCGAGATGTGTTCCACCTACATGTTCATTTTCAGGCAAACCAAATTCATTTTCAGATGAAAGGTTTTGCACAAAGACAAAGAGGCACTATGACCTAGTGGAGATGCAGGTAGACTACAAAGTAAGAGATTGGGTGTTTGAATCTGTAGGTGAGTACAACATAAATAAAATAATCTTGTCCTAGTATGGGAGTAGTATGGTAAACATTAGGGTGGTTGGTATAGGACTGGGACTTGGGTAGGGTAGGGTTATTAGGACTGAGGGGGATGGGGTAGGGTTAGAGACAGAGGGAGGGAAGGTGGTGTGCAATTGCTATCATTCTTTTTAAAACCCCTGAAAAGTGATAAAAATATTGACTGGTTTGAAAAATTAAAAGCAGAGTCAAAAATTGCATCACATCACATTATACTGCATTTATGAAAATAAAAAAAGTCACTAACCTTGAGTTTCTTGATCCCAGTTAAACTCTCCATTCTAGAAGATAGATATGTATGCATGTGTCAACTATAACTTATTTGTAATTATGGTACATTTAACAACTTCATGTACACAGATAATTATAAAGCCTATTTCCCAAACAACAACAACAGCTTACAAATGTACTAGTTTGTACGCTGTACATATCTAGCTAAGAAAGCTACGATGGGCGACAAAAGTGTTGAGACCCTTGACAGCAAATTTGATTTTCGAGTGTCTTGGAAACATTCCTCCCCTTCCCCCTAAACAATGTTGATTTTTCTATGTCTTAGACTGCACAAACCCTAGTTAGCGCCTACACAACATTGAATTGGGGGGCCGGAGTCAGAGAATTAATGCTAGATGCAAATAAAGTAAGAGTAGTGCGTCATTTTCTAAAAGTGTCTCAACTACTTTTGTCGCCGATTATAGCAATTGAAACTGGTATAAAACAATTTCAACAAAAATGGTAAGCTTATCTGTGAGAATACTATGTACTTATTGACTGAGTGGGAGGGCCGGACGGGAAAATATTTGGCTGGAGGTCAGGGCTTTGGGACCTAGTGCAGCGATGTCCGTACGTCCTGACCGAGAGCCAAATATTTTCCCATCCGGCCCGACCTTACTCAGTCAATAAGCATTATTTTTATGATATGACCACCTACTGTTGAAATTTTTGAAAATTCTGTTCGAGCATAAATAGGACGCGATTACATAAGATCAGACGGCTGCGCGCGTGGAACAATTACATGAAAGTTTCTACAACAAAACTTTGTCATTTAATGATTTATAAGTTTCTTCGCGTCGAACAAGAAACTCACAATTCATTGAAAAACACAATTCACATTTTCATTTTTTTTCATGCTAAAAAGCCAACAGAAAGTTGACATAAAGCTGTCAAAAATATGTCAAGCCATCAAAAACTTAGCGAGTGACAAAAGGTCGCTTCACGCTTCACTGAAATTGTTTACAAACTCACGAAAATGTCGGCATCGTTTCAAGCTATTTGTCAACCTCTTGGATTCTCTAAAACAAGGGACAACCGGGCAACTGAATATTTATGACACATGTAGTTTCTTCGAAATCGATTTTGAAATAAAAACTAACGCTAAAAAGTCACAACGTTTCGACCCCTCCGAGGTCAATTTCAAGTGAATAAAATTTTCCTAAATTAGCATAAATATGTTAAAACAAGTTAAAATCGATAAAAATGTGGCGAGCACTAAAATATGATACAATAGGTAACAAAGTGTTAAAAATATACAATGGAAAAGAATAAAATAATTGCAGCTCTAAACAAATAGTTTGGCGCGAATTGAATCACACTGTTTGTTTAGTTTTTGAAATGTTTTTTATCAAAGAACTGAAACCAACACTAAACAAACAGTGCGATTCAATCACAAGTATGATTTCAGATCAAAATTGCCCGACCCGAAGTTCAATTAATTACCACTTTATTAGATCCATTTTTAAATCGCACAATTTAATAGCCTAAATACAGGAACACTTAATTTTCCTGCAATGTGATTGGTGAGTTTAAAAAAGCCTTAAAATCTGATTGGTTGTTTTGTTTTCCTGTCCCAATCTCATTGGCTGAGAAAAAAGATGTGATTTAGAGCAAAAGATAGTGCGATTCGTGAATAAATCGCACCGCTGAGAACCAATCACATTGCAAGGATAACCAGTGATTTCAAAATGGATTTAATAAAGGGAGCAATCGTGCTCGTAATTTCAAATCGGCTCGCACTTCGCGCTCGTCTGATTTTGAAATTACTCGCTCGATTACTTCCTGAATTGCACTCCACTCGGTCCAATTACTATTACTTATTATTTTGTTCACATAAGTTGTATTGCTTCATTTAAGCCGTTTGCGGGAATATTGCACTTTTTCGGACAGTTCCGTGGTTATAGCTTGAAGTACACTCCTTGGTCAAAATACACCCAGTATGGACCTATTTTGCCCCCAAAAAAATCATGTTCTAGTATCAAACTTTTTACCTTCTTCAAAATGAATATGTTCCTTATTAGACTGTTCTTAGCAAATACCAAAAAAAATCGGGGTCACTGAGCTCGTTTAATAGAAAAGGAGCATTTATTTCGGGGCGTGTTTAAAACACGAAATGGCGAAATGACGAAATGTCACTTCAGCTAGCCTAAACAGTACTTCGGTTAGCCTAAATAGCATTTCGGTTAGCTTAAATGGCGCTTCGGTTAGCCTAAATAGCTCTTTGGTTAGCCTAAATATCACTGACTTGAAGGTGGTTAGCTCTCAATAATTGTATGGGATAACCGTATCCCACATTGTTAAGTGCCATTCCGTCATTTCGCCATTTCGTGTTTTAAACACGCCCTTTATTTCGCTATCAAGCTTAGTGTGAGGGAAATCTCTTAGCAGGTTTTGTATGCACACGCGCGCTCATGTGCACGCCCTGATGACACCAAAATCGTACGCAGTAGGGATGCGCAATGCAATACTAAGGAGTTACCTTAACTAATTTTATCGATTGAATATCAATTGATTGGTCGCTTTTCTCTGATCTTCAATTTCCATCATCAACCTTCCCCCCCTCAAGCCAACCAGAATCCTCTCACCTAGTTGGGGATTCCCAAGACCGTTCATAACATTCATACTTCATACAAAGAAGACTCATTGTTTATTATATAATAATACACATGAAAAAATTACTTGATTCTGATTGGCTGAGAGCAGCGCAGTTAAAGTGTAACACCGGTGCAAAAAGTGTAACACCAGTGCAAATATTACACATCGTAATTCTGGATAATGATTGGCAGAATGACAATGATAAATTTTGTAGGCCAATGATATCATGTAAAGCAGAGACAAACGTTTTGTACGGAAACTCTGAAAATGCGAAAAAATGGCTTCAAGAAACATCTTCCGGCAATTTTTTCTGCGCGAATTTTTTCATGTTTGTATTATTAATGATTATTATATGACTTGGGTTTGTAGCCGATCTAACGTGTGCTCTGATTGGCTAACTAGGGCATTATTCTCCCGTAATGCCCACAGGCCGATTACGGGCCTGCAAAAGCCAAGCATAAAAGCCATATAATAAACAACTTATTAACCTCGAACGTTCGGTCTTTACAGGAAAATCTCAAACCTCGGCCTTGCTGTATTGACCTCGCTATCGCTCGGTCAATACGGCAAGGTCTCGGTCCGAGATTTTCCAGTAAAGGCCTCACTCTCGGTTAATAAGTAGTTAGTAATGATACGGTTTTTCTCATTCAATTTGAAATTAATTTGCCCTTGTGAGTTTTTCAAAAAGCTGAAATTGCACTCGCCGAAGCGGCTCGAGCAATTTCAGCTTTTTGAAAAACTCACTTGTGCAAATTAATTCCAAATTGAACTCGAAACCGTATGATTACCTATACTAAACACCAGTGATTCACACGTGAAAATATCATGTTGCTTTCATAATTCTTAAGATTACCATTGCTATAGCTACATAATCTCTTAAAAAGTACTCAGATGTGTTGCTGTATGATCGAAACATCATCGATCCCTCCTCGGAAATCTTCGGTTATCTTTGGAAATCTTAAGAAATCGTCGGAAAATGTCCGGAAAATGTTCGGAAACGTTCGTCTGGCCTTCGTAAGAATTTTGGAAAATCTTCGGAAATCTTCGGAAAGTGGACGGAAATCTTCGGAAAACGTCGTCATTAGTATGTTAAAATAATAAACAGAATACTACATGCCCGCTTGTAGATATGAATTCATATCCACACGCGGTCATGTAATATCCTCTAGCTATGTGTTAGTATGATATGCGTGACGCTCACGCTCAAACATTGCCGGCGGGCCGGTCTTTCGACTCGCTCTTTTGGCACTGCGAAATCACTTTTTTCTACAAAGTCAAACCAAGGACCAGCAAACTCACCTTCACTCTGGTGGTTTTCACTTTATCTTTTTGGCATTCAGGGTTGTTAGCTGAAGCCTTTGCGTCAGCGTAAGTAGAGTTTACCATCGCCACTATAGCGACACTCAAATTCACCCTCATCAGAAACAAAACACAGAAACCCGAACCTGACAAAATCGTCAGCGCATATCGACAAGGCAGATAACATCCTTCAGTCTCACGGCGAAAGGGCTCAGGGCTACAGGCATCAAGATCGCGTGAGCCATCGGGCAAATCTGGTGACCCCTCCATGAAGGCACGGAACGCAGCCCCTGTCAGACCTGGAAACTAATTTATGGGGAGGACGCTGAGCTCCTGGCAAATTTCCGTTCAAAACGCATCGGAGCTATTTACATGTACTATTAAAATGAACGGCTACAGGAGAAAATGGACAACAGAAGCATGGCTTACGGGCTGCATCTATACAAGTGGGAATATAATTGTCGCATGTCTTTGTTTTGGTGCCCCAATGTGATAACAGATTTCAAATTTGATATTGTTTGCGTTGATTGGGCAAGCTGATGATTAACAATGGTCACATGAAAGGATTGTGACTTTTTGGCTGTTGTCTCTACCTCGTACTGGATGGTTGTTGCGAAGACGACCGAAGAATATGAGACTGAAAACTGTGCCTGTGTTTCTGTTACTGTGTTTGTTGACATTTGTATTCCAAGTTGGTGGGCGTCCTTTGCACATTCTGTTAGTAGTTGTGGATGATTTTGGATGGAGTGATGTGGGCTTTCATGGCTCAAAAATCAACACCCCAAACATGGACAAGCTGGCGGCGGAAGGAGTCATTCTGGATAATTACTATGTACAACCGATTTGTTCTCCAACGAGAAGTGCTCTCCTCTCCGGCAGATATCCAATACACACAGGTGTGCTTCCAAACTTTTTTTCAACACATTGTATTTTTCATAATTTGAGCTCAAGTTCCATATTGACCACTCTAATTTGCATGAAAACCAGCAGACTTTATGTAAGAAGCTCTCGGCTCTTAAAAACATTCAAAAGACTATTGAATTATGCTTGTAATTTTCAAGTACGGGTAAAAAAAATATATGTATACAAAATTAGCATAAACATGTCTCTAACAGATAAAAATTAATAGTTAAAAATGTCACAAACGGTAAAATGAAATAAAAGATGTAAGAAAATGATAGAAATAATCATGAAGTTAAAAAACGACCTAAAACAATGGAATTCTAAATTACTGTGGGATGATGTTGGGAAGAATCTTGGGGCATCATGGCATCATGATGCATCATTGCACCATAGAGAATGAAATTCTCTTCTTTATTCTTGTCAGGTTTACAGCATGGAGTAATACGCCCTGATGAACCATATGGGCTTCCACTTAACTTTACAACTTTACAACAGGCACTCAAGAAAGCAGGTAAAAACTTGACTCTTTAGTACCTCATGCACTTATTACATTATCTCCTGTAGGAGTACATACATATGCATACACATACATATGTATGCAGTGCTTTCGATAAGATATGAAGTAGATGGCCACCTCAGAACAGCACCCGCCGGAGTAAAATTATATGAGAAGCCCAGGAGAATTTCTCTTTGGAGAATTTTGAAAAGTTAAATATACCCGCCGACTTTGAACAGAATACTGCCAGAGCTCCGGCAGGTACCGGGTTCTATTGAAAGCACTGTCAGTATGGAGGCTAATACTTGGTGAATGGTGACATGAGAGGATTAACTATATAAAGTCCATGGAAATAGAACTCACAATAGATTTTCTCTCAAACTTTACCTGTTGGCTGCTTATATCAAGAGAGCTACATTTTGAAAAATGAGTGGGACCCCAGTATTCGTTCAGGAGAAGAAGGACCAATCAATTAACCCCATAATTCCTTAAATTATCTGCTTTCAGAAACATTTGTATTTGTACTTTCAAAGAGCTGAAACATAAGGTGAACATTAAGTGAGAAATACAGCAATATATATAGATGCATTACATCAATGTCGAGGAGCAATTTGACGTATGTTACATGATAAAAAGGCACCCAGATTCACCTCACAGCGATTCAATATGTTCCAAGCACGCAGTGGTCTTGAGGTCACATATTATATTATATGAGTGCTAGCTACAGTATGCTCCTATTTTCAGTGATGATTTCTTACTCCGCAATATAAATTGATCTATCAATTCACCCTATAGACAGATGATCGCTGCATTCAAACTAAATAAAAAAATCATTAGGTCCCCATACTCATTGATTTGTCTCTTGCAAGACAAGCTGTTTAAGAAAAAGGCACCATTTTGTTTATGTGGATGTGCTAATTACGCGTGATATTCTGCAGAGTAAAGATAAGCAGTGCAATGCAGAGGAATCACCTCACCTTAGTGCTTTAGTCCTAGCTTATATTAGAAGATTATAAATGAGATGTGTAGCCCTCAGAAGCCTTACCTGGATTCTTAATTCTTAAAAAATTGCCATGATCACTTAAATTTCATTTCTTTGCAGGGTATTCAACACATATGGTTGGAAAGTGGCATCTTGGTTTTTATGAATGGCCTTACACCCCAACGTACCGTGGCTTTGATTCATTTTATGGCTTTTACACTGGAGCTGAAGATCACTTTAATCATGAAAGGAATGATATTCTTGATCTGCATGAAAACAAAGAGCCAGTAAAAGATAAAGGAGGAGTTTATTCAGCCCGGCTTTATGCTAAGGTTAACTATCTTAAAATTACTGAACGATAATTAAATTACTGAATGATAATTAAACTGTTTTTCTTACAAATTGGCTGAGCACTAATTTTAATTATTTTCTCTTAGTAGTGGAATCATGAATCTGGTTTATATGGTATTGGGCTTCTGTGGTGCAAAGTTCCTGTGATAGTAGATGGGTGTCCTATGCTTAAAATTCTTATTTATTTATAATTCTAGCCTGGGTTTAGCAATCACTATTTTAGTTTTGATATCTTTTTAATGCGTAGAAGGTTGTAAATACACAGTATTTTTTATTACAGGGTTCGTACAGGTCATGGAAAACCTGGAAAGTCATGGAATCTTATAATTTCATTTTCCAGGCCTGGAAAGTCATGGAATTTAGGTTTGGGTCATGGAAAGTCATGGAAAATCAGTACGCTTTCTATGAGTGAAAGGCAGTAAGATCCAAAGTTGAAAAATTAACTGAAGAGTCCAAAAATCAGATTTAATTTTAGTTGAATAAGTGATTGTTTTCACATTACTTTCAGAGAACAATTGCTTAACTCAGGTAATGGAATTTTCCAAAAGGTCATGGAAAAAGTCATGGAAAGTCATGGAATTTTAGCAAGTCAAATGTGTACGAACCCTGTATTAGTATCTACTTAATTCATTTTTATGTACTCATTGTTTTTTGTTTGTACAAATCACATTGGACTTTTTGCTTTCTCTCTTCACCAGCAAGCACAGAGTGTCATCTTATCCCATAATGCTTCTTCTCCCCTGTTTCTGTATTTACCATTTCAAAATGTGCATGGGCCAACACAAGCTCCTGAGGAATATGTTGACAAGTACCAATTCATTGAAGACAAAACAAGACGAGAGTATGCAGCAATGGTTGACATAGTAGACGAAGCAATAGGAAATGTTACTCAAGCTATGCAGCAGGCTGGGTGAGTGAGCTAGTTGACTAGTACATAGCTAATTTATCTCAGACAACAGCAGCTCGTTGTTTGTTACAAGTTGTAGCTGGATTAGTGTGACTCAACTTCACTCGCAGGGCTGTCATTAAGCTTTGATTCACCTTTTCTTCACAACCGTAACAAAGTTGTTACATCGTGCAGGGGTTTCAATAAAAGCTGGTTACCGGTGGACTACTGGTGGTCTTCTGTCGCCTGTTTGGATTTCATTAATAAAAATAAAAATGATATTAATTTAAAAAAAAGCAAATACAACAATGACAAACACTGAAATTATTGAATGCTAAAATTCCTGTTTTGTGGTCAATAACAATACCCATTAACAGCATGCCTTTTGATGCCCAGAACGCTGGAAATCACATTTCCGAGCTTCTAGATTTCATGCCCCCTAAGTGGTCACAGCCGCCTATTACACCTTCAGTGGCCGCTTATAACTGATGTTATTGAAACCCTGATGGTGGGTGAATTGCATCAACAACAGGCAAATTCACCCGTAGCATCAAGGGTCTATCAAGCATACTCCGGCCATGACAGGTGTTCCAAGTTACGGCCTTTATTGAGAGCCCTGACTAGTACAAGTGAAGCTCAGGTTTGCCTCACAAGCTTGCGTAACTTGTAATGATTGTGTATAAGTAGTGTAGTGAGTGTGTAGGAGTAGTGTATAAGTTTGTCACTAGACCCTCCTCTACCTAAAGAACCTGTGCAAGTAATGTGAGAGTAAATACACATACCTCCATGTCTTCTGGACTTCATCTAGTGTCATTAGAGGCCCTTGAAATGCCCTTGAACGTAGTTACTACTAACTATGCCTTGACGTTGCTTATTAAATAATGTAATTATTAAGAGTTATTTTCCAGGCCAGTTGTGGTCAATTTGGGGGAAGATTTGGAGTATTGATTTGTATAGCTTTTACAGATTTTTCGACAGGGTTGTAGGGTGCAGGAAATTGAAACCGAGGTATTTTCAGGTCTCACAGATTTGGACTTTTTGTAAGCTGGTATCTCTTTAGCTCTCTTTTAGCTATATAAGTATCAAATAAATGAAACCATTACCAAAATAATAATTATTATTCAGCCACAGCAGTTATACTTATATTGTGTTATTTTTTACTTGACTTTTTCCTCTAGTTTATGGGAAGACACATTAATGATTGTCACTACTGATAATGGTGGTATTCCTCATGCCGGTGGATATAACTGGCCCCTCCGTGGACACAAAGGCAGCCTTTGGGAGGGAGGGCTCAGGGGGGTGGGCTTTGTACATGGAAAAATGCTGCAGAAAACTGGAGTCAAGTGCAGAGAGCTACTTCATGTAACAGACTGGTACCCAACTCTCCTCTACCTAACAGGTGAGTTTTTGCCTTGTGGACATCTTGTGCAGTTTACATCACCTGATATCAATACTTGAGTAATCTAAGCCTGTGATTTTGATAATAAATCCTCAGGACTTATGTTTGTTCAAGGTTTTTTGGTGAGTTTATTTTAGATGGGGAGGGGGGTTATTATCACACTATGAAATGAAAATCCATGTAAATCCAGTGAGTTTTCTCCCTGGTTTAAAGTTCACTGGATTTTTAATCACTTGCCGGTTATCAGAGGATTTTTATGGCCAAAGTTAAGAAGTTTTTCATGGAATTGTCATCTTGCAAAACACATTTTCAACCAACGTTTGCATTAATATCTAGAAAATATGTTGCATCTCTAAAGACACACTGACACTTGCATATCAGCTGACGAGGAGGATGCTACTCCTAATGCTGATCTGACGCTATCGGACCGAACTATCACTGCCAATCAAGTCTTGGAAGTCCTGGCCAGCCTCGACGCGAGCACAGCTACCGGTCCTGATGAGATCCCAGCTAGGATTCTAAAGGAGACAGCTCATGAGATCGCCCCATCCTTATGCGAACTGTTCAACAAGTCTCTCAGACTGGCCAACGTTGTACCTGTATTCAAGAAGGACAGTAAAGAATATGCCGATAATTACAGGCCAATCTTGTTACTTTGTCTGGTTTCCAAGGTGATGGAATGCTGCGTATTCAACTCAATCAAGGACCACGGGTACAGTTTAATTAGCTGCCAACATGGTTTCATATCAGGGTGGTCGTGCGTGACGTAGTTGGTGGAGGTACTCTTCTACATCGACACTCAACTCGACAATGGGGGCCAGACTGATGTTATCTACCTTGTCATATCAAAGGCCTTCGACAAAGTGAGCCATCGCAAACTACTCAGGAAGCTACGCGACTACGGCTTTAGCGGAAATTTTCTGGCCTGGCTTGAGGGTAACAGCACTCGGGGCAATCTCGCAGGCTCTTCCAGTGACATCAGGAGTCCCTCAGGGGTCCATATGAGGCCCCATGCTACTCCTCCTATACGTGCATTCTCTCGTTGTTATTGTATTGTAAAATCTATAGCCACGTCGCTGCCTTTGCTGATAACACCAAGGTCTTCAAGCCCATAAAGTCCCCAAATCTGCGCTTTCACAGGATGATCTAAGCAGCCTCGTCACCCGGTCATCCTCTGCTGGCCTGTTGTTCAGCGAATCAAAGTTCATGGCACAACAAATCACCCGGAAACACAACCCCGTGTCCTTCACGTACCACATAAACGAGATCCCTCTTGGCATTGCCAGCCCAGAAAAGGACCTTGGGGTTGTCATCTCCGACAAGCTATATTGGAACAAACAGGTGTGCGACCAGTGCACAAAGTCCAACAGGATGCTGGGGTTTGTGAGACGTAACACCAGGTCTATCACAAACGTATCCGCAAATATACCTGGTAAAGATACTGAGAGTGCTCTCCCATTGCTGAACTTGCTAGGTAACATGGGGGCCAACTAGGAAACCGAATGGTTTATTTGGCCACTATGCTATGTTTATGTGTAATGTCTATCTCACCCTAGTCAGGTCACACCTCGGCTGCGCCACTCATGTGTGGGCGCCCCAGTCGAAAGAACTGATCCGTAAGACGGAACAGATTCAGCGCCGGGCTACAAAATAACTTTATAGCCTCTCCATATCTAAATCCATACCTGTGGGCATGATGATTTCAAAAGCAGCTGAGAAAATGTTTCTTTGCATCGTATACAAGTGGAAGTATTTGGTTGTGGCAATAGCCTATATTAGGCTTAAGGCCTTTGATCAGAAGTGAGGCTAGAGTTGACTTGTTATAATACAAACCTTGTTACGTTTCAGGTATGAATTATTTTATTATCATGTTAACTAGTCTCTAATCTCTATCATCACAAGCTCAACCCAAACCTCTCTTCCATGCAGAGTCTACGTTACATTTCACAGAACCGTAAAATAATCTATCTAGTTATTGTGTTAGGGTTAAAGACTGCAAGACTGCAAGACTGTGTCATTCCCGCCTGCAACAAAATACTTCATGTTAATTAATTGGCTACAACAATTTTATCACATATTTTTGAAGGGATTACAGAGAGAGATTCTTCTGTTGCTCCATTGGATGGTTTCAACATATGGCACACCATATCTGAAGGTGCTCCTTCACCCAGAACAGAGATTCTGCACAACATTGATGTGGCGCCAAGCTCTAGTGTGGACAAAGAATTTGACAATTATGAGGGGATTGCAATTCGTGTTGATGACATGAAGCTCTTGATGAGTGTGCCCAATTTAACATGGTATAAGCCTCCAGAATTATCTCCTGAGTACCAGCAGTTGGATCAGGTACAATTGTCAATATGTTTTTAATGTTACGTCTTTTACTATTTTTTTGAGTATTCTACGTTTTATGAGTGAAGTGACCAAAACGAGTTTCATCCATTTCATTTTGATGCAAATATAACATGTTTTTGATAGACATCAAATGAACTTCTAACCTCCTTGAACATGGGGTCTGTTGTATGTGGGTCCTGTACCCTATGATTTGATCAGAACCAAAGGATATGAAATTTTGAAACAGTTTGTATTGTTTGAAAACAGTTGAAACAGTTTGTATTTTTTTCTCCAATAATAATCCGCTCTAAAATTGAAATTTTGACTTGTTTATGATATCACTACATAATCTCGTACCCAGATTTCACTCTGTTTGACGCTGAAAAGTGAGATCTCCCTTCCGCCTGGCCTGTGGGAGATCTGGGTTCGAGATACCTTCTGTCAGTATTACTGGAGACCAATGCATGATTAACTGCTTCTTTCTTTGTAATTTTCTTGTCAGAATTTCGGTGTTGATTCCACAATAAAAGTTGCGCTTTTCAACATTACCGCTGACCCAACCGAGCACGTAGATCTCAGTAGGAAGCTCCCGGATGTGGTGAAGAAATTGCAAGATAGAGTGCAATATTACATGAAGGCGCTGGTACCTCCCTTAAACAAACCCCCGGATCCGAAGGCGAGTGAAGTAGCACAAGAAAGAGGATACTGGGGCCCTTGGAAAGGCTAAGGCACTGTAACATGACGAAGGTCTTTTGATTTGTTCTAACATTTGATCAGACGTTAGTGAAAGACAGCTCTTGAAGATTTAGAGGAAGTGAGATGTGATGTCGAGTTGCATAGCAAACTGCATTTGTAGGCTCAGAAGAAAATAAGTTTCCCTTTAGAGACTACTTGGTAAATGGTCCGTTATGCAAAGTCACATCACTGTGCCATTTCGTTTTGTGAGGTGTTTTAGTTAGCTATTAAAACACAAATGATTATCTGAACAATGCGGCTTGTTAATTCTATCGTTTAAGATACTTGCAACCCTGCCTTACGGCCACCCCGTTAATACGGCCACCTAGTCATTACGGCCCCTTGATATCTGGCCCGAACAAAAGTTCAGTCAGTCAGTTTATCATTTAAAGAACCCCTTTAATACGGCCAGCCCGTTAATACGGCCAGATCTTAGTGACCCGTTGGTGACCGGATTACCGGGTTTCCACTGTAAAAGTATTTCACGGTCGAAATGAATGAGGAAGCCAACTATTCTCGCTTTTGGCGCCGGTTCGTCCACTCTGAGAAAAAAAAAACCGTTACCCCATGGACATGGTGTTTCTTCCCAGTTAGGTAACTCTTACTGCATTTCGGCAATCCTCCCTTCCTAAGGGAGACATGGAAGGAGTTCTCTTTGTACGCCTGGTTTATAACAAAGCAAGCCTAGACTATCAGCAGTCGGTTTTTGATCCTGACTAGAAACGCTAACATTGTGCAAATTAGGAAAAGAAACGAGGAGGGAATCAGGTGGACATACGGTAAAAACATTCCAGGGACACCTTTGACCCTTTTTCACAGCTTTTCTTTGTGCGTTAATCCCTTTTGTCGCAAGTGCGATAAGTGTGCCACTTTCTAGCCGTTTTTGTGGGTGGTTCCCAGTGGTTAATAATTAATACTGTATCCTCTGCATTACGCTTTACTTGGCACGTTTCTTCGCGCGTTCCGCCTGACATTCCTCCAGCAGACCTTTTAGTAGACGCTAAAGTTTCTGTGGCGTTTTTCATGTTTCTTCTGGTAAGTTAATACGTGTCACCACTGTTACTACTATCACAGAGGTACATTTACTTTTCCTTTCAATGCCGTGTCCCAGGCCCGTTATCTCATGCTTTCAGCAGTAAATGTCACTGCTCTGGCCCGGGTTGTTCGAAAGGTAGATAACGCTATCCACCGGATAAATCACTATCCAGAGGATAGCGTGGTTTGTTTTGTTAACACTTATCCGCTAGATAGTGATTTATCCGGTGAATAGCGTTATCCAGTCTTTGAACAACTGGGGCCTGTAGTTTCCGTTTTGCTCATTCATGACTTTTTTAAGGTTGACCCGCTGGTCACATTAAGGAGCATTCGTAACCGGTATTAAATTTAGACCAAGCCTAGCCTGGAGAGGACGAATTCCGAGAGCCTCTAAAAGGTTCCTGGCGCATTGAAAGGACCGAATTGAATTACCTTGGGTTCAGAGAGTCCCAAGTGCTGTCTTTCTGCACTCAGCATTTCCTCAACTCTTCAGAGTGGAGAAGACTTTGGTACTCAACACAGCATTAAGACTTTTACCTATTCACAGCAGGGGATTTGTACTTTCCCTGCTCACATTTTGCAGCTTATAATACTGAGCCAACTATTAATTTGATACAAACCAACACCACACTCATCCCTGGTGAACTTAGTAGTTTGATTTTATGTCGAAGCGGGAAAACTCTGTCTGTAATTCTCAACTAAAATCTCTGGACAAATAATTACTAATGTGCTCCTTGAGTTCAATCACATGCTTGCCAATACGTCTGCAAATACGTTCCAGGTTTTACATACTCTGTTAAAGAAGCCTGAGAAATGGCGGTTTTACAGGAAGCAGGTTTTAACACAAGGGTAACGTTCTGAGTGGGAGACCCGGTAGATCAAGAAATAGAATTATAGAGAAAGACAAGATCTCCGATTTCCTTGTCATAAGTTGGTGGTAGTAAGCCAAGAGTTTGTAGGAAATGTTAGTTTTCAGGAGGGAAGAAAACGGAGAACGTGGAGAAAACCCTCGGAGCAAGGTAAGAAGCAAAAAGAAACTCAACCCACATATGGCACTAAGCCAGAATCAAACCTGGGCCACATTTGTGAGAGGCAAGCCGCCTCACCGTTATTTTTTCCTGCTCCATGTAAGGTCTTCAAAAAGTTCCGTCAGGTCACCGAAAACGTTTTCTTTATCGTGAGAAACTGAAAATAGTTCGTGAAAGACTATTAGCCATTAATTTCAACCAGTAAGGAGCCTAAACCTCCATAAACACTTCTTTCCTATATATTTTCCTCATTCCAATGCCTTGTATCTCCTTGCCATTTCGGTCATTGCACAGTGCTGCTTCCGAGAAGACACGTTAGACTGTGTATGAGAAGACTAGATAAAGAATGTCTTTAAAACGCTTTCTGTCAGGCATGGCTCCTGTTCTGATTAACAAGAGAGTATGATAGAAATACTGCTTGATACCTTATTGATTTGTTGCTTTATCTTAAATAAAAATTCCCAATATTCTTAAAAGACATTAAGTAGACAAAGACAAAGTAAGGAGTGAACGAGGTCGACCTCTGAAAAAAAGACTGGTGCCAAACTCGGATGGTGCGAACTTGATTGAGTGCGAAACGTCATAATACCCCAGTAAGTCAGTGTTTGGTCTTGTTACTGGAAAAGTTACCAGTTGCAGTGGGAAGAAAAAGTAAAGTGAGAAAATGTCGACAGAGAGATTTAAAAATGTTAGGCTGTTTTGTTATCAATTTGTTGAATAATAAAACAATTATCTTGCTCAATCTCGTTGAATATCGTCTGATTTTTGCCGACTCTGCCTACGGCCTCGTCGGCTAAGTATCAGACGATATTCCGCGCGATTTCGCAGGATAATTGTTAAATCCTGCCTAAATCCTTGTAAATCCCTCTGTCGACATTTTCTCACTTCACTTTTTCTTCCCACGTACGAAGCTACGTATACCGCCGGATATCTGTTACCCACGGATGACAGATATCGAGAGCATCATGACCATATTTGGATAGTGTTACAATTTGTTGAATAAGAAATATTTATATTTTTCAAGATCTTCCGTAAAACTCTTGAACTGCAATCTGGTGAAATGCACTGCTCCACTTTAGCTTCTCCATGGGTCCCAATGTACCCTCTCTCCGATCTTTTGCCACTTCCATTGCCTTTGGATCGGAAGGTTTGTTCAAAATAGGAACCACCCCCTTGAAATAATACTGCAGTCTATCTTATCTTCTTCACCACATCCGGGGTCTACATGCTCATTTGGGTTAGCAGTAATGTTGTAAAGTGCAACTTTTAAAGTGGAGCTGTTGCCCAAATTCTGCCAATAAAATTACACGAGAAAAATTGGTTGGTTGATCATGCATTATCCTATAATATAGCAATCTTAAAGTTCATGTTACCATAAACAAGCCAAAATCTCAATTCTGGACTGGATTATACAGAAGAAACACAAGTCTAAAAATGTACACAGACACACGAATGTATTGTAATTTCACTTTTTCCTTCCATATTGTCCAGGGGTATGTTGTTTATAATGAGAGGCTGGGATTTATGGTCCACATGTGGGTGGGCTTGTATGTCAGTAATTTATCTGTAGTATGTAAAAAAAAAAAAACAATCATAGAAAAGAACTGATCGTAGTTTAAGAAATGGAATGAAAGGAGCATGAGCCTGCTGTTGATAATCAGGACACAATTCCGGGGGCTTATACCACGTCAGTTTAGGTACATTCAAATGTCGGCGCCATTTTCTTTGCCAGGCTTCCAGTTGGTACCACATCAAAGCTGTGCAGAATCTCTGTTCTGGGTGACGGAGAACCTTCAGATATGGTGTGCAATATGTTGAAACCATCTAATGGAGCAATATTCTCTGTAATCCCTTCAAAGTGTTCTAATGTTAGGAACATCACTCCCAAAACAAGGCAATATCAATATCAACATAATTTGATGGCTTTCCTTGTCCTTGTGGTAATAGATACAGATCACTCAGAAAGTTACTGTGAAACTCAGAAAACTGGAAACACTTAGAAATATTTTGTGTAGCAAGGAAAAAGCCAATTAGGCACAAGAAGACTAAACCTAGCTAAACGGTAAGTTGGTCTGTGGTTTTGAGGTTTGCTAGTGTGGCCTGGACTTAATTGTGATTTAAGATGGCTCGATACAGTTTCCACTACTTACCACCGTTTTCCTTGATACGCGACTTTCGAAATCAAACCACCCGCGGAAACATTTCCAAAATTTCCGTCAATCATACATGATATCGACAGATCGGATCGAAATCCACCAATCACAGCCCGCTAGCATGACGTAAACAAGGTCTGAAGGTCACACTAGTGGCTGTGATTGGTGGATTTCGATCCTATCTGTCGATAACACGCAAGACTGACGGAAATTTTGGAAACGTTTCCGCGGGTGTTTTGATTTCGAAAGTCGCGTATCAAGGAAAACGGTGGTAACAAGACTTAAAGTTGGATGGGTCATTCAGTAACCACTCTATATCAGTTGATACCAAAATCATGGTATCAAAAAACTGCCCAATCATTGGTGAACAAGTTGCTGTCGATTCTGTGGCACAATAGGTTACCATAGCAACAATATGACCTGCTAAAAACACCTTTATTGTTAGCTTTAAGCGCTTATAACTCGAAAACGAGCTCAGTGACCCCCATTTTTTATTATTGAATTGTAACCAGCATGATAAGATGCAACTTTTTGCAAAGTTTAAAAAAATTCTGAGGGGGCTCAGAGCCACCTTAAATATTCGAACATTTAAGGTGGCTCTAAGCCCCCTCCTTAGTATTTTTTTAAGCTTTTCAAAAAGTTGCGAAGTCAGTACAAAATTGACCTGTCAGAATGCTCACGGTTTTTTGACTTACACAGTAAGAGTCCATAACTGTTTTGTGATACACTCAGTTTTTTTTTATCACAGTATTGTTTAAACACATGTTTACAATGCCTGGTGCAACCACTGAATTACTCGGGGGAAGAATGTTATAACAAAAAAACACAAGTGACAGGCAAGTGTGCAAAAAAATCTACGATACATAGTACTCACATCCGCTTTGACTGTTGACATATCAGGTGGTGTAAACAGGCACAAGGTGTCCACAAAAATGATAGCTTACCTGCTACTTGTGAGTTGGGTACCAGTCTGTAGTTCTGTGTACTTGACTCCAGTCTTCTGCAGCATTTTTCCATGAACAAACCCAAAGGCTGCCTTTGTGTCCACGGAGGGGCCACTTGTATCCACCATGGACAGGAATACCACCATTATCCTCTAGCTATGTGTTGGTATGATATGCGTGACGCTCACGCTCAAACATTGCAGGCGGGCCGGTCTTTCGACTCGCTCTTTTGGCACTGCGAATCACTTTTTTCTACAAAGTCAAACCAAGGACCAGCAAACTCACCTTCACTCTGTTGGTTTTCACTTTATCTTTTTGGCATTCAGGGTTGTTAGCTGAAGCCTTTGCGTCAGCGTAAGTAGAGTTTACCATCGCCACTATAGCGACACTCAAATTCACCCTCATCAGAAACAAAACACAGAAACCCGAACCTGACAAAATCGTCAGCGCATATCGACAAGGCAGATAACATCCTTCAGTCTCACGGCGAAAGGGCTCAGGGCTACAGGCATCAAGATCGCGTGAGCCATCGGGCAAATCTGGTGACCCCTCCATAAAGGCACGGAACGAAGCCCCTGTCAGACCTGGAAACTAATTTATGGGGAGGACGCTGAGCTCCTGGCAAATTTCCGTTCAAAACGCATCGGAGCTATTTACATGTACTATTAAAATGAACGGCTACAGGAGAAAATGGACAACAGAAGCATAAGTGAAGCATGGCTTACGGGCTGCATCTATACAAGTGTGAATATAATTGTCGCATGTCTTTGTTTTGGTGCCCCAATGTGATAACAGATTTCAAATTGTTTGCGTTGATTGGGCAAGCTGATGATTAACAATGGTCACATGAAAGGATTCTGACTTTTTGGCTGTTGTCTCTACCTCGTACTGGATGGTTGTTGCGAAGACGACCGAACAATATGAGACTGAAAACTGTGCCTGTGTTTCTGTTACTGTGTTTGTTGACATTTGTATTCCAAGTTGGTGGGCGTCCTTTGCACATTCTGTTAGTAGTTGTGGATGATTTTGGATGGAGTGATGTGGGCTTTCATGGCTCAAAAATCAACACCCCAAACATGGACAAGCTGGCGGCGGAAGGAGTCATTCTGGATAATTACTATGTACAACCGATTTGTTCTCCAACGAGAAGTGCTCTCCTCTCCGGCAGATATCCAATACACACAGGTGTGCTTCCAAACTTTTTTTCAACACATTGTATTTTTCATAATTTGAGCTCAAGTTCCATATTGACCACTCTAATTTGCATGAAAACCAGCAGACTTTATGTAAGAAGCTCTCGGCTCTTAGAAACATTCAAAAGACTATTGAATTATAATATGCTTGTAATTTTCAAGTACGGGTAAAAAAAATATATGGATACAAAATTAGCATAAACATGTTTCTAACAGTAAAAATTAATAGTTAAAAATGTCACAAACGGTAAAATGAAATAAAAGATGTAAGAAAATGATAGAAATAATCATGAAGTTAAAAAACGACCTAAAACAATGGAATTCTAAATTACTGTCAGATGATGTTGGGAAGAATCAGAGTTGGGACATCATTGTATCATTGCACCATAGAGAATTTTAATCCGCAGTGGAATTCTCGTCTTTATTCTTGTCAGGTTTACAGCATGGAGTAATACGCCCTGATGAACCATATGGGCTTCCACTTAACTTTACAACTTTACAACAGGCACTCAAGAAAGCAGGTAAAAACTTGACTCTTTAGTACCTCATGCACTTATTACGTTATCTCCTGTAGGCGTACATACACATGCATACACATACATATGTATGCAGTGCTTTCGATAAGATATGAAGAAGATGGCCACCTCAGAACAGCACCCGCCGGAGTAAAATTATATGAGAAGCCCAGGAGAATTTCTCTTTGGAGCATTTTGAAAACTTAAATATACCCGCCGACTTTGAACAGAATACTGCCAGAGCTCCGGCAGGTACCGGGTTCTATTGAAAGCACTGTCAGTATGGAGGCTAATACTTTGTGAATGGTGACATGAGAGGATTAACTATATAAAGTCCATGGAAATAGAACACACAATAGATTTTCTCTCAAACTTTACCTGTTGGCTGCTTATATCAAGAGAGCTACATTTTGAAAAATGAGTGGGACCCCAGTATTCGTTCAGGAGAAGAAGGACCAATCAATTAACCCCATAATTCCTTAAATTATCTGCTTTCAGAAACATTTGTATTTGTACTTTCAAAGAGCTGAAACATAAGGTGAACATTAAGTGAGAAATACAGCAATAGATGCATTACATCAATGCCGAGGAGCAATTTGACGTATGTTACATGATAAAAAGGCACCCAGATTCACCTCACAGCGATTCAATATGTTCCAAGCACACAGTGGTCTTGAGGTCACGTATTATATTATATGAGTGCTAGCTACAGTATGCTCCTATTTTCAGTGATGATTTCTTACTCCGCAATAGAAATTGATCTATCAATTCACCCTATAGACAGATGATCGCTGCATTCAAACTAAATAAAAAAATCATTAGGTCCCCATACTCATTGATTTGTCTCTTGCAAGACAAGCTGTTTAAGAAAAAGGCACCATTTTGTTTATGTGGATGTGCTAATTACGCGTGATATTCTGCAGAGTAAAGATAAGCAGTGCAATGCAGAGGAATCACCTCACCTTAGTGCTTTAGTCCCAGCTTATATTAGAAGATCATAAATGAGATGTGTAGCCCTCAGAAGCCTTACCTGGATTCTTAATTCTTAAAAAATTGCCATGATCACTTAAATTTCATTTCTTTGCAGGGTATTCAACACATATGGTTGGAAAGTGGCATCTTGGTTTTTATGAATGGCCTTACACCCCAACGTACCGTGGCTTTGATTCATTTTATGGCTTTTACACTGGAGCTGAAGATCACTTTAATCATGAAAGGAATGATATTCTTGATCTGCATGAAAACAAAGAGCCAGTAAAAGATAAAGGAGGAGTTTATTCAGCCCGGCTTTATGCTAAGGTTAACTATCTTAAAATTACTGAACGATAATTAAATTACTGAATGATAATTAAACTGTTTTTCTTACAAATTGGCTGAGCACTAATTTTAATTATTTTCTCTTAGTAGTGGAATCATGAATCTGGTTTATATGGTATTGGGCTTCTGTGGTGCAAAGTTCCTGTGATAGTAGATGGGTGTCCTATGCTTAAAATTCTTATTTATTTATAATTCTAGCCTGGGTTTAGCAATCACTATTTTAGTTTTGATATCTTTTTAATGCGTAGAAGGTTGTAAATACACAGTATTTTTTATTACAGGGTTCGTACAGGTCATGGAAAACCTGGAAAGTCATGGAATCTTATAATTTCATTTTCCAGGCCTGGAAAGTCATGGAATTTAGGTTTGGGTCATGGAAAGTCATGGAAAATCAGTACGCTTTCTATGAGTGAAAGGCAGTAAGATCCAAAGTTGAAAAATTAACTGAAGAGTCCAAAAATCAGATTTAATTTTAGTTGAATAAGTGATTGTTTTCACATTACTTTCAGAGAACAATTGCTTAACTCAGGTAATGGAATTTTCCAAAAGGTCATGGAAAAAGTCATGGAAAGTCATGGAATTTTAGCAAGTCAAATGTGTACGAACCCTGTATTAGTATCTACTTAGTTCATTTTTATGTACTCATTGTTTTTTGTTTGTACAAATCACATTGGACTTTTTGCTTTCTCTCTTCACCAGCAAGCACAGAGTGTCATCTTATCCCATAATGCTTCTTCTCCCCTGTTTCTGTATTTACCATTTCAAAATGTGCATGGGCCAACACAAGCTCCTGAGGAATATGTTGACAAGTACCAATTCATTGAAGACAAAACAAGACGAGAGTATGCAGCTATGGTTGACATAGTAGACGAAGCAATAGGAAATGTAACTCAAGCTATGCAGCAGGCTGGGTGAGTGAGCTAGTTGACTAGTACATAGCTAATTTATCTCAGACAACAGCAGCTCGTTGTTTGTTACAAGTTGTAGCTGGATTAGTGTGACTCAACTTCACTCGCAGGGCTGTCATTTAACTTTGATTCACCTTTTCTTCACAACCGTAACAAAGTTGTTACATCGTGCAGGGGTTTCAATAAAAGCTGGTTACCGGTGGACTACTGGTGGTCTTCTGTCGCCTGTTTGGATTTCATTTTAATAAAAATAAAAATGATATTAATTTTAAAAAAAGCAAATACAACAACGACAACCACTGAAATTATTGAATGCTAAAATTCCTGTTTTGTGGTCAATAACAATACCCGTTAACAGCATGCCTTTTGATGCCCAGAACGCTGGAAATCACATTTCCGAGCTTCTAGAATTCATGCCCCCTAAGTGGTCACAGCTGCCTATTACACCTTCAGTGGCCGCTTATAACTGATGTTATTGAAACCCTGATGGTGGGTGAATTGCATCAACAACAGGCAAATTCACCCGTAGCATCAAGGGTCTATCAAGCATACTCTGGCCATGACAGGTGTTCCATTAGTTACGGCCTTTATTGACAGCCCTGACTAGTACAAGTGAAGCTCAGGTTTGCCTCACAAGCTTGCGTAACTTGTAATGATTGTGTATAAGTAGTGTAGTGAGTGTGTAGGAGTAGTGTATAAGTTTGTCACTAGACCCTCCTCTACCTAAAGAACCTGTGCAAGTAATGTGAGAGTAAATACACATCCCTCCATGTCTTCTGGACTTCATCTAGTGTCATTAGAGGCCCTTGAAATGCCCTTGAACGTAGTTACTACTAACTATGCCTTGACGTTGCTTATTAAATAATGTAATTATTAAGAGTTATTTTCCAGGCCAGGTGTGGTCAATTTGGGGGAAGATTTGGAGTATTGATTTGTATAGCTTTTACAGATTTTTCGACAGGGTTGTAGGGTGCAGAAAATTGAAACCGAGGTATTTTCAGGTCTCACAGATTTGGACTTTTTGTAAGCTGGTATCTCTTTAGCTCTCTTTTAGCTATATAAGTATCAAATAAATGAAACCATTACCAAAATAATAATTATTATTCAGCCACAGCAGTTATACTTATATTGTGTTATTTTTTACTTGACTTTTTCCTCTAGTTTATGGGAAGACACATTAATGATTGTCACTACTGATAATGGTGGTATTCCTCATGCTGGTGGATATAACTGGCCCCTCCGTGGACACAAAGGCAGCCTTTGGGAGGGAGGGCTCAGGGGGGTGGGCTTTGTACATGGAAAAATGCTGCAGAAAACTGGAGTCAAGTGCAGAGAGCTACTTCATGTAACAGACTGGTACCCAACTCTCCTCTACCTAACAGGTGAGTTTTTGCCTTGTGGACATCTTGTGCAGTTTACATCACCTGATATCAATACTTGAGTAATCTAAGCCTGTGATTTTGATAATAAATCCTCAGGACTTATGTTTGTTCAAGGTTTTTTGGTGAGTTTATTTTAGATGGGGAGGGGGGTTATTATCACACTATGAAATGAAAATCCATGTAAATCCAGTGAGTTTTCTCCCTGGTTTAAAGTTCACTGGATTTTTAATCACTTGCCGGTTATCAGAGGATTTTTATGGCCAAAGTTAAGAAGTTTTTCATGGAATTGTCATCTTGCAAAACACATTTTCAACCAACGTTTGCATTAATATCTAGAAAATATGTTGCATCTCTAAAGACACACTGACACTTGCATATCAGCTGACGAGGAGGATGCTACTCCTAATGCTGATCTGACGCTATCGGACCGAACTCTCGCTGCCACTCAAGTCTTGGAAGTCCTGGCCAGCCTCGACGCGAGCACAGCTACCGGTCCTGATGAGATGCCAGCTAGGATTCTAAAAGAGACAGCTCATGAGATCGCTCCATCCTTATGCGAACTGTTCAACAAGGCTCTCAGACTGGCTAACTGGCCAACGTTGTACCTGTATTCAAGAAGGACAATAAAGAATATGCCGATAATTACAGGCCAATCTCGTTACTGTGTCTGGTTTAAAAGGTGATGGAACGCTGCGTGTTCAACTCAATCAAGGACCACGGGTACAGTTTGATTGATAGCTGCCAACATGGTCTCATATCTGGGTGATCGTGCGTGACGCAGTTGGTGGGGTACTCGACTACATCGACTCTCAACTCGGCAATGGGGGCCAGACTGATGTTATCTACCTTGACATGTCAAAGGCCTTCGACAAAGTGAGCCATCGCAAACTATTCAGGAAGCTACGCGACTACGGCTTTAGCGGAACTCTTGTGGCCTGGCTTGAGTCCTACCTCCACGATCAGATAAAGAGGGTAACAGCACTCGGGGCAATCTCACAGGCTCTTTCTGTGACATCAGGAGTCCCTCAGGGGTCCATATGAGGCCCCATGCTACTCCTATACGTGCATTCTCTCCTTGTTATTGTAAAATCTAGCCACGTCGCTGCCTTTGCTGATGACACCAAGGTCTTCAAGTCCATAAAGTCCCCAAATCTGCGCTTTCACAGGATGATCTAAGCAGCCTCGTCATCCGGTCATCCTCTGCTGGCCTGTTGTTCAGCGAATCAAAGTTCATGGCACAACAAATCACTCGGAAACACAACCCCGTGTCCTCCACGTACCACATAAACGAGATCCCTCTTGGCATTACTAGCCCAGAAAAGGACCTTGGGGTTGTCATCTCCGACAAGCTATATTGGAACAAACAGGTGTGCGACCAGTGCACAAAGTCCAACAGGATGCTGGGGTTTGTGAGACGTAACACCAGGTCTATCACAAACGTATCCGCAAATATACGTGGTAAAGATACTGAGAGTGTTCTCCCATTGCTGAACTTGCTAGGTAACATGGGGGCCAACTAGGAAACCGAATGGTTTATTTGGCCACTATGCTATGTTTATGTGTAATGTCTATCTCACCCTAGTCAGGTCACACCTCGGCTGCGCCACTCATGTGTGGGCGCCTCAGTTGAAAGAACTGATCCGTAAGACGGAACAGATTCAGCGCCGGGCTACAAAATACCTTTATAGCCTCTCCATATCTAAATCCATACCTGTGGGCATGATGATTTCAAAAGCTGCTGAGAAAATGTTTCTTTGCATCGTATACAAGTGGAAATATTTGGTTGTGGTAATAGCCTATATTAGGCTTAAGGCCTTTGATCAGAAGTGAGGCTAGAGTTGACTTGTTATAATACAAACCTTGTTACGCTTCAAGTATAAATTATTGCCAACGAGCCAGCCGAGCGAAGACGCTCGGCTGGCGAGGTGGCAGAGAATAGTGCCGCGCGAAGAATGGCGTATGCGAAAAAATTCTCGATCGAGCTCTGAAAAGTGTAACTGTAAGGTGTAAGATGTAACAATGGCTCAGTTTGAGCCAATTGCAAGGACGGAACTATTCGAGCTATCGTAGTTTTTAGCCAATCAGGAGGCGCGTTACATCTAGACTTGTCTCGTGGAATATCATTGTTTTCTTTGCTGTTGTGTTTATCCAACTGTGAACAATTTCATAGTCTCAGAACATATCGAACCAGTGTGTTTCCTCTCTCACTTTATCGAAATGAAAGTTCAATTGGGGAGCGTACCCTTTACAAAACTCTTCTTCTAATTCGAATATTCAGGAAAACTGTCAGACAAGAGCAAATCCAAGACACAAAATCGACACGAAAACGAACCAGCGTGTTTACCACAGAATTGAACGAGCGTGTTCATGAATCGAAATTCTCTGTTTACCTATATCGAACTGAAAGTTCCATCGGGCAGCTTTTTTGGAAAGATTGTGTTCACCAGTCGAACCACTAAAGCAAATCCAGTGTTGAAATGTAGCATATCGAACTGAAGGTTGAGTCGGCAGTGTTTCCGAACAGAACTGAACGAGCGTGTTTATCATACAGTCGAATCCAGTGTTCAAAACACAAATCGGATCTGTTTTGCCACAGAATTAAACGAGTCGTGTTCATCAATCAAACTAGCGTGTTCACTTTCACTTTGACTTTGCCCATCATATTAAACTGAAAGTTCGACCGAGCAGCGATACACTCCAATACTCTTGATATTCAGGGATAGCGTGACGAACGTTACCGGCCGGTAAACGCGTAATAATTTTCTCTCGGTAATGTTTGCAACAGAAGAGAACCAAAAATCCGTTATGCTGTATTAATAAACCCCTTATTATAGCACAAATTACTCGCTCGTTGGCACTCTATCGATAGGTATACCTAGTTTTATTATAATGTTAACTAGTCTCTAATCTCTATCATCACAAGCTCAACCCAAACCTCGCTTCCATGCAGAGTCTACGTTACATTACACAGAAATGTAAAATAATCTTTCTAGCTATTGTGTCAGGGTTAAATAAGTGTCTTGCAGACTGCAAGAGTATGTTATTCCCGCCAGCAACAAAATGCTTCATGTTAATTAATTGGCTATAACAATTTTATCACATATTTTTGAAGGGATTACAGATAGAGATTCTTCTGTTGCTCCATTGGATGGTTTCAACATATGGCACACCATATCAGAAGGTGCTCCTTCACCCAGAACAGAGATTCTGCACAACATTGATGTGGCGCCAAGCTCTAGTGTGGACAAAGAATTTGACAATTATCAGGGGATTGCAATTCGTGTTGATGACATGAAGCTGTTGATGAGTGTGCCCAACTTAACGTGGTATAAGCCTCCAGAATTATCTCCTGAGAACCAGCAGTTGGATCAGGTACAATTGTCAATATGTTTTTAATATTACGTCTTTTATTATTTTTTTGAATATTCTAGGTTTTATGAGTGAAGTGATCTTCTCGGATAAGAACGATAAACCGTAGGCCCCGTCTCACAACTCTTCATAATTAATTCTGTGGGACGTAAAAGAACCCACACACTGTTCGAAAAGAGTAGGGGACGTAGTTTCCGGTGTGGTGGTCTCATCTATCATCTGATGGTTAAATGCTAGGAGATATTAGCTGCATAAGCTACTCTAAGATCCGAGGGTAAATAAAGTAATGTATGCATGTAATGTATGTATGACCAAAATGAGTTTCATCCATTTCATTTTGATGCAAATACAACATGTTTTTGATGGACATCAAATAAACTTCTAACCTGGGCCCTGCACCCTGTTATTTGATAAGAACCAAAGGATATGAAATTTGTCAACCACTTGTGTATCTATTGTTTTCACCAATAATGATCCGCTCTAAAATTGAAATTTTGACTTGTTTATGATATCACTACATAGTCTCGTACCCAGATCTCACTCTGTTTGACGCTGAAAAGTGAGATCTCCCTTCCGCCTGGCTGTAGGAGATCTGGGTTCGAGATTAATCACTGCATCGCCTTCTGTCAGTATTACTGGAGAACAGTGCGTGATTGACTGGTTTTTGCTTTGGAATTTTCTTGCCAGAATTTCGGTGTTGATTCCACAATAAAAGTTGCGCTTTTCAACATTACCGCTGACCCAACCGAGCACGTAGATCTCAGTAGGAAGCTCCCGGATGTGGTGAAGAAATTGCAAGATAGAGTGCAATATTACATGAAGGCGCTGGTACCTCCTTTAAACAAACCCCCGGATCCGAAGGCGAGTGAAGTAGCACAAGAAAGAGGATACTGGGGCCCTTGGAGAGGCTAAGGCTCTGTAACATGACGAAGGTCTTTTGATTTGTGCTAACATTTGATCAGACGTTAGTGAAAGACAGCTCTTGAAGATTTAGAGGAAGTGAGATGTGATGTCGAGTTGCATAGCAAACTGCATTTGTAGGCTCAGAAGAAAATAACTTTCCCTTTAGAGACTACTTGGTAAATGGTCCGTTATGCAAAGTCACATCACTGTGCCATTTCGTTTTGTGAGGTGTTTTAGTTAGCCATTAAAACACAAATGATTATCTGAACAATGCGACTTGTTAATTCTATTGTTTAAGATACTGGCAACCCTGCCTTACGGCCACCCCGTTAATACGGCCACCTAGTCATTACGGCCCCTTGATATCTGGCCCGAACAAAAGCTCAGTCAGTCAGTTTATGATTTAAAGAATCCCTTTAATACGGCCAGCCCGTTAACACGGCCAGATCTTAGTGACCCGTTGGTGACCGGATTACCGGGTTTCCACTGTAAAAGTATTTCACGGTCGAAATGAATGAGGAAGCCAAGTATTCTCGCTTTTGGCGCCGGTTCGTCCACTCTGAGAAAAAAAAAAACGTTACCCCATGGACATGGTGTTTCTTCCCAGTTAGGTAACTCTTACTGCATTTCGGCAATCCTCCCTTCCTAAGGGAGACATGGAAGGAGTTCTCTTTGTACGCCTGGTTTATAACAAAGCAAGCCTAGACTATCAGCAGTCGGTTTTTGATCCTGACTAGAAACGCTAACATTGTGCAAATTAGGAAAAGAAACGAGGAGGGAATCGGGTGGACATAGGGTAAAAACATTCCAGGGACACCTTTGACCCTTTTTCACAGCTTTTCTTTGTGCGTTTTAATCCCTTTTGTCGCAAGTGCGATAAGTGTGCCACTTTCTAGCCGTTTTTGTGGGTGGTTCCCAGTGGTTAATAATTAATACTGTATCCTCTGCATTACGCTTTACTTGGCACGTTTCTTCGCGCGTTCCGCCTGACATTCCTCCAGTAGACCTTTTAGTAGACGCTAAAGTTTCTGTGGCGTTTTTCATGTTTCTTCTGGTAAGTTAATACGTGTCATCACTGTTACTACTATCACAGAGGTACATTTACTTTTCCTTTCAATGCCGTGTCCCAGGCCCGTTATCTCATGCTTTCAGCAGTAAATGTCACTGCTCTGGCCCGGGTTGTTCGAAAGGTAGATAACGCTATCCACCGGATAAATCACTATCCAGAGGATAGCGTGGTTTGTTTTGTTAACACTTATCCGCTAGATAGTGATTTATCCGGTGAATAGCGTTATCCAGTCTTTGAACAACTGGGGCCTGTAGTTTCCGTTTTGCTCATTCATGACTTTTTTAAGGTTGACCCGCTGGTCACATTAAGGAGCATTCGTAACCGGTATTAAATTTAGACCAAGCCTAGCCTGGAGAGGACGAATTCCGAGAGCCTCTAAAAGGTTCCTGGCGCATTGAAAGGACCGAATTGAATTACCTTGGGTTCAGAGAGTCCCAAGTGCTGTCTTTCTGCACTCAGCATTTCCTCAACTCTTCAGAGTGGAGAAGACTTTGGTACTCAACACAGCATTAAGACTTTTACCTATTCACAGCAGGGGATTTGTACTTTCCCTGCTCACATTTTGCAGCTTATAATACTGAGCCAACTATTAATTTGATACAAACCAACACCACACTCATCCCTGGTGAACTTAGTAGTTTGATTTTATGTCGAAGCGGGAAAACTCTGTCTGTAATTCTCAACTAAAATCTCTGGACAAATAATTACTAATGTGCTCCTTGAGTTCAATCACATGCTTGCCAATACGTCTGCAAATACGTTCCAGGTTTTACATACTCTGTTAAAGAAGCCTGAGAAATGGCGGTTTTACAGGAAGCAGGTTTTAACACAAGGGTAACGTTCTGAGTGGGAGACCCGGTAGATCAAGAAATAGAATTATAGAGAAAGACAAGATCTCCGATTTCCTTGTCATAAGTTAGTGGTAGTAAGCCAAGAGTTTGTAGGAAATGTTAGTTTTCAGGAGGGAAGAAAACGGAGAACGAGTAGAAAACCCTCGGAGCAAGGTAAGAAGCAAAAATAAACTCAACCCACATATGGCACTAAGGGCCTGATTACATGAGCCGGGCTGGCCCGGTTAGCCGGGCTGCTTCGTTGTGCCGAGATGACTTTCAGCCCGGCATTACATGAGGCGAGCCAGCCCGGTTGATGGCTGATGCGAGGAACCGTGGGAACCGGAGCAAGCTTGATTTTGTACTCCCATTGGCTTAACGAGCCGGGCTGGCCCGGCAAACGCGATTACATGGAGAAATCTCAGCCCGGTTAGCCGGGATCCCGGCACCGCGATACCGGGATCTCGGCTAACCGGGCTGGCCCGGTTGTCATGTAATCGCGAAGTTGATTTTTGTTGCGTTTGACAAACGTGCCGAGATCCCGGCAAACTGACGCTAGCCCGGCTAACCGGGCCAGCCCGGCTCATGTAATCAGGCCCTAAGCCAGAATCAAACCTGGGCCATATTCGTGAGAGGCGAGCCGCCTCACCGTTATTTTTTTCCTGCTCCATGTCAGGTCTTCAAAAAGTTCCGTCAGTTCAACGAAAACGTTTTCTTTATCGTGAGAAACTGAAAATAGTTCGACCATTAGTGTAGAAATTTCACATTTGCCCTCGAAGCTTCGCTTCTCGGCCAAATGTTCATTTTTCGGACAATCTCTCAGCCGCGGACATTATCAGCCAACATACTGGTCAGCCGCCTGAAGGGGTTTATTTACTAAGTATACGTAGCTTCGTATGTGGGAAGAAAAAGTAAAAGTGAGAAAATGTCGACAGAGAGATTTAAAAATGTTAGGCTGTTTTGTTATCAATTTGTTGAATAATAAAATAATTATCCTGCTCAATCTCGCGGAATATCGTCTGATTTTAGCCCACGATATTCCGCGCGATTTCGCAGGATAATTGTTAAATCCTGCCTAAATCCTTGTAAATCTCTCTGTCGACATTTTCTCACTTCACTTTTTCTTCCCACGTACTAAGCTACGTATACCGCCGGATATCTGTTACCTACTGATGACAAGCCAAAATCTCAATTCTGGACTGGATTATACAGAAGAAACACAAGTCTAAAAAATGTACACAGACACACGAATGTATTGTAATTTCACTTTTTCCTTTCATATTGTCCAGTGGTATGTTGTTTATAATGAGAGGCTGGGATTTATGGTCCACATGTGGGTGGGCTTGTATGTCAGTAATTTATCTGTAGTATGTAAAGAAAAAAAAAATTATAGAAAAGAACTGATCGTAGTTTAAGAAATGGAATGAAAGGAGCATGAGCCTGCTGTTGATAATCAGGACACAATTCCGGGGGTTATACCACGTTAGATTAGGTACGTTCATTAACAGCTTCATGCCGTTGAAATCCGCTCGTAAATGTCGGCGCCATTTTCTTTGCCAGGGCTTCCAGTTGGTACCACATCGATGTTGCAGAATCTCTGTTCTGGGTGAAGGAACACCTTCAGATATGGTGTGCCATATGTTGAAACAATCCAATGGAGCAACAGAAGAATCGTTCTCTGTAATCCCTTCAAAATGAGCAAGTGTTCTAATGTTAGGAAGATCACTCCAAAACAAGACAATATCAATATAACATTATTTGATGGCTTTCCTTGTCCTTGTGGTAATTGATACAGATAACTCAGAAAGTTACTGTGAAACTCAGAAAACTGGAAACACTTAGAAATATTTTGTGTAGCAAGGAAAAAGCCAATTAGGCACAAGAAGACTAAACCTAACTACACGGCAAGTTGGTCTGTGGTATTGAGGTTTGCTAGTGTGGCCTGGACTTAATTGTGATTTAAGGTGGCTCTATACAGTTTCCAGTACTTTACAAGACTTAGAGTTTGATGGGCCATTATAACCACTCTATATCAGTTGATACCAAAATCATGGTATCAAAAAACTGCCCAATCATTGGTGAACAAGTTACTGCCAATTTTGTGGCACAATTGATTACCATAGCAACAATATGACCTGCTAAAAACACCTTTAATTTTAGCTTTAAGCGCTTATAACTCGAAAACGAGCTCAGTGACCCCCATTTTTTATTATTGAATTGTAATCAGCATGATAAGATCCAACTTTTTGTAAAGCTTAAAAAAGTTGCAAAGTCAGTACATAATTGACCTGTCAGAATGTTCACGGTTTTTTGACTTACACAGTAAGAGTCAGTAACTGTTTTGTGATACAGTCATCTTCTTTATCACAATATTGTTTAAACACGTTTATAATGCCTGATGCAACCACTGAATTACTGGGGGAAAGAATGCAATAACAAAAAAACACAAGTGACAGGCAAGTGTGCAAAAAAATCTACGATATATCCTCTTTGACTGTTGACATATCAGGTGGTGTAAACAGGCACAAGGTGTCCACAAAAATGATAGCTTACCTGCTACGTAGAGAAGAGTTGGGTACCACTCTGTCACATGAAGTACCGGTAGTTCTGTGCACTTGACTCCAGTCTTCTGCAGCATTTTTCCATGAACAAAGCCTATTGTCCTGAGCCCTCCCTCCCAAAGGCTGCCTTTGTGTCCACTATGGACAGGAATACCTTAGGTATTCCTGTGGTGACAATCATTAAGGTGTCCTCCGAGACTACGAGAGAAGATCAAGTACCGGTACAAGAAACACATCAGTACCATTGCTTTGGCTATGTTCCTGGGGGGCTTAATAGCCTGTAACTTTTAAGGTAGGGCTGTTCCACTTGAACTCTGAAATCCTTATCCCATGTGAGCTAGACCAATTGCCATAATAATTTTTACTTCTGCTTTTATGAGAGTTTATCTAAATTCCAATGTCAATTTGCAGTCCAGACTAAATTCACTAACACTGTCAGTTTCCCATTTTTACAAATTATTAAGACCAAAAGTCTCTAAGCTAAACTGCTTGAACACCATATCCTATCTACATCATATCACAATGACACTAGCCTGTTCCAGGCTCTTGGTCAGTTGGGATGATCGTCGTCCACCCACTTTTTTGATTGTCCCCACTGACCAAGAGCCTGATGGTTTATTTGTGCGAGCATGAGGAGAGGGGTTTTCAAAAACTGTCCATGTACCACATAATGTACAAATTCAATATTACTGATCCAGTTTAACCAAGAAGAAGTAAACCCTGACTTAACTCAGATCAGTACTCAAGGACAGTAATAAGCTCTGCTGAAATTGCCCAAACTGCTGGAGTTTTCCCCAGCTGCCATAGCATAAGGCACCAAGGGGTATGCCTACTTGTCTCTCCAGGGGAATGCTGGTTCCCCACAGGCAGATATTGATGGCTTTCCAGCACCCATTTACACTCCTGAGTCAAGAGAGTCTGTGCAAGGGTTTAACATTCACATAGATGCAAAATGCCGTGCGAGGAACACAACATAAATAAGCCTGACCAGCACAAGTCCCTGGGGGGAGGGACTCCATATAAAAAGGTGGGGTGCGCATTGGAAATTTAAAAGGCAGCAAGATCTTGCTTTGTGGGTGTGGCATAAAAACTTTTTTACCACAGAGATACCAATTCTAAAATGACACATTATCTCCTGTCATATGTCTTTTGGCTAAATACCATAAAAGGCAATGTGAAAGCTCCCGTGGGGAAGTATTTGATGCTGAATTTTTATAAGGGAGTCCCCCCTAGGGAACAAGTCCCTGTTATCAGTTACAATTCAGCTATAAGTTCACTCGTTCACTCTGCTTGCTGCAGAGCTCGAGTTACATTCCCTATTGCTTCGTCTACTATGTCAACCATGGCTGCATACTGACGGCTTTTCATCTCTTTAAAAAAATGGTACTTGTCCACATACTGTAATATTATTCTTCACGAGCTTCTCTTGGTCCATGCACACATTGAAATGGTAGATACAGAAATAAGGGTGAGGAAGCATTGTGCATCAAGATGACATTCTCTGCTTACTAAAGAGAGAAGAACAAAGTCAAATGTTATGCAAAATATGCATCCAAAATCACAATTAAGATATTATATTATTTATATAATTGGCAGAGCTCTGCTTTAAACAACTTTTTTAGGGTTTAGAAGATAAAGCCGATCATCTCCCAGATTTTGATTCTTTTTTGGGTCTCTAGCTGCAATGTTAATGTCAATCATTAAAATGTGCCTATCACCCATGGATACATGTAAATAAAACATATCTTTCTTTCTCAAAAGTAGATATACAAAATAAACATAAAAAAGCAGCAAAATGGGATTTGGAGTTAATTCCAACTATAAAAAGCCAATCAAAATCATGGTTCTCAGAAATAAGGGTGAGGAAGCATTCTGCATAAAGATGACATTCTCTGCTCACTAAAGAGAGAAGAACAAAGTCAAATGTTATGCAAAATATGCATCCAAAATCACAATTAAGATATCATATTATTTCTATAATTGGCAGAGCTCTGTTTTAAAATACAAATGTAAACAAACACAGTAACAGGCACAAAGGCGAATATTCGCATTCTTCAACAGTAAAAAGTCACAATCTTTTTGTATGCTTGCGTGACCGTCGAATGCGCCAAAAATGTCACACGCTATCACCTTGAGGGGGGCAGGGGGTATTGAAATACTTTTCAAAACAAGATCACATGACTACTCGATCAACGCCAGCAGCTATGTCTTACTTGGCTTTTGTAGTCTTTTCACTCTCGTCCGCTTTGCAGTTCGCTAGTAGCTCCAAATCCCCGCATATAGTCCTAGTTGTAATCGATGATTTAGGCTGGAGCGATGTCGGATTTCAAGGCTCTGTTATTCGTACTCCAAACATCAACAAGCTCGCGACCGAAGGAGTGATACTTGAAAACTACTACGTTCAGCCTTTGTGTACGCCAACCCGAAGTACCCTGATGACGGGACGGTATCCCATACACACAGGTAAAGGTGAAATTATTAAATTCCTCTTCTATTGACAGCAGTCTCCTTCGCAGCCGTTTTTAGGCTCGTCACGCAACGCTCCTCCCCTTGGGGGAGCGTTGCGTGACGAGCCTAAAAACGGCTGCGAAGGAGACTACTATTGACAGGAGTGTATCTATGAATCTGGTCGGAGTCGCAGTCGCAGTCGGAGTCGTAAGAGCGCTTATGACCTAGTGAAAATCGAAAGTCATAAGCGGAGTCGTAAGCTCGACGGAAATCGGAGTCGGAAAAATCAGAACGTTTCCATTTCTTCCAATTCCCCTTACGACTCCGTCACTTATGATCTAGTGAAAACTAGATTGTCGGAGTCGGAAGCAAAAGCGGAAGCACAAACAAATCACAAGGCCCGGAATCGAGCATTGTAATTGGTTTATCCGACAATCTAGTTTTCTAATTGACTAACAGGACGTTGGCGAAGCCACTTAGGACGTTGGCGAATCGATCTAAGACGTTGGCGAACGAGTCTTTGGCGAAACGACCGGATACCTAGTTTTCACTAGATCGTAAGCGACGGAGTCATACGCGGAATGCGAGTTTCGCTTCCGTCTCCGTCGGTTTGATTTTCGCTAGATCGTATCGCTCTATAGTCTCCTCCGCAGCCGTTTTTTGGGATGTCACGCAACGCTTCCCCCAAAGAAACGGCTGCTCACAACCGAACAACATTCCTTTCATGAAATAAGCCAATCACAGTCTCGGTTTCATTTTCAAGAACCAGTTCGCGCCAAATTCGTCCGTTGAAACTTGCCCAATCAGAGAACGCTTTTTATCTTTGCATCCCGTCATCGGAGACGCCACAAATGAACATGCGGTTTCCGGCCTTTGTTTAGGGACGCCGAAAAATACCGGCGACGCTCGATTTAATTTGTTGACAGCAAGTTTTGAATGCTGCTCTTTTCTCCTTCTTTTAATCTGTAGGAAGCTTTCAGCCCTTGATTGACGCTTACAATTAGACATTTTCAGAAAATATAAATTCTCTCATTAGCTGAACATAGCGATGAGCACATGAAGTGCTTGTACTTGAGCTTTCATCCACATTTGTTTTTTCGTCCGGCATGATCGTAGCCCTCGATCACAGCCCGTTTTTGGTTGCGTGCGTGCGGCGTGAAACAGAAACATTGACATTGTCCGCACCGTAGGCCCTTTCGCGCGAAAGCGTACGTCATTCTCACTTTACTGTTATGTGATTGGTCTTTTCAACAGACCGCGACCAAACCACAGACACAATGGAAAGGAATGTTGTTCGGTTGTGAGCAGCCGTTTCTTTGGGGGGAGCGTTGCGTGACATCCCAAAAAACGGCTGCGGAGGAGACTAATCGCTCTACGCTTCTGATTGTGACTCTGACTATGACTCCGTCGCTAGTGAAAACCAGCATTAACCAGGCTCAGCATGCGCGTAAGCATAAGGGGAGGTGGGGGAGAGGGGTTGAGCAAATTTCTGGGCTATGAAATTGTTTTCTCACCGTTAGGTTGTGCATGATTTTTTTGACGGGCAGTAGCTTTTGCAAGAATTTTTAAAGTCAAACGCAGGAGCTGGATAACACAAAGCACTTGCTCGATTTGTTTTCCCCATGGCTCCCTTTGAACAATTTTTTTTCAACAGAAATATTTTTAGACATGGCCCCTCCCCCCCCCCCCCCCCCGCCGCTCCAAGACCCATTCCCAAACACGAGTTCAATCACTGCGTGACATCACTGTTCAACTGTCACGCATGTCAGAAGTTGGTGGTGTTTGGAAAGTAGCTTGACTATCAGTTGGTCCGAAACCAAAAACTCAGGCTAATCTGAGAATTATCTTCCAGCTGACTAAAAGTTTTGTTTTGATGCGCACAGGTCTACAACACTTTGTGATTGAACCTCCTGAACCTTACGGAATGCCGCTAAACTTAACAACCCTGCCGCAGAAGTTAAAACAGGCTGGTAAGTACTAGAGCCTCGTTTCAATTTTTAGAACCTGCTTGTGGTTTTCAGTGCGTGAAGCTTGCGGGTACCTTGGAGTGATAATAAGATTGATTTACAGATCAACCTCGGACCTTCGCTAAAGGAGTAGTTTGCTGACCCGAAGCAGCGAACAAGCTATGATACTGCAAAGGAAACGGGTCAGCTGCTGCTTTGTATGTGTGACCCAAATTAGATTATAAACAATTATTGGATAAGGTTTTTATGATATCCAAAATAATCAAGGTTGAGGTAAGAGTTATCAGCCGAAGCCGAAGGCTGAGGCTGATAACCTTAAGGCCGGGGTATACATGAAAGCCGTATTTTGGCTGGGTATTATGTTTTTTATGCAAATATCTTGCTTACGTTTCCAAGCAATCAAGAATCTCTCTGCTCATCTCACATATCTATGTTTTGGGTTGTTTTGGAAATTTTTTGGTGATTTTTAGGTATATTTGGAGAGAAATAGTTTTTCTCAAAGGATTAGTAAAATTGATGGAAATAGAAAATTTTGAAGATTTGTTGTTGTTTTAAAATAGAGTTTGAAATTAAAAAATTGGTAGACACACTCCAAACAGTTGCCCAACAACCTGGGGTGCCATTGTGCGGTCGGGCAACTGTCTGGTGGTGTTCCACAACCCCTTTTTTCCCTTTCAACCTCTCTTTAAACTTACCAAAATTTCACTTAAATTCACGTGTACCCCCGCCTTAACCAGACCTTGATTATTCTGGATATCTCAAAAACCGAATCTAATAATTGTTTTATTATACATTGAACGAACGCAAAAACTTGGAAGTCATGTTTCTGCTTCTTCAATGACGGCAAGCAACACGAATCGCGCGAAGTTGACATGATTACCCTTGGAAATCATGCACTGCGGTCATACATGACATGATAACCCCATGACCTCGACATGATTACTCGTGACGTTGACATGATTATTGTATAATCTGCAGTTATGACGTCACGAGCGCTGATTTCGAAAATTCACTGTAGGCTTTCGGCCAATCAGAAAAGAGTTAGAGAGTTGAATGTATAATAATCAGGATTATTGACTGCCACATTAGCTGTAGTATGTTCCGAAATGGTTCCAGGGCATACAAACACTTAAAAACACCCATAAATAGTTACCTCAGTCTCCGTCACAAGTCCTGAGACCTGAAAAACACGATGAGGGTTGCCGTTCACGTGGGGTTCCACAATACCAGTAATCTTTTTACCCGAGAGAAGAAGGAATTAGGCGAAATTGGGGGCAAAATATATGTAGCAAGCATCAGAGAGGAGGAAAATATTCCACGCTTCTTTGTTCACTCCCCTTGATACTGCTGCCACACTTGAAAGGGGATTGTGGTGAGGATGAGACGGGAAAACAGAAAACAACAACAGTAACAACGGTACACTCCCCCCCGCCATTTTCACTAGTAGTTACCATGGTTACTATTGATCTCAGACGTCCTTTGAAATGGCTTTCTTTCAGGCCGTTTCATGCACCGTTGGTTTCATTCACGTGATTAAAAAAAGTGACCGCGTGATGACAAATTCGTGATCTTGTGATGAGTGAATCTCTTCCGTCGGGGAACAGTTTGTCCGTTGGGGAACAGTTTCGCACTTTCTAACAAGATACATTCCAAGACATGTTACAGAGAAGACTTCCACAGATTGAAATTCCATCGCATGGA
The DNA here is from genome assembly GCA_964020085.1 of Micromussa lordhowensis. Lineage (NCBI taxonomy): Eukaryota > Metazoa > Cnidaria > Anthozoa > Scleractinia > Lobophylliidae > Micromussa > Micromussa lordhowensis. The sequence goes on from OZ026607.1 coordinate 8,268,927, forward strand.
TAAGATTTGCCTCAAACTTGGACCTTTTGAGGAATTTTCAAACGCTGTGCTGCAAACTTTGGCCATCTGCGCCAAGAAATGTTTATCATCACGTGATCACTTTTTTGAATCACGTGAATGAAACCAACGGTACGTGAAACGGCCTAAAAAAAAGAAGCCATTTCAAAGGACGTCTGGGTCCAATAGTATATGTCCTTTTGATCTGTGACTTGTTCTGTTTTTCTCAGGATATGCCACTCATATGGTCGGAAAATGGCATCTTGGCTTCTTTGAATGGAAATACACTCCGACTTACCGGGGGTTTGATTCACATTACGGGTTTTACACGGGATGTGGGGACCATTACAAACATGAACGCCTCGGGTTTCTGGATCTTCGGGATAATACCTCCCCAGTGCGGGATATGAACGGGACATACTCCGCGAACCTTTTCACCAAGGTAAGAAGAATCTTGGTAATAATCCATCCTTTTGAACTCTTACAAAAGGTATTCTAGCTAGGTTGTTGACTGTTAATAAGAAGAAATTTTGTCAGTTGGGAAAAACAAAAAAAAAAACAGACAAAATCTGTAGGTGAGAAGTCACAAATATTTCGCCTCTTCTGCTCTCGTGTGACCGAAGTTGTTTTGTTCAAATGTGGACAGGCAAAGCTAAGAAGTTTTTTTTTTCTAGGCCTATTATGCCTCAAGGAACGACAACCGCTGCAAAAGTTTACAGATTAATACTTAGTTATTTTGAATTGAATACGTTTACCTGATCTAACTTCACTAGCTTTCATTAGCTTCTTTCATCGCCTTAAAACAACAAAAGCTTCTGAAAACGCATCTTCTACAATTCGCCTTATTTCGAAAACGAGCACGGTGACTCCCATTTTTTTTACCTTTGGCAAAGGTTGATCTTTACCTTACTGCATGGCAAGTTTTAAAAAAATCTGTATGTGGCAACATTTTGACCGCGAAACGTCTTTGAAGGCACTCAGTCACGGTATTTTGCGTTAGTTTGGGCACGTACAAAATTTAAATTGAAAGAAACCGGAAAATAGTAGTTTATTAAGATAGAAAAACACAACAAAGAGATACTGATCATTAATCATAAAGGGAAAAGGATGGTTAAGGTTACTGGCGCAGAGTTTCTACATTTTGGTATCCAAAACTTCCGGTTTAAACTACGTGACCGGGCTTTGTTCTTAAAGTTCGTTCAGCATCTACAGTGTTTAGGGCTTCTCTAAGCTAGGGAATTCCTAATGCGTGATACGATTGGACTGACAAAAGAGTTGGAATAATTTAGAACGTTCACCACATAATGAAATTTCCTTGGTGTGTGGACATTATAGCCTTAGATTAAACAGTTTAAAGCAAGAGATAATCAAGGTAAGAGAGTGAATACCCCATATAGGCCTTATACCCAATGTAATACCTCTTACTGTAAGTTATTTTTGGACATGGTGTCCAGTTCTTCACGGATGTTACTCGCGCGTTGCGTGGATGTTTTCGTGGAGGATTTGTTTATCTTTCGTTTCGTTTCGTTTCAAAGAAAAAGAAAGCCTCCAACGCTGTGGGGATGTTATCTTTGATATTTTAATTACAAGCACAGGAGCTTGTCTCTTGCTAAATTTTGATACATTTCGAAACTTTAATAGAAGTTAAAATAGCAGACAGATGTCCACTGCACAAGCAATAACAACTGAATGAACGGCAGAAAAATGAGTAGACAAACGAGTGCAAAGCAAACAAACGCCTAAACACAACATAACCGAACAAAAAGACTGATGGTCGAAAGTGCAGACAGACTCTCGCGGAGCAAAAGGCAGTTTAAACAACAACGACAACAACGCTTATGACAAGGTCGATTAGAAAGCGATTCAGTTTGTCCATCACTGTCAGAAATATCCCAATCAGAATATGCAATGTAAAGTCTGCATACGAGCCTAGTGGCTCATCAGGCCGGAGCTTATCCCGGTTTCAGTAGCATGAAGCGACTAGGAATATTTCTACTCCCCCCTGGATGGGATGCTAGTCCATCGCAGGGTTACCCCCAGCATTAAATTCGCCGGTACCCATTTATACACCTGGGTGGAGAGAGGCACCGTAAGAGTTAAGTGTCTTGCCCAAGAACACAACACAATGTCTCCGGCCAGGGCTCGAACCCGGAGCGAGCGCGCTCGCTCCGGAGTCGAGCGCACTAACCATGAGGCGACCGCGCCTCTCAGAATATGTGAGACAGCGTCAGAATTTAAAAACAGAAATTGTAAAAAATTGGCCGTTGTAGTTCAGGTCCTTTCGAATATGCAGAATGTGGCTATTTCACGTTGTTGTTTTTGTGAAGAACGGCAAAGAAATGAACAAAAAATTATAACGCATGCTTACTGCACTGCCATTGTGTTCGTTGCCGTTGCCGTTGAGGTTCAGTTGCTTATTTAAAAACTCCCTAAAACCGAATAAACGGCAAAATAATGAACAGCCAAACGAGCACAATTCAAACGAAAGCCCAGCGGAACAAAACGACGGCTGAGAGTGTAGAAAACATCACTGCTATAAAGCGCCTTTTGAAAATCAAAACATATTAAATGACATTTCGCCAAATTTCCCGCCATTTCGTCTCTGGCAGTATTAAGAAAGTTGCGTGGGCTGTCCACGCATCGCGGGAGTAACATCCTCGGAAGAACTGGGTACCATGTCTAAAAATAACTTAAGAGGGATTACCGTAGGTGTAAGGACTATACCAAGGATTCACTCTCTTACCTTGATAATCTCTTGGTTCAAAATGATTCAAGGTAGCTACGACAGTAAAACAAGATTAGATACAAACGTCACGGTCTTTGTTAAACGTTTGTTTTGCGAGTTTCTGTAAAGGGATTCTTCCCTGTCGAAACTTTCTCCAAATACTTATATTACAGCCTCATCGTGGGATCAATTAGAATCAAGATGCATGGACCTGTATGGCGTCCTATTAAACACACAAACCATCTTTAAATTCGTTAGAAAAAGAGTCAAAGCACTCCAGACAGCGGCTCGCTAAGATAGTGTTTGGTGTTTAAATGGCCAGTACACGGCGTAAAATCTCTCGCCAGATATGAAAGCCGCAGAATTTACCGAAGCGAACGTGAAAACGGAATCGACGACCATGTATGAAATGGACACAGACATCGATCATGTCCAAAACTTATTATTATTAACACCGACTGAGTAAATGTAAATAGGTAGATTTCAACCTCAGCGAGGTCAGAAAACGCGATACATTCATGACTAAACGCAAACTTCTTTTACGAATTGCCCCGTTTACTGGAAACAAAAAAGGTGAGGCGATGCACAATACAATTCCTTATGCCTGTCTTAGGAGAAACAATTCTTGTTAAATCAGTCGCCTTCTCTGAGCGTGTGTTAGCTACTGCTGTGCTATTCTCATTTTTAGTTGTACATAAACGGTTGAAACACTGATTAAAGTTTTCTGATAACAACGTGTGTTGAGTTCTTTGAGAAACATAATATTCTTATGATCAGATAGCAGCAGCATCTAGTAATGGAATCACATTTATGTACAATGCTCAAATACAGGAAAAAAAATGTTTCGTTCAATACGTCAAGCGACAGTACAAGCTGCTGCATCAACACAGGGTTTCTTTCAGTTTGTCTGTGTTAATTACAGTTTAGTTCCCATCACTTCCAGTTGGTCTAACGCCAGCTGTAGATGACTGGGCTCTGCATTTAGTTGTGTCGCTGGAGTCAAAGTGGTCGCCGCCTTATTTCCTCTTTTAGCAGCTGCCGCAACTGTGATGTTTGGCGTCGTTAACCTTGAAAAGCAGCCGAAAACCAGAGCTTCTCTAAATCCAGAAATTCTTAACGCGTACACAACAGGATTGACAAAAGAGTTGGAATAAGCTAAAATAAGCAACAGGTTATAAAATTTCCAAGATATCTGGGACTGAAGGGCAAGGATTATATAGGGCATGACAATTAGAGGCAGAAATGACAGCAATGCAAGACTAGATACAAACAGCAAGGTCTTTGTTAAGCGTTTGATTTGCGATCGAGGCTTTTCTTGGCTGTTGTGAGGCAACACTTTCCTGTTGAAACTTTCTATGAATGGCGATGTTACAGCCACAAATGGTGAATATTACGAGCAGGGTACACAGTGTCCAAAAGTGTCAAAAGTATGTAGTACGTATGTTTGGCTGAAGTAAGGAAACTCAATGCAGAGCAGACAGCGGCAAAAGCGAGAGCAGATGTCCAAACCACAAGAATAACATTACGATATGCTCGCATCGACAGTGTTCGGTGTTTTAGAGGCCATATATGGCGTAAAATCTCTCGGCAGAAATAAAAGCCGCAGAAACCAATGAGGCAGATGAAAAAATTGGATTAACAACTGCGAAGGAAATAGACAAAGACTTTGAGAATCCACCCGTCCAAAACTGATAAACAGCTCCTACATGGTAAACGTGAATAGGCAGAGCTACAGTCGCTAACATGTGGTCACCAAACGCCATATTGATAACTAGAAACAAACTTCTCTTACGAAGTCTCCTGTTCACTCCAAACAGTACAATGGTGAGCAGGTTTCCCACTACAATAAACACAAACTCGATAATGAAAGCGGAGCACATTGCGATGCCTTCTATCCTGGAAGGAATACGATTCTTGCTGAATCAAGTCGCGTTCTCTGAGCTCGTGTTGACTGCTGCTGTGTTATTCATTTTTGAGTTTTAACAGGACGGTCGATGGAAACGCCGATTAGACTTTGCCGAAGACCACGTATTGTTATTGGATGGCGAAATTGGACTCTTACTATCCGTACTGTGTCAGACTGAAGAACAACTGACATCACTGAATTAGTAATGTTCCATTAAGACGCGATGCTTTATGTCTAGCATGCTTCAAAGTTGACGCAGTTTGTCAAAACATAGTTATACGAAGTATACCCATGTGCAACCTTGATAAAACGACAAATGTATTATATTCATTTTTGGCCGTAATGTCTACACTGCAAATGGTACGTGCGTTGAATTACTTAATGTGTCGAGGAAATGAGGCCTTGAGGTAGAATAAACTATAAAGATTATACTTTTAGCTTCTAAGTTCAGACGTATCTGATAAATTCTTAAGGTGTGATACATCACGGTCAAATTTGTAGCTTTTTCGCTCTTCCTGGGTCAATCATCGTGGATTGATTCAACAATGCTCCATTATGTAAGTATATACGAAATAATTCATATATTTGAACTGCGGTCATAGATGAAAGTGAGGAATGATCCTCGCAGTGAATTTTCCAATTTAAGCAACTGAAAAGAAGAAGCCTGAAAAAAAATCAGGGCTTCAACGGGATTCGAACCCGTGACCTCCGAGATACCGGTGCGATGCTCTGCCAACTGAGCTATGAAGCCACATGGCTTGAGCGAGGTCAATTTGTTGAGTTCATATCTTCCCGTGAGGAGTGAAATGATGTAAGTATATATGAAATAATTCATATATTTGAACTGCGGTCATAGATGAAAGTGAAGAATGATCCTCGCAGTGAATTTTCCAATTTAAGCAACTGGAAAGAAGAAGCCTGAAAAAATTCAGGGCTTCAACGGGATTCGAACCCGTGACCTTCGCGATACCGGTGCGATGCTCTACCAACTGAGCTATGAAGCCACACATTGGGAGCGAGGTCAACTATGTTGACTTCATAGCTTAGTTGGTAGAGCATCGCACCGGTATCGCAGTTCAAATATATGAATTATTTCATATAAACTTACATCATTTCACTCCTCACGGGAAGATATGAAGTCAACAAATTGACCTCGCTCCCAATGTGTGGCTTCATAGCTCAATTGGTAGAGCATCGCACCGGTATCGCGAAGGTCACGGGTTCGAATCCCGTTGAAGCCCTGATTTTTTTTCAGGCTTCTTTCCAGTTGCTTAAATTGGAAAATTCACTGCGAGGATCATTCTTCACTTTCAATGCTCCATTAGCCATGTAAAATGCCTCAGATCATTGGCTTTCTAACAATACTGGTTCCGAGAACGCGACGGGTTTATCAAGAATTGTTCCTTTCGAGGCATTAGGCATCGCATTGTGCTCCGTTACTAGTTTGGAGTTTGTTTTTATTAATGCAGGAAACTTGCACACCATTCAGTGCTGCAAACAGGTTAGACTTCGAAAGAGAAGTTTGTTTCTATTTAACAATTAGATTATGAGCTCAAGATTTCTATCGCGTGATAGTTGACGAGGGCGCGAATAATCTAATTGTTTTAGTATAAATCTACTAGTCGTTCAAAACTTAATCTAAATCCTCTTCTCAACACTTCGAAAACGCCAAGAAACGGCCGTCATTTTGTTAACAAGTGCACACTGTTACGCTACTCACTATCTATCACAGAATAGATAGTGAGTAGCGTAGCCAATCAGAGAACGGCCTTCGTGATAGAACTAATTGTATAGTAGTCTAATAGCTATAGCTAGTCTAATTGTATTCTATATTGTATAATCAATATATATGGCCTGTGTTGACCTCGTGCCGGGAGTTCTCGGCCAATTTACATTTACTCAGTCAGTCTTAAGCTGGTGTTAACTACAAGGTTTGGACAGATGGAAAGCCGGTGATTTCCTTCAAGATCGTTTATTATTTTTTCACATTCCTCGCGCTAAATTCTGCGTTTTAATCATGTCTGGGTGAAAAAGACTTTTTGGTACATATTGTCCAATAAAACACGGTATACTATACAATATGAACATACCGCCCTCTGAACCACATCTTATTGCTTGACTTCAACCAAACTTACTGTGTTTGTTTGGATGCCATACATCCCTGGGCATGGCATCTTAATTATAACTTTGATCATCTGTGGTTGTAACATGGGCATTTGGAGAAAGTTTCAACAAGGTAGTTTCCCTTGCAGGACCAAAACAGAGCCTCGAATTTGCTGTTTGTATCCATTCCTGCTTTTTTTTACTGTTGTGGATCCTTTTAATTACATTGAACTGTTGTATCTTCCTCACGTTACAAACTATGTGATGTATTCATATATTTATACGCATTAGCAATACCTATGACTAGTTAGTAAATTCTCAGCTCCGACTATTGCATTTCTAGCTTTTTGATTGGCTGAAAAACTCCGACTATGAGACAATAGTCGGAGTTTTACGTCATATGGAAAATAATGCGCCAAGTTTAAAAAATTTCCGTACGAAGTTTTCAACTTCAGCTTTCTATAATGGCCGAAATAAAAATCGGCGGCAAAACCCGGTTTGAGAATTTACTAAAACAATTATTCCATTTCGCCCCTGTTGGATATGAAGTGATTATAACCAACTCGCGCTACGCGCTCGTTGGTTATTTCATCACTTCATATCCAATTCGGGCTCATGGAATAATTGTTATATATTCTTTCTTCTGTGCTGTTTAAGAACGCCAGCTGTGAAAAACATCCTGGTGATCAAAAGAAGGAAACAAAAAGATTCCTGCTTTGACGCCGGCGAAAGGGGTGACAACAACACAGAGTCTACTTCCCTTCACTACAGCTGGCCTTTGAACGTTTGGAGACCAAACTGTAGAAATAAAACTCTGCGCTGATGTTGCTTATATACACGCTCTTGAATTGTAAAAGGAATCAGTTGCTTTGTAAAAGAGCATTCACTGATTACAAACGACGTACTTTAAAAAATTAGGCTAAACTTTTCAAGATGTGCAAGATACGAAATTTTAAGCAGGTTAAGAATTTTTAAGAATTAAGAATTTTTAACAAGTCATATTGTTGCTATGGTAACCTATTGTGCCACAAAATTGGCAGTAACTTGTTCACCAATGATTGGGCAGTTTTTTGATACCACGATTTTGGTATCAACCGATTTAGAGTGGTTATAATGACCCAACAAAGTCGACGTCTTGGAAAGTACTGGAAACTGTTTCGAGCCACCTTAAGTTGATTGCGTTACTTAATCTTGTACACAGCAAGCACAGAAAGTCATAGAAAAGCACAACTCCTCAAGACCTCTCTTCCTCTACCTTCCATTCCAAAATGTTCACTTTCCTGTCCAAGCACCGCAACGATATATCGACAAGTATGGATTCATTAACGATAAAACCAGGAGGACTTATGCCGCCATGTTGGACATAGTAGATGAGGCTATTGGTAACGTGACAAAGAGTTTAGAAAAAGCGGGGTAAGACATAACTTCAACTTTATTGAATTGCATTAAATATATCATTGCATTCACTTCTCATTTATACTTACAAAGAATGGTTTACACTTAAGTGTCGAAAGTAAATCGGTTTTCATAATTAGTTTTGCGTTAGTATGCTAAGCGAGAATTGCACCACTTTGTCATCCTATCAGAAGTTAAACCAAAACCAATCGCGACTCACTTGCACACTGACGTTTTCCCGCGCTTTGCGTCCGCCACGTGTATCTGCTTAGAGTTTTGATTGGTTCACTGCACTGTCGGTGTTCTTTGTGATTGTCTAAAGTGATAACTCTGATTTCGGTATTCATTCGATTATTATGAAAACAGAGATACACCTGTACTCTGTTTTAGTTCTCAGTACTTTAGAATATATATGCAGGCGCGGATCCAGGATTTTGAAATGGGGGGTGAATTTTTGTAATAATGTAATAGAACCAAAGCCTGGTTAAGGTGTTTGAGGTCTGTGCATCCGAGCATGATTGATTTCCGATGAATAATTAGAAAGGGGCTTAGAAAAAAGGAGGGGGGGGGGGGTGAAAATTCACCCATTTCACCTCCCTGGATCCGCGCCTGGTATGTCAAGTATACGATTCAGGAGATAACCAAGGAAAAAAAGCCAGAAAGCTGTTACACATACAACAATCCCTTGACGATGTCACGCTAAATTTGCTGCAGTTGCGTTTGATCTAACCCTACGGTCACGCGGTAACGATTACACTAAAATGAATTTTTTGCAATGTGATTATGTACGGAACGCGGGATCTATAGAGTTTACAAGATAATTTGGTTTTATTGACTGAGTTGATAACGTGAATTGGCCACCTTAAAGAGATTCGAAAGCTGACGTTTCGAGCGTTAGCCCTCCGTTGGAGCGAATTTTTACGGTGGCCAACTCAGTTGGTAAAACCAAATTATCTTGTAATGCTCCCCACCGACGCAACACCACAGTTTCTTTGGAAAATTTCCCCCTTTTATTCATCTATAGAGTTAAGTTTGATTCAATCTCTTCTTTTATTTTTGTTTTAGAATATCTTGTATCGAAGCATTCCATAGCTAAAGGGTCCTAGAGCTGATACCTCGAGGAGACATAAGGAAAATAGCTCCCGAAAAGAATTGTTTATTATCCCAAAGACCAGTCAATAACTGCTCAATGGCAGGTTTGTTTGTGTTTTGCAGTCTTTGGGATA